>JANJGN010000451.1:0-487503 GCA_026770705.1 Isurus oxyrinchus | reverse complement strand
CAACAACCTCAACATTGAAAAACAACAACAACCTCAACATTGCAAAACACCAGCAAATTCAACAACAACCTCAACATTTAAAAACACCAACAAATTCAACAACAACCTCAACATTGAAAAACAACAACAATCTCAACATTGAAAAACACCAACAAATACTACAACAACCTCAACATTGAAAAACAACAACAACCTCAACATTGAAAAACACCAACAAATTCAACAACAACCTCGACATTGAAAAACACCCTCAAATTCAAAATCAACCTCAACATTGAAAAACACCAACAACCTCAAAATTGAAAAAACACCAACAAATTCAACAACAACCTCAACATTTAAAAACAACAACAACCTCAAAATTGAAAAACACCA
The DNA here is from genome assembly GCA_026770705.1 of Isurus oxyrinchus. Lineage (NCBI taxonomy): Eukaryota > Metazoa > Chordata > Chondrichthyes > Lamniformes > Lamnidae > Isurus > Isurus oxyrinchus. The sequence goes on along the minus strand of JANJGN010000451.1, from coordinate 487,128 downwards.
ACAAATTCAACAACAACCTCAACATTGAAAAACACCAACAAACTCAACAACAACCTCAACATTGAAAAATAACAACAACCTCAACATTGAAAAACACCAACAAATTCAACAACAACCACAACATTGAAAAACACCAACAAATTCAACAAAAACCTCAACATTGAAAAACACCAACAAATTCAACAACAACCTCAACATTGAAAAACAACAACAACCTAAACATTGAAAAACACCAACAAATTCAACAACAACCTCAACATTGAAAAACAACAACAACCTCAACATTGAAAAACACCAACAAATTCAACAACAACCTCAACATTGAAAAACACCAACAAATTCAACAACAACCTCAGCATTGAAAAACAACAACAACCTCAACATTGAAAAACACCAACAAATTCAACAACAACCTCAACATTGAAAAACATCAACAACCTCAACATTGAAAAACAGCAGCAAATTCAACAACAACTTCAACATTGAAAAACACCAACAAATTCAACAACAACCTCGAAATTGAAAAACACCAACAAATTCAACAACAAACTCAAGATTGAAAAACAGCCACAAATTCAACAACCTCAACATTGAAAAACAACAACAACCTCATCATTGAAAAACACCAACAAATTCAACAACAACCTCAACATTGAAAAACACCAGCAAATTCATCAGCAACCTCAACATTGAAAAACAACAACAACCTCAACATTGAAAAACACCACCAAATTCAACAACAACCCCAACATTGAAAAACAACAACAAACTCAACATTGAAAAACACCAACAAATTCAACAATAACCTCAACATTGAAAAACAACAACAACCTCAACATTGAAAAACACAAACAAATCCAACAACAACCTCAACATTGAAAAACAACAACAACCTCAACATTGAAAAACACCAACAAATTCAACAACAACCTCAACATTGAAAAACAACAACAACCTCAACATTGCAAAACACCAGCAAATTCAACAAAAACCTCAACATTTAAAGACACCAACAAATTCAACAACAACCTCAACATTGAAAAGCAACAACAATCTCAACATTGAAAAACACCAACAAATACAACAACAACCTCAACATTTAAAAACAACAACAACCTCCACATTGAAAAACACCAACAAATTCAACAACAACCTCAACATTGAAAAACACCAACAAACTCAACAACAACCTCAACATTGAAAAATAACAACAACCTCAACATTGAAAAACACCAACAAATTCAACAACAACCACAACATTGAAAAACACCAACAAATTCAACAAAAACCTCAACATTGAAAAACACCAACAAATTCGACAACAAGCTCAACATTGAAAAACAACAACAACCTCAACATTGAAAAACACCAACAAATTCAACAACAATCTCAACATTGAAAAACACCAACAAATTCAACAACAACCTCAACATTGAAAAACACCAACAAACTCAACAACAACCTCAACATTGAAAAATACCAACAAACTCAAGATTGAAAAACACCCACAAATTCAACAACTTCAACATTGAAAAACAACAACAACCTCATCATTGAAAAACACCAACAAATTCAACAACAACCACAACATTGAAAAACAACAACAACCTCAACATTGCAAAACACCAGCAAATTCAACAACAACCTCAACATTTAAAAACACCAACAAATTCAACAACAACCTCAACATTGAAAAACAACAACAATCTCAACATTGAAAAACACCAACAAATACAACAACAACCTCAACATTGAAAAACAACAACAACCTCAACATTGAAAAACACCAACCAATTCAACAACAACCTCGACATTGAAAAACACCCTCAAATTCAAAATCAACCTCAACATTGAAAAACACCAACAACCTCAAAATTGAAAAAACACCAACAAATTCAACAACAACCTCAACATTTAAAAACAACAACAACCTCAACATTGAAAAACACCAACAAATTCAACAACAACCTCAACATTGAAAAAGACCAACAAACTCAGCAACAACCTCAACATTGAAAAATAACAACAACCTCAACATTGAAAAACACCAAGAAATTCAACAACAACCACAACATTGAAAAACACCAACAAATTCAACAAAAACCTCAACATTGAAAAACACCAACAAATTCAACAACAACCTCAACATTGAAAAACAACAACAACCTAAACATTGAGAAACACCAACAAATTCAACAAGAACCTCAACATTTAAAAACAACAACAACCTCAACATTGAAAAACACCAACAAATTCAACAACAACCTCAACATTGACAAACACCAACAAATTCAACAACAACCTCAACATTGAAAAACACCAACAAATTCAACAAGAACCTCAGCATTGAAAAACAACAACAACCTCTACATTGAAAAACACCAACAAATTCAACAACAACCTCAACATTGAAAAACAACAACAACCTCAACATTGCAAAACACCAGCAAATTCAACAACAACCTGAACATTTAAAAACACCAACAAATTCAACAACAACCTCAACATTGAAAAGCAACAACAATCTCAACATTGAAAAACACCAACAAATACAACAACAACCTCAACATTTAAAAACAACAACAACCTCCACATTGAAAAACACCAACAAATTCAACAACAACCTCAACATTGAAAAACACCAACAAACTCAACAACAACCTCAACATTGAAAAATAACAACAACCTCAACATTGAAAAACATCAACAAATTCAACAACAACCACAACATTGAAAAACACCAACAAATTCAACAAAAACCTCAACATTGAAAAACACCAACAAATTCAACAACAACCTCAACATTGAAAAACAACAACAACCTAAACATTGAAAAACACCAACAAATTCAACAACAACCTCAACATTGAAAAACAACAACAAACTCAACATTGAAAAACACCAACAAATTCAACAATAACCTCAACATTGAAAAACAACAACAACCTCAACATTGAAAAACACAAACAAATCCAACAACAACCTCGAAATTGAAAAACACCAACAAATTCAACAACAACCTCAACATTGAAAAACAACAACAACCTCAACATTGAAAAACACCAACAAATTCAACAACAACCTCAACATTGAAAAACACCAACAAATTCAACAAGAACCTCAGCATTGAAAAACAACAACAACCTCAACATTGAAAAACACCAACAAGTTCAACAACAACCTCAACATTGAAAAACAACAACAACCTCAACATTGCAAAACACCAGCAAATTCAACAACAACTTCAACATTTAAAAACACCAACAAATTCAACAACAACCTCAACATTGAAAAACAACAACAATCTCAACATTGAAAAACACCAACAAATACAACAACAACCTCAACATTTAAAAACAACAACAACCTCAACATTGAAAAACACCAACAAATTCAACAACAACCTCAACATTGAAAAACACCAACAAACTCAACAACAACCTCAACATTGAAAAATAACAACAACCTCAACATTGAAAAACACCAACAAATTCAACAACAACCACAACATTGAAAAACACCAACAAATTCAACAAAAACCTCAACATTGAAAAACACCAACAAATTCAACAACAACCTCAACATTGAAAAACAACAACAACCACAACATTGAAAAACACCAACAAATTCAACAACAACCTCAACATTGAAAAACACCAACAACCTCAACATGGAAAAACACCTGCAAATTCAACAAGAACTTCAACATTGAAAAACACCAACAAATTCAACAACAACCTCAACATTGAAAAACAACAACAACCTCAACATTGCAAAACACCAGCAAATTCAACAACAACCTCAACATTTAAAAACACCAACAAATTCAACAACAACCTCAACATTGAAAAACAACAACAATCTCAACATTGAAAAACACCAACAAATACTACAACAACCTCAACATTGAAAAACAACAACAACCTCAACATTGAAAAACACCAACAAATTCAACAACAACCTCGACATTGAAAAACACCCTCAAATTCAAAATCAACCTCAACATTGAAAAACACCAACAACCTCAAAATTGAAAAAACACCAACAAATTCAACAACAACCTCAACATTTAAAAACAACAACAACCTCAAAATTGAAAAACACCAACAAATTCAACAACAACCTCAACATTGAAAAACACCAACAAACTCAACAACAACCTCAACATTGAAAAATAACAACAACCTCAACATTGAAAAACACCAACAAATTCAACAACAACCACAACATTGAAAAACACCAACAAATTCAACAAAAACCTCAACATTGAAAAACACCAACAAATTCAACAACAACCTCAACATTGAAAAACAACAACAACCTAAACATTGAAAAACACCAACAAATTCAACAACAACCTCAACATTGAAAAACAACAACAACCTCAACTTTGAAAAACAACAACAAATTCAACAACAACCTCAACATTGAAAAACACCAACAAATTCAACAACAACCTCAGCATTGAAAAACAACAACAACCTCAACATTGAAAAACACCAACAAATTCAACAACAACCTCAACATTGAAAAACATCAACAACCTCAACATTGAAAAACAGCAGCAAATTCAACAACAACTTCAACATTGAAAAACACCAACAAATTCAACAACAACCTCGAAATTGAAAAACACCAACAAATTCAACAACAAACTCAAGATTGAAAAACAGCCACAAATTCAACAACCTCATCATTGAAAAACACCAACAAATTCAACAACAACCTCAACATTGAAAAACACCAGCAAATTCATCAGCAACCTCAACATTGAAAAACAACAACAACCTCAACATTGAAAAACACCACCAAATTCAACAACAACCTCAACATTGAAAAACACCACCAAATTCAACAACAACCTCAACATTGAAAAACAACAACAACCTCAACATTGCAAAACACCAGCAAATTCAACAACAACTTCAACATTTAAAAACACCAACAAATTCAACAGAACCTCAACATTGAAAAACAACAACAATCTCAACATTGAAAAACACCAACAAATACAACAACAACCTCAACATTTAAAAACAACAACAACCTCAACATTGAAAAACACCAACAAATTCAACAACAACCTCAACATTGAAAAACACCAACAAACTCAACAACAACCTCAACATTGAAAAATAACAACAACCTCAACATTGAAAAACACCAACAAATTCAACAACAACCACAACATTGAAAAACACCAACAAATTCAACAAAAACCTCAACATTGAAAAACACCAACAAATTCAACAACAACCTCAACATTGAAAAACAACAACAACCACAACATTGAAAAACACCAACAAATTCAACAACAACCTCAACATTGAAAAACAACAACAACCTCAACATTGAAAAACACCAACAAATTCAACAACAACCTCAACATTGAAAAACACCAACAACCTCAACATGGAAAAACACCTGCAAATTCAACAAGAACTTCAACATTGAAAAACACCAACAAATTCAACAACAACCTCAACATTGAAAAACAACAACAACCTCAACATTGCAAAACACCAGCAAATTCAACAACAACCTCAACATTTAAAAACACCAACAAATTCAACAACAACCTCAACATTGAAAAACAACAACAATCTCAACATTGAAAAACACCAACAAATACTACAACAACCTCAACATTGAAAAACAACAACAACCTCAACATTGAAAAACACCAACAAATTCAACAACAACCTCGACATTGAAAAACACCCTCAAATTCAAAATCAACCTCAACATTGAAAAACACCAACAACCTCAAAATTGAAAAAACACCAACAAATTCAACAACAACCTCAACATTTAAAAACAACAACAACCTCAAAATTGAAAAACACCAACAAATTCAACAACAACCTCAACATTGAAAAACACCAACAAACTCAACAACAACCTCAACATTGAAAAATAACAACAACCTCAACATTGAAAAACACCAACAAATTCAACAACAACCACAACATTGAAAAACACCAACAAATTCAACAAAAACCTCAACATTGAAAAACACCAACAAATTCAACAACAACCTCAACATTGAAAAACAACAACAACCTAAACATTGAAAAACACCAACAAATTCAACAACAACCTCAACATTGAAAAACAACAACAACCTCAACATTGAAAAACACCAACAAATTCAACAACAACCTCAACATTGAAAAACACCAACAAATTCAACAACAACCTCAACATTGAAAAACATCAGCAACCTCAACATTGAAAAACACCAGCAAATTCAACAACAACTTCAACATTGAAAAACACCAACAAATTCAACAACAACCTCGAAATTGAAAAACACCAACAAATAAAGCAACAACCTCAACATTGAAAAACAACAATAACCTCAACATTGAAAAACACCAACAAATTCAACAACAACCTCAACATTGAAAAACAACAACAACCTCAACATTGAAATACACCAACAAATTCAGCAACAACCTCGACATTGAAAAACACCCTCAAATTCAAAATCAACCTCAACATTGAAAAACACCAACAACCTCAAAATTGAAAAAACACCAACAAATTCAACAACAACCTCAACATTTAAAAACAACAACAACCTCAACATTGAAAAACACCAACAAATTCAACAACAACCTCAACATTGAAAAACAACAACAAATTCAACAACAACCTCATCATTGAAAAACACCAACAAACTCAACAACAACCTCAATATTGAAAAATAACAACAACCTCAACATTGAAAAACACCAACAAATTCAACAACAACCACAACATTGAAAAACACCAACAAATTCAACAAAAACCTCAACATTGAAAAACACCAACAAATTCAACAACAACCTCAACATTGAAAAACAACAACAACCTAAACATTGAAAAACACCAACAAATTCAACAACAACCTCAACATTGAAAAACAACAACAACCTCAACATTGAAAAACACCAACAAATTCAACAACAACCTCAACATTGAAAAACGCCAACAAATTCAACAACAACCTCAGCATTGAAAAACAACAACAACCTCAACATTGAAAAACACCAACAAATTCAACAACAACCTCAACATTGAAAAACATCAGCAACCTCAACATTGAAAAACACCAGCAAATTCAACAACAACTTCAACATTGAAAAACACCAACAAATTCAACAACAACCTCGAAATTGAAAAACACCAACAAATAAAGCAACAACCTCAACATTGAAAAACAACAATAACCTCAACATTGAAAAACACCAACAAATTCAACAACAACCTCAACATTGAAAAACAACAACAACCTCAACATTGCAAAACACCAGCAAATTCAACAACAACCTCAACATTTAAAAGCACCAACAAATTCAACAACAACCTCAACATTGAAAAACAACAACAATCTCAACATTGAAAAACACCAACAATTTCAACAACAACCTCAACATTGAAAAACAACAACAACCTCAACATTGAAAAACACCAACAAATTCAACAACAACCTCAACATTGAAAAACACCAACAAATTCAACAACAACCTCAACATTGAAAACCACCAACAAACTCAACAACAACCTCAACATTGAAAAATACCAACAACCTCAACATTGAAAAACACCAACAAATTCAACAACAAACACAAGATTGAAAAACACCCACAAATTCAACAACCTCAACATTGAAAAACAACAACAACCTAATCATTGAAAAACACCAACAAATTCAACAACAACCTCAACATTGAAAAACACCAACAAATTCAACAACAACCTCAACATTGAAAAACAACAACAACCTCAACATTGAAAAACACCAACAAATTCAACAACAACCTCAACATTGAAAAACAACAACAACCTCAACATTGAAAAACACCAACAAATTCAACAACAACCTCAACATTGAAAAACACCAACAAACTCAACATTGAAAAACACCAACAAATTCAACAACAACCTCAACATTGAAAAACAACAACAAACTCAACATTGAAAAACACCAACAAATTCAACAATAACCTCAACATTGAAAAACAACAACAACCTCAACATTGAAAAACACAAACAAATCCAACAACAACCTCGAAATTGAAAAACACCAACAAATTCAACAACAACCTCAACATTGAAAAACAACAACAACCTCAACATTGAAAAACACCAACAAATTCAACAACAACCTCAACATTGAAAAACAACAACAAACTCAACATTGAAAAACACCAACAAATTCAACAACAACCTCAACATTGAAAAACACCAACAAATTCAACAAGAACCTCAGCATTGAAAAGCAACAACAACCTCAACATTGAAAAACACCAACAAATTCAACAACAACCACAACATTGAAAAACAACAACAACCTCAACATTGCAAAACACCAGCAAATTCAACAACAACCTCAACATTTAAAAACACCAACAAATTCAACAACAACCTCAACATTGAAAAACAACAACAACCTCAACATTGAAAAACACCAACAAATACAACAACAACCTCAACATTGAAAAACAACAACAACCTCAACATTGAAAAACACCAACAAATTCAACAACAACCTCGACATTGAAAAACACCCTCAAATTCAAAATCAACCTCAACATTGAAAAACACCAACAACCTCAAAATTGAAAAAACACCAACAAATTCAACAACAACCTCAACATTTAAAAACAACAACAACCTCAACATTGAAAAACACCAACAAATTCAACAACAACCTCAACATTGAAAAACACCAACAAACTCAGCAACAACCTCAACATTGAAAAATAACAACAACCTCAACATTGAAAAACACCAACAAATTCAACAACAACCTCAACATTGAAAAACAACAACAACCTCAACATTGAAAAACACCAACAAATTCAACAACAACCTCAACATTGAAAAACACCAACAAACTCATCATTGAAAAACACCAACAAATTCAACAACAACCTCAAAATTGAAAAACAACAACAACCTCAACATTGAAAAACACAAACAAATCCAACAACAACCTCGAAATTGAAAAACACCAACAAATTCAACAACAACCTCAACATTGAAAAACAACAACAACCTCAACATTGAAAAACACCAACAAATTCAACAACAACCTCAACATTGAAAAACAACAACAACCTCAACATTGAAATACACCAACAAATTCAGCAACAACCTGGACATTGAAAAACACCCTCAAATTCAAAATCAACCTCAACATTGAAAAACACCAACAACCTCAAAATTGAAAAAACACCAACAAATTCAACAACAACCTCAACATTTAAAAACAACAACAACCTCAACATTGAAAAACACCAACAAATTCAACAACAACCTCAACATTGAAAAACAACAACAAATTCAACAACAACCTCATCATTGAAAAACACCAACAAACTCAACAACAACCTCAATATTGAAAAATAACAACAACCTCAACATTGAAAAACACCAACAAATTCAACAACAACCACAACATTGAAAAACACCAACAAATTCAACAAAAACCTCAACATTGAAAAACACCAACAAATTCAACAACAACCTCAACATTGAAAAACAACAACAACCTAAACATTGAAAAACACCAACAAATTCAACAACAACCTCAACATTGAAAAACAACAACAACCTCAACATTGAAAAACACCAACAAATTCAACAACAACCTCAACATTGAAAAACGCCAACAAATTCAACAACAACCTCAGCATTGAAAAACAACAACAACCTCAACATTGAAAAACACCAACAAATTCAACAACAACCTCAACATTGAAAAACATCAGCAACCTCAACATTGAAAAACACCAGCAAATTCAACAACAACTTCAACATTGAAAAACACCAACAAATTCAACAACAACCTCGAAATTGAAAAACACCAACAAATAAAGCAACAACCTCAACATTGAAAAACAACAATAACCTCAACATTGAAAAACACCAACAAATTCAACAACAACCTCAACATTGAAAAACAACAACAACCTCAACATTGCAAAACACCAGCAAATTCAACAACAACCTCAACATTTAAAAGCACCAACAAATTCAACAACAACCTCAACATTGAAAAACAACAACAATCTCAACATTGAAAAACACCAACAATTTCAACAACAACCTCAACATTGAAAAACAACAACAACCTCAACATTGAAAAACACCAACAAATTCAACAACAACCTCAACATTGAAAAACACCAACAAATTCAACAACAACCTCAACATTGAAAACCACCAACAAACTCAACAACAACCTCAACATTGAAAAATACCAACAACCTCAACATTGAAAAACACCAACAAATTCAACAACAAACACAAGATTGAAAAACACCCACAAATTCAACAACCTCAACATTGAAAAACAACAACAACCTAATCATTGAAAAACACCAACAAATTCAACAACAACCTCAACATTGAAAAACACCAACAAATTCAACAACAACCTCAACATTGAAAAACAACAACAACCTCAACATTGAAAAACACCAACAAATTCAACAACAACCTCAACATTGAAAAACAACAACAACCTCAACATTGAAAAACACCAACAAATTCAACAACAACCTCAACATTGAAAAACACCAACAAACTCAACATTGAAAAACACCAACAAATTCAACAACAACCTCAACATTGAAAAACAACAACAAACTCAACATTGAAAAACACCAACAAATTCAACAATAACCTCAACATTGAAAAACAACAACAACCTCAACATTGAAAAACACAAACAAATCCAACAACAACCTCGAAATTGAAAAACACCAACAAATTCAACAACAACCTCAACATTGAAAAACAACAACAACCTCAACATTGAAAAACACCAACAAATTCAACAAGAACCTCAACATTGAAAAACAACAACAAACTCAACATTGAAAAACACCAACAAATTCAACAACAACCTCAACATTGAAAAACACCAACAAATTCAACAAGAACCTCAGCATTGAAAAACAACAACAACCTCAACATTGAAAAACACCAACAAATTCAACAACAACCACAACATTGAAAAACAACAACAACCTCAACATTGCAAAACACCAGCAAATTCAACAACAACCTCAACATTTAAAAACACCAACAAATTCAACAACAACCTCAACATTGAAAAACAACAACAACCTCAACATTGAAAAACACCAACAAATACAACAACAACCTCAACATTGAAAAACAACAACAACCTCAACATTGAAAAACACCAACAAATTCAACAACAACCTCGACATTGAAAAACACCCTCAAATTCAAAATCAACCTCAACATTGAAAAACACCAACAACCTCAAAATTGAAAAAACACCAACAAATTCAACAACAACCTCAACATTTAAAAACAACAACAACCTCAACATTGAAAAACACCAACAAATTCAACAACAACCTCAACATTGAAAAACACCAACAAACTCAGCAACAACCTCAACATTGAAAAATAACAACAACCTCAACATTGAAAAACACCAACAAATTCAACAACAACCACAACATTGAAAAACACCAACAAATTCAACAAAAACCTCAACATTGAAAAACACCAACAAATTCAACAAGAACCTCAACATTTAAAAACAACAACAACCTCAACATTGAAAAACACCAACAAATTCAACAACAACCTCAACATTGAAAAACACCAACAAATTCAACAACAACCTCAACATTGAAAAACACCAACAAATTCAACAAGAACCTCAGCATTGAAAAACAACAACAACCTCAACATTGAAAAACACCAACAAATTCAACAACAACCTCAACATTGAAAAACAACAACAACCTCAACATTGCAAAACACCAGCAAATTCAACAACAACCTCAACATTTAAAAACACCAACAAATTCAACAACAACCTCTACATTGAAAAGCAACAACAATCTCAACATTGAAAAACACCAACAAATACAACAACAACCTCAACATTTAAAAACAACAACAACCTCCACATTTAAAAACACCAACAAATTCAACAACAACCTCAACATTGAAAAACACCAACAAACTCAACAACAACCTCAACATTGAAAAATAACAACAACCTCAACATTGAAAAACACCAACAAATTCAACAACAACCACAACATTGAAAAACACCAACAAATTCAACAAAAACCTCAACATTGAAAAACACCAACAAATTCAACAACCTCAACATTGAAAAACAACAACAACCTAAACATTGAAAAACACCAACAAATTCAACAACAACCTCAACATTGAAAAACAACAACAAACTCAACATTGAAAAACACCAACAAATTCAACAATAACCTCAACATTGAAAAACAACAACAACCTCAACATTGAAAAACAGAAACAAATCCAACAACAACCTCGAAATTGAAAAACACCAACAAATTCAACAACAATCTCAACATTGAAAAACAACAACAACCTCAACATTGAAAAACACCAACAAATTCAACAACAACCTCAACATTGAAAAACAACAACAACCTCAACATTGAAAAACACCAACAAATTCAACAACAACCTCAACATTGAAAAACACCAACAAATTCAACAAGAACCTCAGCATTGAAAAACAACAACAACCTCAACATTGAAAAACACCAACAAATTCAACAACAACCTCAACATTGAAAAACAACAACAACCTCAACATTGCAAAACACCAGCAAATTCAACAACAACTTCAACATTTAAAAACACCAACAAATTCAACAACAACCTCAACATTGAAAAACAACAACAATCTCAACATTGAAAAACACCAACAAATACAACAACAACCTCAACATTTAAAAACAACAACAACCTCAACATTGAAAAACACCAACAAATTCAACAACAACCTCAACATTGAAAAACACCAACAAACTCAACAACAACCTCAACATTGAAAAATAACAACAACCTCAACATTGAAAAACACCAACAAATTCAACAACAACCATAACATTGAAAAACACCAACAAATTCAACAAAAACCTCAACATTGAAAAACACCAACAAATTCAACAACAACCTCAACATTGAAAAACAACAACAACCTAAACATTGAAAAACACCAACAAATTCAACAACAACCTCAACATTGAAAAACAACAACAACCTCAACATTGAAAAACACCAACAAATTCAACAACAACCTCAACATTGAAAAACACCAACAAATTCAACAACAACCTCAGCATTGAAAAACAACAACAACCTCAACATTGAAAAACACCAACAAATTCAACAACAACCTCAACATTGAAAAACATCAACAACCTCAACATGGAAAAACACCAGCAAATTCAACAAGAACTTCAACATTGAAAAACACCAACAAATTCAACAACAACCTCGAAATTGAAAAACACCAACAAATACAACAACAACCTCAACATTGAAAAACAACAAAAACCTCAACATTGAAAAACACCAACAAATTCAACAACAACCTCAGCATTGAAAAACAACAACAACCTCAACATTGCAAAACACCAGCAAATTCAACAAGAACCTCAACATTTACAAACACCAACAAATTCAACAACAACCTCAACATTGAAAAACAACAACAATCTCAACATTGAAAAACACCAACAAATTCGACAACAAGCTCAACATTGAAAAACAACAACAACCTCAACATTGAAAAACACCAACAAATTCAACAACAACCTCAACATTGAAAAACACCAACAAATTCAACAACAACCTCAACATTGAAAAACACCAACAAACTCAACAACAACCTCAACATTGAAAAATACCAACAACCTCAACATTGAAAAACACCAACAAATTCAACAACAACCTCAACATTGAAAAACACCAACAAATTCAACAACAAACTCAAGATTGAAAAACACCCACAAATTCAACAACCTCAACATTGAAAAACAACAACAACCTCATCATTGAAAAACACCAACAAATTCAACAACAACCTCAACATTGAAAAACACCAACAAATTCAACAACAACCTCAACATTGAAAAACAACAACAACCTCAACATTGAAAAACACCAACAAATTCAACAACCTCAACATTGAAAAACAACAATAACCTCAACATTGAAAAACACCAACAAATTCAACAACAACCTCAACATTGAAAAACACCAACAAACTCATCATTGAAAAACACCAACAAATTCAACAACAACCTCAACATTGAAAAACAACAACAAACTCAGCATTGAAAAACACCAACAAATTCAACAAAAACCTCAACATTGAAAAACAACAACAACCTCAACATTGAAAAACACAAACAAATCCAACAACAACCTCGAAATTGAAAAACACCAACAAATTCAACAACAACCTCAATATTGAAAAACAACAACAACCTCAACATTGAAAAACACCAACAAATTCAACAACAACCTCAACATTGAAAAACAACAACAACCTCAACATTGAAATACACCAACAAATTCAGCAACAACCTCGACATTGAAAAACACCCTCAAATTCAAAATCAACCTCAACATTGAAAAACACCAACAACCTCAAAATTGAAAAAACACCAACAAATTCAACAACAACCTCAACATTTAAAAACAACAACAACCTCAACTTTGAAAAACACCAACAAATTCAACAACAACCTCAACATTGAAAAACACCAACAAATTCAACAACAACCTCATCATTGAAAAACACCAACAAACTCAACAACAACCTCAACATTGAAAAATAACAACAACCTCAACATTGAAAAACACCAACAAATTCAACAACAACCACAACATTGAAAAACACCAACAAATTCAACAAAAACCTCAACATTGAAAAACACCAACAAATTCAACAACAACCTCAACATTGAAAAACAACAACAACCTAAACATTGAAAAACACCAACAAATTCAACAACAACCTCAACATTGAAAAACAACAACAACCTCAACATTGAAAAACACCAACAAATTCAACAACAACCTCAACATTGAAAAACGCCAACAAATTCAACAACAACCTCAGCATTGAAAAACAACAACAACCTCAACATTGAAAAACACCAACAAATTCAACAACAACCTCAACATTGAAAAACATCAGCAACATCAACATTGAAAAACACCAGCAAATTCAACAACAACTTCAACATTGAAAAACAACAACAAATTCAACAACAACCTCGAAATTGAAAAACACCAACAAATAAAGCAACAACCTCAACATTGAAAAACAACAATAACCTCAACATTGAAAAACACCAACAAATTCAACAACAACCTCAACATTGAAAAACAACAACAACCTCAACATTGCAAAACACCAGCAAATTCAACAACAACCTCAACATTTAAAAGCACCAACAAATTCAACAACAACCTCAACATTGAAAAACAACAACAATCTCAACATTGAAAAACACCAACAAATTCAACAACAACCTCAACATTGAAAAACAACAACAACCTCAACATTGAAAAACACCAACAAATTCAACAACAACCTCAACATTGAAAAACACCAACAAATTCAACAACAACCTCAACATTGAAAAACACCAACAAACTCAACAACAACCTCAACATTGAAAAATAACAACAACCTCAACATTGAAAAACACCAACAAATTCAACAACAACCACAACATTGAAAAACACCAACAAATTCAACAAAAACCTCAACATTGAAAAACACCAACAAATTCAACAACAACCTCAACATTGAAAAACAACAACAACCTAAACATTGAAAAACACCAACAAATTCAACAACAACCTCAACATTGAAAAACAACAACAAACTCAACATTGAAAAACACCAACAAATTCAACAATAACCTCAACATTGAAAAACAACAACAACCTCAACATTGAAAAACAGAAACAAATCCAACAACAACCTCGAAATTGAAAAACACCAACAAATTCAACAACAACCTCAACATTGAAAAACAACAACAACCTCAACATTGAAAAACACCAACAAATTCAACAACAACCTCAACATTGAAAAACAACAACAACCTCAACATTGAAAAACACCAACAAATTCAACAACAACCTCAACATTGAAAAACACCAACAAATTCAACAAGAACCTCAGCATTGAAAAACAACAACAACCTCAACATTGAAAAACACCAACAAATTCAACAACAACCTCAACATTGAAAAACAACAATAACCTCAACATTGCAAAACACCAGCAAATTCAACAACAACTTCAACATTTAAAAACACCAACAAATTCAACAACAACCTCAACATTGAAAAACAACAACAATCTCAACATTGAAAAACACCAACAAATACAACAACAACCTCAACATTTAAAAACAACAACAACCTCAACATTGAAAAACACCAACAAATTCAACAACAACCTCAACATTGAAAAACACCAACAAACTCAACAACAACCTCAACATTGAAAAATAACAACAACCTCAACATTGAAAAACACCAACAAATTCAACAACAACCACAACATTGAAAAACACCAACAAATTCAACAAAAACCTCAACATTGAAAAACACCAACAAATTCAACAACAACCTCAACATTGAAAAACAACAACAACCTAAACATTGAAAAACACCAACAAATTCAACAACAACCTCAACATTGAAAAACAACAACAACCTCAACATTGAAAAACACCAACAAATTCAACAACAACCTCAACATTGAAAAACACCAACAAATTCAACAACAACCTCAGCATTGAAAAACAACAACAACCTCAACATTGAAAAACACCAACAAATTCAACAACAACCTCAACATTGAAAAACATCAACAACCTCAACATGGAAAAACACCAGCAAATTCAACAAGAACTTCAACATTGAAAAACACCAACAAATTCAACAACAACCTCGAAATTGAAAAACACCAACAAATACAACAACAACCTCAACATTGAAAAACAACAAAAACCTCAACATTGAAAAACACCAACAAATTCAACAACAACCTCAACATTGAAAAACAACAACAACCTCAACATTGCAAAACACCAGCAAATTCAACAACAACCTCAACATTTACAAACACCAACAAATTCAACAACAACCTCAACATTGAAAAACAACAACAATCTCAACATTGAAAAACACCAACAAATTCGACAACAAGCTCAACATTGAAAAACAACAACAACCTCAACATTGAAAAACACCAACAAATTCAACAACAACCTCAACATTGAAAAACACCAACAAATTCAACAACAAACTCAACATTGAAAAACACCAACAAACTCAACAACAACATCAACATTGAAAAATACCAACAACCTCAACATTGAAAAACACCAACAAATTCAACAACAACCTCAACATTGAAAAACACCAACAAATTCAACAACAAACTCAAGATTGAAAAACACCCACAAATTCAACAACCTCAACATTGAAAAACAACAACAACCTCATCATTGAAAAACACCAACAAATTCAACAACAACCTCAACATTGAAAAACACCAACAAATTCAACAACAACCTCAACATTGAAAAACAACAACAACCTCAACATTGAAAAACACCAACAAATTCAACAACCTCAACATTGAAAAACAACAATAACCTCAACATTGAAAAACACCAACAAATTCAACAACAACCTCAACATTGAAAAACACCAACAAACTCATCATTGAAAAACACCAACAAATTCAACAACAACCTCAACATTGAAAAACAACAACAAACTCAACATTGAAAAACACCAACAAATTCAACAAAAACCTCAACATTGAAAAACAACAACAACCTCAACATTGAAAAACACAAACAAATCCAACAACAACCTCGAAATTGAAAAACACCAACAAATTCAACAACAACCTCAATATTGAAAAACAACAACAACCTCAACATTGAAAAACACCAACAAATTCAACAACAACCTCAACATTGAAAAACAACAACAACCTCAACATTGAAATACACCAACAAATTCAGCAACAACCTCGACTTTGAAAAACACCCTCAAATTCAAAATCAACCTCAACATTGAAAAACACCAACAACCTCAAAATTGAAAAAACACCAACAAATTCAACAACAACCTCAACATTTAAAAACAACAACAACCTCAACTTTGAAAAACACCAACAAATTCAACAACAACCTCAACATTGAAAAACACCAACAAATTCAACAACAACCTCATCATTGAAAAACACCAACAAACTCAACAACAACCTCAACATTGAAAAATAACAACAACCTCAACATTGAAAAACACCAACAAATTCAACAACAACCACAACATTGAAAAACACCAACAAATTCAACAAAAACCTCAACATTGAAAAACACCAACAAATTCAACAACAACCTCAACATTGAAAAACAACAACAACCTAAACATTCAAAAACACCAACAAATTCAACAACAACCTCAACATTGAAAAACAACAACAACCTCAACATTGAAAAACACCAACAAATTCAACAACAACCTCAACATTGAAAAACGCCAACAAATTCAACAACAACCTCAGCATTGAAAAACAACAACAACCTCAACATTGAAAAACACCAACAAATTCAACAACAACCTCAACATTGAAAAACATCAGCAACATCAACATTGAAAAACACCAGCAAATTCAACAACAACTTCAACATTGAAAAACAACAACAAATTCAACAACAACCTCGAAATTGAAAAACACCAACAAATAAAGCAACAACCTCAACATTGAAAAACAACAATAACCTCAACATTGAAAAACACCAACAAATTCAACAACAACCTCAACATTGAAAAACAACAACAACCTCAACATTGCAAAACACCAGCAAATTCAACAACAACCTCAACATTTAAAAGCACCAACAAATTCAACAACAACCTCAACATTGAAAAACAACAACAATCTCAACATTGAAAAACACCAACAAATTCAACAACAACCTCAACATTGAAAAACAACAACAACCTCAACATTGAAAAACACCAACAAATTCAACAACAACCTCAACATTGAAAAACACCAACAAATTCAACAACAACCTCAACATTGAAAACCACCAACAAACTCAACAACAACCTCAACATTGAAAAATACCAACAACCTCAACATTGAAAAACACCAACAAATTCAACAACAACCTCAACATTGAAAAACACCAACAAATTCAACAACAAACACAAGATTGAAAAACACCCACAAATTCAACAACCTCAACATTGAAAAACAACAACAACCTAATCATTGAAAAACACCAACAAATTCAACAACAACCTCAACATTGAAAAACACCAACAAATTCAACAACAACCACAACATTGAAAAACAACAACAACCTCAACATTGAAAAACACCAACAAATTCAACAACAACCTCAACATTGAAAAACAACAACAACCTCAACATTGAAAAACACCAACAAATTCAACAACAACCTCAACATTGAAAAACACCAACAAACTCAACATTGAAAAACACCAACAAACTCAACAACAACCTCAACATTGAAAAATAACAACAACCTCAACATTGAAATACACCAACAAATTCAACAACAAACACAAGATTGAAAAACACCCACAAATTCAACAACCTCAACATTGAAAAACAACAACAACCTAATCATTGAAAAACACCAACAAATTCAACAACAACCTCAACATTGAAAAACACCAACAAATTCAACAACAACCTCAACATTGAAAAACAACAACAACCTCAACATTGAAAAACACCAACAAATTCAACAACAACCTCAACATTGAAAAACAACAACAACCTCAACATTGAAAAACACCAACAAATTCAACAACAACCTCAACATTGAAAAACACCAACAAACTCAACATTGAAAAACACCAACAAATTCAACAACAACCTCAACATTGAAAAACACCAACAAACTCAACATTGAAAAACACCAACAAATTCAACAATAACCTCAACATTGAAAAACAACAACAACCTCAACATTGAAAAACACAAACAAATCGAACAACAACCTCGAAATTGAAAAACACCAACAAATTCAACAACAACCTCAACATTGAAAAACAACAACAACCTCAACATTGAAAAACACCAACAAATTCAACAACAACCTCAACATTGAAAAACAACAACAAACTCAACATTGAAAAACACCAACAAATTCAACAACAACCTCAACATTGAAAAACACCAACAAATTCAACAAGAACCTCAGCATTGAAAAACAACAACAACCTCAACATTGAAAAACACCAACAAATTCAACAACAACCGCAACATTGAAAAACAACAACAACCTCAACATTGCAAAACACCAGCAAATTCAACAACAACCTCAACATTTAAAAACACCAACAAATTCAACAACAACCTCAACATTGAAAAACAACAACAACCTCAACATTGAAAAACACCAACAAATACAACAACAACCTCAACATTGAAAAACAACAACAACCTCAACATTGAAAAACACCAACAAATTCAACAACAACCTCGACATTGAAAAACACCCTCAAATTCAAAATCAACCTCAACATTGAAAAACACCAACAACCTCAAAATTGAAAAAACACCAACAAATTCAACAACAACCTCAACATTTAAAAACAACAACAACCTCAACATTGAAAAACACCAACAAATTCAACAACAACCTCAACATTGAAAAACACCAACAAACTCAGCAACAACCTCAACATTGAAAAATAACAACAACCTCAACATTGAAAAACACCAACAAATTCAACAACAACCACAACATTGAAAAACACCAACAAATTCAACAACAACCTCAACATTGAAAAACACCAACAAATTCAACAACAACCTCAACATTGAAAAACACCAACAAATTCAACAACAACCTCAACATTGAAAAACACCAACAAATTCAACAACAACCTCAGCATTGAAAAACAACAACAACCTCAACTTTGAAAAACACCAACAAATTCAACAACAACCTCAACATTGAAAAACAACAACAACCTCAACATTGCAAAACACCAGCAAATTCAACAACAACCTCAACATTCAAAAACACCAACAAATTCAACAACAACCTCAACATTGAAAAGCAACAACAATCTCAACATTGAAAAACACCAACAAATACAACAACAACCTCAACATTTAAAAACAACAACAACCTCCACATTGAAAAACACCAACAAATTCAACAACAACCTCAACATTGAAAAACACCAACAAACTCAACAACAACCTCAACATTGAAAAATAACAACAACCTCAACATTGAAAAACACCAACAAATTCAACAACAACCACAACATTGAAAAACACCAACAAATTCAACAAAAACCTCAACATTGAAAAACACCAACAAATTCAACAACAACCTCAACATTGAAAAACAACAACAACCTAAACATTGAAAAACACCAACAAATTCAACAACAACCTCAACATTGAAAAACAACAACAAACTCAACATTGAAAAACACCAACAAATTCAACAATAACCTCAACATTGAAAAACAACAACAACCTCAACATTGAAAAACACAAACAAATCCAACAACAACCTCGAAATTGAAAAACACCAACAAATTCAACAACAAACTCAACATTGAAAAACACCAACAAACTCAACAACAACCTCAACATTGAAAAATACCAACAACCTCAACATTGAAAAACACCAACAAATTCAACAACAACCTCAACATTGAAAAACACCAACAAATTCAACAACAAACTCAAGATTGAAAAACACCCACAAATTCAACAACCTCAACATTGAAAAACAACAACAACCTCATCATTGAAAAACACCAACAAATTCAACAACAACCTCAACATTGAAAAACACCAACAAATTCAACAACAACCTCAACATTGAAAAACAACAACAACCTCAACATTGAAAAACACCAACAAATTCAACAACCTCAACATTGAAAAACAACAACAACCTCAACATTGAAAAACACCAACAAATTCAACAACAATCTCAACATTGAAAAACACCAACAAATTCAACAACAACCTCAACATTGAAAAACACCCACAAATTCAACAACCTCAACATTGAAAAACAACAACAACCTCATCATTGAAAAACACCAACAAATTCAACAACAACCTCAACATTGAAAAACACCAACAAATTCAACAACAACCTCAACATTGAAAAACAACAACAACCTCAACATTGAAAAA
Organism: Isurus oxyrinchus; assembly: GCA_026770705.1. Taxonomy (NCBI): domain Eukaryota; kingdom Metazoa; phylum Chordata; class Chondrichthyes; order Lamniformes; family Lamnidae; genus Isurus; species Isurus oxyrinchus. The sequence continues at coordinate 465,047 of JANJGN010000451.1, read as the reverse complement.
CACCAACAAATTCAACAACCTCAACATTGAAAAACAACAACAACCTCAACGTTGAAAAACACCAACAAATTCAACAACAACCTCAACATTGAAAAACACCAACAAACTCATCATTGAAAAACACCAACAAATTCAAAAACAACCTCAACATTGAAAAACAACAACAAACTCAACATTGAAAAACACCAACAAATTCAACAAAAACCTCAACATTGAAAAACAACAACAACCTCAACATTGAAAAACACAAACAAATCCAACAACAACCTCGAAATTGAAAAACACCAACAAATTCAACAACAACCTCAATATTGAAAAACAACAACAACCTCAACATTGAAAAACACCAACAAATTCAACAACAACCTCAACATTGAAAAACAACAACAACCTCAACATTGAAATACACCAACAAATTCAGCAACAACCTCGACATTGAAAAACACCCTCAAATTCAAAATCAACCTCAACATTGAAAAACACCAACAACCTCAAAATTGAAAAAACACCAACAAATTCAACAACAACCTCAACATTTAAAAACAACAACAACCTCAACTTTGAAAAACACCAACAAATTCAACAACAACCTCAACATTGAAAAACACCAACAAATTCAACAACAACCTCATCATTGAAAAACACCAACAAACTCAACAACAACCTCAACATTGAAAAATAACAACAACCTCAACATTGAAAAACACCAACAAATTCAACAACAACCACAACATTGAAAAACACCAACAAATTCAACAAAAACCTCAACATTGAAAAACACCAACAAATTCAACAACAACCTCAACATTGAAAAACAACAACAACCTAAACATTGAAAAACACCAACAAATTCAACAACAACCTCAACATTGAAAAACAACAACAACCTCAACATTGAAAAACACCAACAAATTCAACAACAACCTCAACATTGAAAAACGCCAACAAATTCAACAACAACCTCAGCATTGAAAAACAACAACAACCTCAACATTGAAAAACACCAACAAATTCAACAACAACCTCAACATTGAAAAACATCAGCAACATCAACATTGAAAAACACCAGCAAATTCAACAACAACTTCAACATTGAAAAACAACAACAAATTCAACAACAACCTCGAAATTGAAAAACACCAACAAATAAAGCAACAACCTCAACATTGAAAAACAACAATAACCTCAACATTGAAAAACACCAACAAATTCAACAACAACCTCCACATTGAAAAACAACAACAACCTCAACATTGCAAAACACCAGCAAATTCAACAACAACCTCAACATTTAAAAGCACCAACAAATTCAACAACAACCTCAACATTGAAAAACAACAACAATCTCAACATTGAAAAACACCAACAAATTCAACAACAACCTCAACATTGAAAAACAACAACAACCTCAACATTGAAAAACACCAACAAATTCAACAACAACCTCAACATTGAAAAACACCAACAAATTCAACAACAACCTCAACATTGAAAACCACCAACAAACTCAACAACAACCTGAACATTGAAAAATACCAACAACCTCAACATTGAAAAACACCAACAAATTCAACAACAACCTCAACATTGAAAAACACCAACAAATTCAACAACAAACACAAGATTGAAAAACACCCACAAATTCAACAACCTCAACATTGAAAAACAACAACAACCTAATCATTGAAAAACACCAACAAATTCAACAACAACCTCAACATTGAAAAACACCAACAAATTCAACAACAACCTCAACATTGAAAAACAACAACAACCTCAACATTGAAAAACACCAACAAATTCAACAACAACCTCAACATTGAAAAACAACAACAACCTCAACATTGAAAAACACCAACAAATTCAACAACAACCTCAACATTGAAAAAAACCAACAAACTCAACATTGAAAAACACCAACAAACTCAACAACAACCTCAACATTGAAAAATACCAACAACCTCAACATTGAAAAACACCAACAAATTCAACAACAAACACAAGATTGAAAAACACCCACAAATTCAACAACCTCAACATTGAAAAACAACAACAACCTAATCATTGAAAAACACCAACAAATTCAACAACAACCTCAACATTGAAAAACACCAACAAATTCAACAACAACCTCAACATTGAAAAACAACAACAACCTCAACATTGAAAAACACCAACAAATTCAACAACAACCTCAACATTGAAAAACAACAACAACCTCAACATTGAAAAACACCAACAAATTCAACAACAACCTCAACATTGAAAAACACCAACAAACTCAACATTGAAAAACACCAACAAATTCAACAACAACCTCAACATTGAAAAACAACAACAAACTCAACATTGAAAAACACCAACAAATTCAACAATAACCTCAACATTGAAAAACAACAACAACCTCAACATTGAAAAACACAAACAAATCCAACAACAACCTCGAAATTGAAAAACACCAACAAATTCAACAACAACCTCAACATTGAAAAACAACAACAACCTCAACATTGAAAAACACCAACAACCTCAACATTGAAATACACCAACAAATTCAGCAACAACCTCGACATTGAAAAACACCCTCAAATTCAAAATCAACCTCAACATTGAAAAACACCAACAACCTCAAAATTGAAAAAACACCAACAAATTCAACAACAACCTCAACATTTAAAAACAACAACAACCTCAACTTTGAAAAACACCAACAAATTCAACAACAACCTCAACATTGAAAAACACCAACAAATTCAACAACAACCTCATCACTGAAAAACACCAACAAACTCAACAACAACCTCAACATTGAAAAATAACAACAACCTCAACATTGAAAAACACCAACAAATTCAACAACAACCACAACATTGAAAAACACCAACAAATTCAACAAAAACCTCAACATTGAAAAACACCAACAAATTCAACAACAACCTCAACATTGAAAAACAACAACAACCTAAACATTGAAAAACACCAACAGATTCAACAACAACCTCAACATTGAAAAACAACAACAACCTCAACATTGAAAAACACCAACAAATTCAACAACAACCTCAACATTGAAAAACGCCAACAAATTCAACAACAACCTCAGCATTGAAAAACAACAACAACCTCAACATTGAAAAACACCAACAAATTCAACAACAACCTCAACATTGAAAAACATCAGCAACATCAACATTGAAAAACACCAGCAAATTCAACAACAACTTCAACATTGAAAAACAACAACAAATTCAACAACAACCTCGAAATTGAAAAACACCAACAAATAAAGCAACAACCTCAACATTGAAAAACAACAATAACCTCAACATTGAAAAACACCAACAAATTCAACAACAACCTCCACATTGAAAAACAACAACAACCTCAACATTGCAAAACACCAGCAAATTCAACAACAACCTCAACATTTAAAAGCACCAACAAATTCAACAACAACCTCAACATTGAAAAACAACAACAATCTCAACATTGAAAAACACCAACAAATTCAACAACAACCTCAACATTGAAAAACAACAACAACTTCAACATTGAAAAACACCAACAAATTCAACAACAACCTCAACATTGAAAAACACCAACAAATTCAACAACAACCTCAACATTGAAAACCACCAACAAACTCAACAACAACCTGAACATTGAAAAATACCAACAACCTCAACATTGAAAAACACCAACAAATTCAACAACAACCTCAACATTGAAAAACACCAACAAATTCAACAACAAACACAAGATTGAAAAACACCCACAAATTCAACAACCTCAACATTGAAAAACAACAACAACCTAATCATTGAAAAACACCAACAAATTCAACAACAACCTCAACATTGAAAAACACCAACAAATTCAACAACAACCTCAACATTGAAAAACAACAACAACCTCAACATTGAAAAACACCAACAAATTCAACAACAACCTCAACATTGAAAAACAACAACAACCTCAACATTGAAAAACACCAACAAATTCAACAACAACCTCAACATTGAAAAAAACCAACAAACTCAACATTGAAAAACACCAACAAACTCAACAACAACCTCAACATTGAAAAATACCAACAACCTCAACATTGAAAAACACCAACAAATTCAACAACAAACACAAGATTGAAAAACACCCACAAATTCAACAACCTCAACATTGAAAAACAACAACAACCTAATCATTGAAAAACACCAACAAATTCAACAACAACCTCAACATTGAAAAACACCAACAAATTCAACAACAACCTCAACATTGAAAAACAACAACAACCTCAACATTGAAAAACACCAACAAATTCAACAACAACCTCAACATTGAAAAACAACAACAACCTCAACATTGAAAAACACCAACAAATTCAACAACAACCTCAACATTGAAAAACACCAACAAACTCAACATTGAAAAACACCAACAAATTCAACAACAACCTCAACATTGAAAAACAACAACAAACTCAACATTGAAAAACACCAACAAATTCAACAATAACCTCAACATTGAAAAACAACAACAACCTCAACATTGAAAAACACAAACAAATCCAACAACAACCTCGAAATTGAAAAACACCAACAAATTCAACAACAACCTCAACATTGAAAAACAACAACAACCTCAACATTGAAAAACACCAACAAATTCAACAACAACCTCAACATTGAAAAACAACAACAAACTCAACATTGAAAAACACCAACAAATTCAAAAACAACCTCAACATTGAAAAACACCAACAAATTCAACAAGAACCTCAGCATTGAAAAACAACAACAACCTCAACATTGAAAAACACCAACAAATTCAACAATAACCACAACATTGAAAAACAACAACAACCTCAACATTGCAAAACACCAGCAAATTCAACAACAACCTCAACATTTAAAAACACCAACAAATTCAACAACAACCTCAACATTGAAAAACAACAACAACCTCAACATTGAAAAACACCAACAAATACAACAACAACCTCAACATTGAAAAACAACAACAACCTCAACATTGAAAAACACCAACAAATTCAACAACAACCTCGACATTGAAAAACACCCTCAAATTCAAAATCAACCTCAACATTGAAAAACACCAACAACCTCAAAATTGAAAAAACACCAACAAATTCAACAACAACCTCAACATTTAAAAAAAACAACAACCTCAACATTGAAAAACACCAACAAATTCAACAACAACCTCAACATTGAAAAACACCAACAAACTCAGCAACAACCTCAACATTGAAAAATAACAACAACCTCAACATTGAAAAACACCAACAAATTCAACAACAACCACAACATTGAAAAACACCAACAAATTCAACAAAAAGCTCAACATTGAAAAACACCAACAAATTCAACAACAACCTCAACATTGAAAAACAACAACAACCTAAACATTGAGAAACACCAACAAATTCAACAAGAACCTCAACATTTAAAAACAACAACAACCTCAACATTGAAAAACACCAACAAATTCAACAACAACCTCAACATTGAAAAACACCAACAAATTCAACAACAACCTCAACATTGAAAAAGACCAACAAATTCAACAACAACCTCAGCATTGAAAAACAACAACAACCTCAACATTGAAAAACACCAACAAATTCAACAACAACCTCAACATTGAAAAACAACAACAACCTCAACATTGCAAAACACCAGCAAATTCAACAACAACCTCAACATTTAAAAACACCAACAAATTCAACAACAACCTCAACATTGAAAAGCAACAACAATCTCAACATTGAAAAACACCAACAAATACAACAACAACCTCAACATTTAAAAACAACAACAACCTCCACATTGAAAAACACCAACAAATTCAACAACAACCTCAACATTGAAAAACACCAACAAACTCAACAACAACCTCAACATTGAAAAATAACAACAACCTCAACATTGAAAAACACCAACAAATTCAACAACAACCACAACATTGAAAAACACCAACAAATTCAACAAAAACCTCAACATTGAAAAACACCAACAAATTCAACAACAACCTCAACATTGAAAAACAACAACAACCTAAACATTGAAAAACACCAACAAATTCAACAACAACCTCAACATTGAAAAACAACAACAAACTCAACATTGAAAAACACCAACAAATTCAACAATAACCTCAACATTGAAAAACAACAACAACCTCAACATTGAAAAACACAAACAAATCCAACAACAACCTCGAAATTGAAAAACACCAACAAATTCAACAACAAACTCAACATTGAAAAACACCAACAAACTCAACAACAACCTCAACATTGAAAAATACCAACAACCTCAACATTGAAAAACACCAACAAATTCAACAACAACCTCAACATTGAAAAACACCAACAAATTCAACAACAAACTCAAGATTGAAAAACACCCACAAATTCAACAACCTCAACATTGAAAAACAACAACAACCTCATCATTGAAAAACACCAACAAATTCAACAACAACCTCAACATTGAAAAACACCAACAAATTCAACAACAACCTCAACATTGAAAAACAACAACAACCTCAACATTGAAAAACACCAACAAATTCAACAACCTCAACATTGAAAAACAACAACAACCTCAACATTGAAAAACACCAACAAATTCAACAACAATCTCAACATTGAAAAACACCAACAAATTCAACAACAACCTCAACATTGAAAAACACCCACAAATTCAACAACCTCAACATTGAAAAACAACAACAACCTCATCATTGAAAAACACCAACAAATTCAACAACAACCTCAACATTGAAAAACACCAACAAATTCAACAACAACCTCAACATTGAAAAACAACAACAACCTCAACATTGAAAAACACCAACAAATTCAACAACCTCAACATTGAAAAACAACAACAACCTCAACATTGAAAAACACCAACAAATTCAACAACAACCTCAACATTGAAAAACACCAACAAACTCATCATTGAAAAACACCAACAAATTCAAAAACAACCTCAACATTGAAAAACAACAACAAACTCAACATTGAAAAACACCAACAAATTCAACAAAAACCTCAACATTGAAAAACAACAACAACCTCAACATTGAAAAACACAAACAAATCCAACAACAACCTCGAAATTGAAAAACACCAACAAATTCAACAACAACCTCAATATTGAAAAACAACAACAACCTCAACATTGAAAAACACCAACAAATTCAACAACAACCTCAACATTGAAAAACAACAACAACCTCAACATTGAAATACACCAACAAATTCAGCAACAACCTCGACATTGAAAAACACCCTCAAATTCAAAATCAACCTCAACATTGAAAAACACCAACAACCTCAAAATTGAAAAAACACCAACAAATTCAACAACAACCTCAACATTTAAAAACAACAACAACCTCAACTTTGAAAAACACCAACAAATTCAACAACAACCTCAACATTGAAAAACACCAACAAATTCAACAACAACCTCATCATTGAAAAACACCAACAAACTCAACAACAACCTCAACATTGAAAAATAACAACAACCTCAACATTGAAAAACACCAACAAATTCAACAACAACCACAACATTGAAAAACACCAACAAATTCAACAAAAACCTCAACATTGAAAAACACCAACAAATTCAACAACAACCTCAACATTGAAAAACAACAACAACCTAAACATTGAAAAACACCAACAAATTCAACAACAACCTCAACATTGAAAAACAACAACAACCTCAACATTGAAAAACACCAACAAATTCAACAACAACCTCAACATTGAAAAACGCCAACAAATTCAACAACAACCTCAGCATTGAAAAACAACAACAACCTCAACATTGAAAAACACCAACAAATTCAACAACAACCTCAACATTGAAAAACATCAGCAACATCAACATTGAAAAACACCAGCAAATTCAACAACAACTTCAACATTGAAAAACAACAACAAATTCAACAACAACCTCGAAATTGAAAAACACCAACAAATAAAGCAACAACCTCAACATTGAAAAACAACAATAACCTCAACATTGAAAAACACCAACAAATTCAACAACAACCTCCACATTGAAAAACAACAACAACCTCAACATTGCAAAACACCAGCAAATTCAACAACAACCTCAACATTTAAAAGCACCAACAAATTCAACAACAACCTCAACATTGAAAAACAACAACAATCTCAACATTGAAAAACACCAACAAATTCAACAACAACCTCAACATTGAAAAACAACAACAACCTCAACATTGAAAAACACCAACAAATTCAACAACAACCTCAACATTGAAAAACACCAACAAATTCAACAACAACCTCAACATTGAAAACCACCAACAAACTCAACAACAACCTGAACATTGAAAAATACCAACAACCTCAACATTGAAAAACACCAACAAATTCAACAACAACCTCAACATTGAAAAACACCAACAAATTCAACAACAAACACAAGATTGAAAAACACCCACAAATTCAACAACCTCAACATTGAAAAACAACAACAACCTAATCATTGAAAAACACCAACAAATTCAACAACAACCTCAACATTGAAAAACACCAACAAATTCAACAACAACCTCAACATTGAAAAACAACAACAACCTCAACATTGAAAAACACCAACAAATTCAACAACAACCTCAACATTGAAAAACAACAACAACCTCAACATTGAAAAACACCAACAAATTCAACAACAACCTCAACATTGAAAAAAACCAACAAACTCAACATTGAAAAACACCAACAAACTCAACAACAACCTCAACATTGAAAAATACCAACAACCTCAACATTGAAAAACACCAACAAATTCAACAACAAACACAAGATTGAAAAACACCCACAAATTCAACAACCTCAACATTGAAAAACAACAACAACCTAATCATTGAAAAACACCAACAAATTCAACAACAACCTCAACATTGAAAAACACCAACAAATTCAACAACAACCTCAACATTGAAAAACAACAACAACCTCAACATTGAAAAACACCAACAAATTCAACAACAACCTCAACATTGAAAAACAACAACAACCTCAACATTGAAAAACACCAACAAATTCAACAACAACCTCAACATTGAAAAACACCAACAAACTCAACATTGAAAAACACCAACAAATTCAACAACAACCTCAACATTGAAAAACAACAACAAACTCAACATTGAAAAACACCAACAAATTCAACAATAACCTCAACATTGAAAAACAACAACAACCTCAACATTGAAAAACACAAACAAATCCAACAACAACCTCGAAATTGAAAAACACCAACAAATTCAACAACAACCTCAACATTGAAAAACAACAACAACCTCAACATTGAAAAACACCAACAACCTCAACATTGAAATACACCAACAAATTCAGCAACAACCTCGACATTGAAAAACACCCTCAAATTCAAAATCAACCTCAACATTGAAAAACACCAACAACCTCAAAATTGAAAAAACACCAACAAATTCAACAACAACCTCAACATTTAAAAACAACAACAACCTCAACTTTGAAAAACACCAACAAATTCAACAACAACCTCAACATTGAAAAACACCAACAAATTCAACAACAACCTCATCATTGAAAAACACCAACAAACTCAACAACAACCTCAACATTGAAAAATAACAACAACCTCAACATTGAAAAACACCAACAAATTCAACAACAACCACAACATTGAAAAACACCAACAAATTCAACAAAAACCTCAACATTGAAAAACACCAACAAATTCAACAACAACCTCAACATTGAAAAACAACAACAACCTAAACATTGAAAAACACCAACAAATTCAACAACAACCTCAACATTGAAAAACAACAACAACCTCAACATTGAAAAACACCAACAAATTCAACAACAACCTCAACATTGAAAAACGCCAACAAATTCAACAACAACCTCAGCATTGAAAAACAACAACAACCTCAACATTGAAAAACACCAACAAATTCAACAACAACCTCAACATTGAAAAACATCAGCAACATCAACATTGAAAAACACCAGCAAATTCAACAACAACTTCAACATTGAAAAACAACAACAAATTCAACAACAACCTCGAAATTGAAAAACACCAACAAATAAAGCAACAACCTCAACATTGAAAAACAACAATAACCTCAACATTGAAAAACACCAACAAATTCAACAACAACCTCCACATTGAAAAACAACAACAACCTCAACATTGCAAAACACCAGCAAATTCAACAACAACCTCAACATTTAAAAGCACCAACAAATTCAACAACAACCTCAACATTGAAAAACAACAACAATCTCAACATTGAAAAACACCAACAAATTCAACAACAACCTCAACATTGAAAAACAACAACAACTTCAACATTGAAAAACACCAACAAATTCAACAACAACCTCAACATTGAAAAACACCAACAAATTCAACAACAACCTCAACATTGAAAACCACCAACAAACTCAACAACAACCTGAACATTGAAAAATACCAACAACCTCAACATTGAAAAACACCAACAAATTCAACAACAACCTCAACATTGAAAAACACCAACAAATTCAACAACAAACACAAGATTGAAAAACACCCACAAATTCAACAACCTCAACATTGAAAAACAACAACAACCTAATCATTGAAAAACACCAACAAATTCAACAACAACCTCAACATTGAAAAACACCAACAAATTCAACAACAACCTCAACATTGAAAAACAACAACAACCTCAACATTGAAAAACACCAACAAATTCAACAACAACCTCAACATTGAAAAACAACAACAACCTCAACATTGAAAAACACCAACAAATTCAACAACAACCTCAACATTGAAAAAAACCAACAAACTCAACATTGAAAAACACCAACAAACTCAACAACAACCTCAACATTGAAAAATACCAACAACCTCAACATTGAAAAACACCAACAAATTCAACAACAAACACAAGATTGAAAAACACCCACAAATTCAACAACCTCAACATTGAAAAACAACAACAACCTAATCATTGAAAAACACCAACAAATTCAACAACAACCTCAACATTGAAAAACACCAACAAATTCAACAACAACCTCAACATTGAAAAACAACAACAACCTCAACATTGAAAAACACCAACAAATTCAACAACAACCTCAACATTGAAAAACAACAACAACCTCAACATTGAAAAACACCAACAAATTCAACAACAACCTCAACATTGAAAAACACCAACAAACTCAACATTGAAAAACACCAACAAATTCAACAACAACCTCAACATTGAAAAACAACAACAAACTCAACATTGAAAAACACCAACAAATTCAACAATAACCTCAACATTGAAAAACAACAACAACCTCAACATTGAAAAACACAAACAAATCCAACAACAACCTCGAAATTGAAAAACACCAACAAATTCAACAACAACCTCAACATTGAAAAACAACAACAACCTCAACATTGAAAAACACCAACAAATTCAACAACAACCTCAACATTGAAAAACAACAACAAACTCAACATTGAAAAACACCAACAAATTCAAAAACAACCTCAACATTGAAAAACACCAACAAATTCAACAAGAACCTCAGCATTGAAAAACAACAACAACCTCAACATTGAAAAACACCAACAAATTCAACAATAACCACAACATTGAAAAACAACAACAACCTCAACATTGCAAAACACCAGCAAATTCAACAACAACCTCAACATTTAAAAACACCAACAAATTCAACAACAACCTCAACATTGAAAAACAACAACAACCTCAACATTGAAAAACACCAACAAATACAACAACAACCTCAACATTGAAAAACAACAACAACCTCAACATTGAAAAACACCAACAAATTCAACAACAACCTCGACATTGAAAAACACCCTCAAATTCAAAATCAACCTCAACATTGAAAAACACCAACAACCTCAAAATTGAAAAAACACCAACAAATTCAACAACAACCTCAACATTTAAAAAAAACAACAACCTCAACATTGAAAAACACCAACAAATTCAACAACAACCTCAACATTGAAAAACACCAACAAACTCAGCAACAACCTCAACATTGAAAAATAACAACAACCTCAACATTGAAAAACACCAACAAATTCAACAACAACCACAACATTGAAAAACACCAACAAATTCAACAAAAAGCTCAACATTGAAAAACACCAACAAATTCAACAACAACCTCAACATTGAAAAACAACAACAACCTAAACATTGAGAAACACCAACAAATTCAACAAGAACCTCAACATTTAAAAACAACAACAACCTCAACATTGAAAAACACCAACAAATTCAACAACAACCTCAACATTGAAAAACACCAACAAATTCAACAACAACCTCAACATTGAAAAAGACCAACAAATTCAACAACAACCTCAGCATTGAAAAACAACAACAACCTCAACATTGAAAAACACCAACAAATTCAACAACAACCTCAACATTGAAAAACAACAACAACCTCAACATTGCAAAACACCAGCAAATTCAACAACAACCTCAACATTTAAAAACACCAACAAATTCAACAACAACCTCAACATTGAAAAGCAACAACAATCTCAACATTGAAAAACACCAACAAATACAACAACAACCTCAACATTTAAAAACAACAACAACCTCCACATTGAAAAACACCAACAAATTCAACAACAACCTCAACATTGAAAAACACCAACAAACTCAACAACAACCTCAACATTGAAAAATAACAACAACCTCAACATTGAAAAACACCAACAAATTCAACAACAACCACAACATTGAAAAACACCAACAAATTCAACAAAAACCTCAACATTGAAAAACACCAACAAATTCAACAACAACCTCAACATTGAAAAACAACAACAACCTAAACATTGAAAAACACCAACAAATTCAACAACAACCTCAACATTGAAAAACAACAACAAACTCAACATTGAAAAACACCAACAAATTCAACAATAACCTCAACATTGAAAAACAACAACAACCTCAACATTGAAAAACACAAACAAATCCAACAACAACCTCGAAATTGAAAAACACCAACAAATTCAACAACAACCTCAACATTGAAAAACAACAACAACCTCAACATTGAAAAACACCAACAAATTCAACAACAACCTCAACATTGAAAAACAACAACAACCTCAACATTGAAAAACACCAACAAATTCAACAACAACCTCAACATTGAAAAACACCAACAAATTCAACAAGAACCTCAGCATTGAAAAACAACAACAACCTCAACTTTGAAAAACACCAACAAATTCAACAACAACCTCAACATTGAAAAACAACAACAACCTCAACATTGCAAAACACCAGCAAATTCAACAACAACTTCAACATTTAAAAAACACCAACAAATTCAACAACAACCTCAACATTGAAAAACAACAACAATCTCAACATTGAAAAACACCAACAAATACAACAACAACCTCAACATTTAAAAACAACAACAACCTCAACATTGAAAAACACCAACAAATTCAACAACAACCTCAGCATTGAAAAACACCAACAAACTCAACAACAACCTCAACATTGAAAAATAACAACAACCTCAACATTGAAAAACACCAACAAATTCAACAACAACCACAACATTGAAAAACACCAACAAATTCAACAAAAACCTCAACATTGAAAAACACCAACAAATTCAACAACAACCTCAACATTGAAAAACAACAACAACCTAAACATTGAAAAACACCAACAAATTCAACAACAACCTCAACATTGAAAAACAACAACAACCTCAACATTGAAAAACACCAACAAATTCAACAACAACCTCAACATTGAAAAACACCAACAAATTCAACAACAACCTCAGCATTGAAAAACAACAACAACCTCAACATTGAAAAACACCAACAAATTCAACAACAACCTCAACATTGAAAAACATCAACAACCTCAACATGGTAAAACACCAGCAAATTCAACAAGAACTTCAACATTGAAAAACACCAACAAATTCAACAACAACCTCGAAATTGAAAAACACCAACAAATACAACAACAACCTCAACATTGAAAAACAACAAAAACCTCAACATTGAAAAACACCAACAAATTCAACAACAACCTCAACATTGAAAAACAACAACAACCTCAACATTGCAAAACACCAGCAAATTCAACAACAACCTCAACATTTACAAACACCAACAAATTCAACAACAACCTCAACATTGAAAAACAACAACAATCTCAACATTGAAAAACACCAACAAATTCGACAACAAGCTCAACATTGAAAAACAACAACAACCTCAACATTGAAAAACACCAACAAATTCAACAACAACCTCAACATTGAAAAACACCAACAAATTCAACAACAACCTCAACATTGAAAAACACCAACAAACTCAACAACAACCTCAACATTGAAAAATACCAACAACCTCAACATTGAAAAACACCAACAAATTCAACAACAACCTCAACATTGAAAAACACCAACAAATTCAACAACAAACTCAAGATTGAAAAACACCCACAAATTCAACAACCTCAACATTGAAAAACAACAACAACCTCAACATTGAAAAACACCAACAAATTCAACAACAACCTCGAAATTGAAAAACACCAACAAATTCAACAACAACCTCAACATTGAAAAACAACAACAACCTCAACATTGAAAAACACCAACAAATTCAACAACAACCTCAACATTGAAAAACAACAACAACCTCAACATTGAAAAACACCAACAAATTCAGCAACAACCTCGACATTGAAAAACACCCTCAAATTCAAAATCAACCTCAACATTGAAAAACACCAACAACCTCAAAATTGAAAAAACACCAACAAATTCAACAACAACCTCAACATTTAAAAACAACAACAACCTCAACATTGAAGAACACCAACAAATTCAACAACAACCTCAACATTGAAAAACACCAACAAATTCAACAACAACCTCAACTTTGAAAAACAACAACAACCTCAACATTGAAAAACACCAACAAATTCAACAACAACCTCAACATTGAAAAACACCAACAAACTCAACATTGAAAAACACCAACAAATTCAACAACAACATCAACATTGAAAAACAACAACAAACTCAACATTGAAAAACACCAACAAATTCAACAATAACCTCAACATTGAAAAACAACAACAACCTCAACATTGAAAAACACAAACAAATCCAACAACAACCTCGAAATTGAAAAACACCAACAAATTCAACAACAACCTCAACATTGAAAAACAACAACGACCTCAACATTGAAAAACACCAACAAATTCAACAACAACCTCAACATTGAAAAACAACAACAACCTCAACATTGAAAAACACCAACAAATTCAACAACAACCTCAACATTGAAAAACACCAACAAATTCAACAAGAACCTCAGCATTGAAAAACAACAACAACCTCAACATTGAAAAACACCAACAAATTCAACAACAACCACAACATTGAAAAACAACAACAACCTCAACATTGCAAAACACCAGCAAATTCAACAACAACCTCAACATTTAAAAACACCAACAAATTCAACAACAACCTCAACATTGAAAAACAACAACAATCTCAACATTGAAAAACACCAACAAATACAACAACAACCTCAACATTGAAAAACAACAACAACCTCAACATTGAAAAACACCAACAAATTCAACAACAACCTCGACATTGAAAAACACCCTCAAATTCAAAATCAACCTCAACATTGAAAAACACCAACAACCTCAAAATTGAAAAAACACCAACAAATTCAACAACAACCTCAACATTTAAAAACAACAACAACCTCAACATTGAAAAACACCAACAAATTCAACACCAACATCAACATTGAAAAACACCAACAAACTCAGCAACAACCTCAACATTGAAAAATAACAACAACCTCAACATTGAAAAACACCAACAAATTCAACAACAACCACAACATTGAAAAACACCAACAAATTCAACAAAAACCTCAACATTGAAAAACACCAACAAATTCAACAACAACCTCAACATTGAAAAACAACAACAACCTAAACATTGAGAAACACCAACAAATTCAACAACAACCTCAACATTGAAAAACAACAACAACCTCAACATTGAAAAACACCAAATTCAACAACAACCTCAACATTGAAAAACACCAACAAATTCAACAACAACCTCAGCATTGAAAAACAACAACAACCTCAACATTGAAAAACACCAACAAATTCAACAACAACCTCAACATTGAAAAACATCAACAACCTCAACATTGAAAAACACCAGCAAATTCAACAACAACTTCAACATTGAAAAACACCAACAAATTCAACAACAACCTCGAAATTGAAAAACACCAACAAATACAACAACAACCTCAACATTGAAAAACAACAAAAACCTCAACATTGAAAAACACCAACAAATTCAACAACAACCTCAACATTGAAAAACAACAACAACATCAACATTGCAAAACACCAGCAAATTCAACAACAACCTCAACATTTAAAAACACCAACAAATTCAACAACAACCTCAACATTGAAAAACAACAACAACCTCATCATTGAAAAACATCAACAAATTCAACAACAACCTCAACATTGAAAAACACCAACAAATTCAACAACAACCTCAACATTGAAAAACAACAACAACCTCAACATTGAAAAACACCAACAAATTCAACAACAACCTCAACATTGAAAAACAACAACTACCTCAACATTGAAAAACACCAACAAATTCAACAACAACCTCAACATTGAAAAACACCAACAAACTCATCATTGAAAAACACCAACAAATTCAACAACAACCTCAACATTGAAAAACAACAACAAACTCAACATTGAAAAACACCAACAAATTCAACAATAACCTCAACATTGAAAAACAACAACAACCTCAACATTGAAAAACACAAACAAATCCAACAACAACCTCGAAATTGAAAAACACCAACAAGTTCAACAACAACCTCAACATTGAAAAACAACAACAACCTCAACATTGAAAAACACCAACAAATTCAACAACAACCTCAACATTGAAAAACAACAACAACCTCAACATTGATAAACACCAACAAATTCAGCAACAACCTCAACATTTAAAAACACCCTCAAATTCAAAATCAACCTCAACATTGAAAAACACCAATAACCTCAAAATTGAAAAAACACCAACAAATTCAACAACAACCTCAACATTTCAAAACAACAACAACCTCAACATTGAAAAACACCAACAAATTCAACAACAACCTCAACATTGAAAAACACCAACAAATTCAACAACAACCTCAACATTGAAAAACACCAACAAACTCAACAACAACCTCAACATTGAAAAATAACAAAAACCTCAACATTGAAAAACACCAACAAATTCAACAACAACCACAACATTGAAAAACACCAACAAATTCAACAAAAACCTCAACATTGAAAAACACCAACAAATTCAACAACAACCTCAACATTGAAAAACAACAACAACCTAAACATTGAAAAACACCAACAAATTCAACAACAACCTCAACATTGAAAAACAACAACAACCTCAACATTGAAAAACACCAACAAATTCAACAACAACCTCAACATTGAAAAACGCCAACAAATTCAACAACAACCTCAGCATTGAAAAACAACAACAACCTCAACATTGAAAAACACCAACAAATTCAACAACAAACTCAACATTGAAAAACATCAGCAACCTCAACATTGAAAAACACCAGCAAATTCAACAACAACTTCAACATTGAAAAACACCAACAAATTCAACAACAACCTCGAAATTGAAAAACAACAACAAATACAACAACAACCTCAACATTGAAAAACAACAATAACCTCAAAATTGAAAAACACCAACAAATTCAAGAACAACCTCAACATTGAAAAACAACAACAACCTCAACATTGCAAAACACCAGCAAATTCAACAACAACCTCAACATTTAAAAGCACCAACAAATTCAACAACAACCTCAACATTGAAAAACAACAACAATCTCAACATTGAAAAACACCAACAAATTCAACAACAACCTCAACATTGAAAAACAACAACAACCTCAACATTGAAAAACACCAACAAATTCAACAACAACCTCAACATTGAAAAACACCAACAAATTCAACAACAACCTCAACATTGAAAACCACCAACAAACTCAACAACAACCTCAACATTGAAAAATACCAACAACCTCAACATTGAAAAACACCAACAAATTCAACAACAACCTCAACATTGAAAAACACCAACAAATTCAACAACAAACACAAGATTGAAAAACACCCACAAATTCAACAACCTCAACATTGAAAAACAACAACAACCTAATCATTGAAAAACACCAACAAATTCAACAACAACCTCAACATTGAAAAACACCAACAAATTCAACAACAACCTCAACATTGAAAAACAACAACAACCTCAACATTGAAAAACACCAACAAATTCAACAACAACCTCAACATTGAAAAACAACAACAACCTCAACATTGAAAAACACCAACAAATTCAACAACAACCTCAACATTGAAAAACACCAACAAACTCAACATTGAAAAACACCAACAAATTCAACAACAACCTCAACATTGAAAAACAACAACAAACTCAACATTGAAAAACACCAACAAATTCAACAATAACCTCAACATTGAAAAACAACAACAACCTCAACATTGAAAAACACAAACAAATCCAACAACAACCTCGAAATTGAAAAACACCAACAAATTCAACAACAACCTCAACATTGAAAAACAACAACAACGTCAACATAGAAAAACACCAACAAATTCAACAACAACCTCAACATTGAAAAACAACAACAACCTCAACATTGAAAAACACCAACAAATTCAACAACAACCTCAACATTGAAAAACACCAACAAATTCAACAAGAACCTCAGCATTGAAAAACAACAACAACCTCAACATTGAAAAACACCAACAAATTCAACAACAACGTCAACATTGAAAAACAACAACAACCTCAACATTGCAAAACACCAGCAAATTCAACAACAACCTCAACATTTAAAAACACCAACAAATTCAACAAGAACCTCAACATTGAAAAACAACAACAATCTCAACATTGAAAAACACCAACAAATACAACAACAACCTCAACATTGAAAAACAACAACAACCTCAACATTGAAAAACACCAACAAATTCAACAACAACCACGACATTGAAAAACACCCTCAAATTCAAAATCAACCTCAACATTGAAAAACACCAACAACCTCAAAATTGAAAAAACACCAACAAATTCAACAACAACCTCAACATTTAAAAACAACAACAACCTCAACATTGAAAAACACCAACAAATTCAACAACAACCTCAACATTGAAAAACACCAACAAACTCAGCAACACCCTCAACATTGAAAAATAACAACAACCTCAACATTGAAAAACACCAACAAATTAAACAACAACCACAACATTGAAAAACACCAACAAATTCAACAAAAACCTCAACATTGAAAAACACCAACAAATTCAACAACAACCTCAACATTGAAAAACAACAACAACCTAAACATTGAAAAACACCAACAAATTCAACAACAACCTCAACATTGAAAAACAACAACAACCTCAACATTGAAAAACACCAACAAATTCAACAACAACCTCAACATTGAAAAACACCAACAAATTCAACAACAACCTCAGCATTGAAAAACAACAACAACCTCAACATTGAAAAACACCAACAAATTCAACAACAACCTCAACATTGAAAAACATCAACAACCTCAACATTGAAAAACACCAGCAAATTCAACAACAACTTCAACATTGAAAAACACCAACAAATTCAACAACAACCTCGAAATTGAAAAACACCAACAAATACAACAACAACCTCAACATTGAAAAACAACAAAAACCTCAACATTGAAAAACACCAACAAATTCAACAACAACCTCAACATTGAAAAACAACAACAAATTCAACAACAACCTCAGCATTGAAAAACAACAACAACCTCAACATTGAAAAACACCAACAAATTCAACAACAACCTCAACATTGAAAAACATCAACAACCTCAACATTGAAAAACACCAGCAAATTCAACAACAACTTCAACATTGAAAAACACCAACAAATTCAACAACAACCTCGAAATTGAAAAACACCAACAAATACAACAACAACCTCAACATTGAAAAACAACAAAAACCTCAACATTGAAAAACACCAACAAATTCAACAACAACCTCAACATTGAAAAACAACAACAACATCAACATTGCAAAACACCAGCAAATTCAACAACAACCTCAACATTTAAAAACACCAACAAATTCAACAACAACCTCAACATTGAAAAACAACAACAACCTCATCATTGAAAAACACCAACAAATTCAACAACAACCTCAACATTGAAAAACACCAACAAATTCAACAACAACCTCAACATTGAAAAACAACAACAACCTCAACATTGAAAAACACCAACAAATTCAACAACAACCTCAACATTGAAAAACAACAACTACCTCAACATTGAAAAACACCAACAAATTCAACAACAACCTCAACATTGAAAAACACCAACAAACTCATCATTGAAAAACACCAACAAATTCAACAACAACCTCAACATTGAAAAACAACAACAAACTCAACATTGAAAAACACCAACAAATTCAACAATAACCTCAACATTGAAAAACAACAACAACCTCAACATTGAAAAACACAAACAAATCCAACAACAACCTCGAAATTGAAAAACACCAACAAGTTCAACAACAACCTCAACATTGAAAAACAACAACAACCTCAACATTGAAAAACCCAAACAAATTCAACAACAACCTCAACATTGAAAAACAACAACAACCTCAACATTGATAAACACCATCAAATTCAGCAACAACCTCAACATTTAAAAACACCCTCAAATTCAAAATCAACCTCAACATTGAAAAACACCAAAAACCTCAAAATTGAAAAAACACCAACAAATTCAACAACAACCTCAACATTTCAAAACAACAACAACCTCAACATTGAAAAACACCAACAAATTCAAGAACAACCTCAACATTGAAAAACACCAACAAATTCAACAACAACCTCAACATTGAAAAACACCAACAAACTCAACAACAACCTCAACATTGAAAAATAACAAAAACCTCAACATTGAAAAACACCAACAAATTCAACAACAACCACAACATTGAAAAACACCAACAAATTCAACAAAAACCTCAACATTGAAAAACACCAACAAATTCAACAACAACCTCAACATTGAAAAACAACAACAACCTAAACATTGAAAAACACCAACAAATTCAACAACAACCTCAACATTGAAAAACAACAACAACCTCAACATTGAAAAACACCAACAAATTCAACAACAACCTCAACATTGAAAAACGCCAACAAATTCAACAACAACCTCAGCATTGAAAAACAACAACAACCTCAACATTGAAAAACACCAACAAATTCAACAACAACCTCAACATTGAAAAACATCAGCAACCTCAACATTGAAAAACACCAGCAAATTCAACAACAACTTCAACATTGAAAAACACCAACAAATTCAACAACAACCTCGAAATTGAAAAACAACAACAAATACAACAACAACCTCAACATTGAAAAACAACAATAACCTCAAAATTGAAAAACACCAACAAATTCAACAACAACCTCAACATTGAAAAACAACAACAACCTCAACATTGCAAAACACCAGCAAATTCAACAACAACCTCAACATTTAAAAGCACCAACAAATTCAACAACAACCTCAACATTGAAAAACAACAACAATCTCAACATTGAAAAACACCAACAAATTCAACAACAACCTCAACATTGAAAAACAACAACAACCTCAACATTGAAAAACACCAACAAATTCAACAACAACCTCAACATTGAAAAACACCAACAAATTCAACAACAACCTCAACATTGAAAACCACCAACAAACTCAACAACAACCTCAACATTGAAAAATACCAACAACCTCAACATTGAAAAACACCAACAAATTCAACAACAACCTCAACATTGAAAAACACCAACAAATTCAACAACAAACACAAGATTGAAAAACACCCACAAATTCAACAACCTCAACATTGAAAAACAACAACAACCTAATCATTGAAAAACACCAACAAATTCAACAACAACCTCAACATTGAAAAACACCAACAAATTCAACAACAACCTCAACATTGAAAAACAACAACAACCTCAACATTGAAAAACACCAACAAATTCAACAACAACCTCAACATTGAAAAACAACAACAACCTCAACATTGAAAAACACCAACAAATTCAACAACAACCTCAACATTGAAAAACACCAACAAACTCAACATTGAAAAACACCAACAAATTCAACAACAACCTCAACATTGAAAAACAACAACAAACTCAACATTGAAAAACACCAACAAATTCAACAATAACCTCAACATTGAAAAACAACAACAACCTCAACATTGAAAAACACAAACAAATCCAACAACAACCTCGAAATTGAAAAACACCAACAAATTCAACAACAACCTCAACATTGAAAAACAACAACAACGTCAACATTGAAAAACACCAACAAATTCAACAACAACCTCAACATTGAAAAACAACAACAACCTCAACATTGAAAAACACCAACAAATTCAACAACAACCTCAACATTGAAAAACACCAACAAATTCAACAAGAACCTCAGCATTGAAAAACAACAACAACCTCAACATTGAAAAACACCAACAAATTCAACAACAACGTCAACATTGAAAAACAACAACAACCTCAACATTGCAAAACACCAGCAAATTCAACAACAACCTCAACATTTAAAAACACCAACAAATTCAACAAGAACCTCAACATTGAAAAACAACAACAATCTCAACATTGAAAAACACCAACAAATACAACAACAACCTCAACATTGAAAAACAACAACAACCTCAACATTGAAAAACACCAACAAATTCAACAACAACCACGACATTGAAAAACACCCTCAAATTCAAAATCAACCTCAACATTGAAAAACACCAACAACCTCAAAATTGAAAAAACACCAACAAATTCAACAACAACCTCAACATTTAAAAACAACAACAACCTCAACATTGAAAAACACCAACAAATTCAACAACAACCTCAACATTGAAAAACACCAACAAACTCAGCAACAACCTCAACATTGAAAAATAACAACAACCTCAACATTGAAAAACACCAACAAATTAAACAACAACCACAACATTGAAAAACACCAACAAATTCAACAAAAACCTCAACATTGAAAAACACCAACAAATTGAACAACAACCTCAACATTGAAAAACAACAACAACCTAAACATTGAAAAACACCAACAAATTCAACAACAACCTCAACATTGAAAAACAACAACAACCTCAACATTGAAAAACACCAACAAATTCAACAACAACCTCAACATTGAAAAACACCAACAAATTCAACAACAACCTCAGCATTGAAAAACAACAACAACCTCAACATTGAAAAACACCAACAAATTCAACAACAACCTCAACATTGAAAAACATCAACAACCTCAACATTGAAAAACACCAGCAAATTCAACAACAACTTCAACATTGAAAAACACCAACAAATTCAACAACAACCTCGAAATTGAAAAACACCAACAAATACAACAACAACCTCAACATTGAAAAACAACAAAAACCTCAACATTGAAAAACACCAACAAATTCAACAACAACCTCAACATTGAAAAACAACAACAACCTCAACATTGCAAAACACCAGCAAATTCAACAACAACCTCAACATTTAAAAACACCAACAAATTCAACAACAACCTCAACATTGAAAAACAACAACAATCTCAACATTGAAAAACACCAACAAATTCAACAACAACCTCAACATTGAAAAACAACAACAACCTCAACATTGAAAAACACCAACAAATTCAACAACAATCTCAACATTGAAAAACACCAACAAATTCAACAACAACCTCAACATTGAAAAACACCAACAAACTCAACAACAACCTCAACATTGAAAAATACCAACAACCTCAACATTGAAAAACACCAACAAATTCAACAACAACCTCAACATTGAAAAACAGCAACAAATTCAACAACAAACTCAAGATTGAAAAACACCCACAAATTCAAAAACCTCAACATTGAAAAACAACAACAACCTCATCATTGAAAAACACCAACAAATTCAACAACAACCTCAACATTGAAAAACACCAACAAATTCAACAACAACCTCAACATAGAAAAACAACAACAACCTCAACATTGAAAAACACCAACAAATTCAACAACAACCTCAACATTGAAAATCAACAACAAACTCAACATTGAAAAACACCAACAAATTCAACAATAACCTCAACATTTCAAAACAACAACAACCTCAACATTGAAAAACACCAACAAATTCAACAACAACCTCAACATTGAAAAACACCAACAAATTCAACAACAACCTCAACATTGAAAAACACCAACAAACTCAACAACAACCTCAACATTGAAAAATAACAAAAACCTCAACATTGAAAAACACCAACAAATTCAACAACAACCACAACATTGAAAAACACCAACAAATTCAACAAAAACCTCAACATTGAAAAACACCAACAAATTCAACAACAACCTCAACATTGAAAAACAACAACAACCTAAACATTGAAAAACACCAACAAATTCAACAACAACCTCAACATTGAAAAACAACAACAACCTCAACATTGAAAAACACCAACAAATTCAACAACAACCTCAACATTGAAAAACAACAACAACCTCAACATTGCAAAACACCAGCAAATTCAACAACAACCTCAACATTTAAAAACACCAACAAATTCAACAACAACCTCAACATTGAAAAACAACAACAATCTCAACATTGAAAAACACCAACAAATTCAACAACAACCTCAACATTGAAAAACAACAACAACCTCAACATTGAAAAACACCATCAAATTCAACAACAATCTCAACATTGAAAAACACCAACAAATTCAACAACAACCTCAACATTGAAAAACACCAACAAACTCAACAACAACCTCAACATTGAAAAATACCAACAACCTCAACATTGAAAAACACCAACAAATTCAACAACAACCTCAACATTGAAAAACAGCAACAAATTCAACAACAAACTCAAGATTGAAAAACACCCACAAATTCAAAAACCTCAACATTGAAAAACAACAACAACCTCATCATTGAAAAACACCAACAAATTCAACAACAACCTCAACATTGAAAAACACCAACAAATTCAACAACAACCTCAACATAGAAAAACAACAACAACCTCAACATTGAAAAACATCAACAAATTCAACAACAACCTCAACATTGAAAATCAACAACAAACTCAACATTGAAAAACACCAACAAATTCAACAATAACCTCAACATTTCAAAACAACAACAACCTCAACATTGAAAAACACCAACAAATTCAACAACAACCTCAACATTGAAAAACACCAACAAATTCAACAACAACCTCAACATTGAAAAACACCAACAAACTCAACAACAACCTCAACATTGAAAAATAACAAAAACCTCAACATTGAAAAACACCAACAAATTCAACAACAACCACAACATTGAAAAACACCAACAAATTCAACAAAAACCTCAACATTGAAAAACACCAACAAATTCAACAACAACCTCAACATTGAAAAACAACAACAACCTAAACATTGAAAAACACCAACAAATTCAACAACAACCTCAACATTGAAAAACACCAACAAATTCAACAACAACCTCAACATTGAAAAACAACAACAAACTCAACATTGAAAAACACCAACAAATTCAACAATAACCTCAACATTGAAAAACAACAACAACCTCAACATTGAAAAACACAAACAAATCCAACAACAACCTCGAAATTGAAAAACACCAACAAATTCAACAACAACCTCAACATTGAAAAACAACAACAAACTCAACATTGAAAAACACCAACAAATTCAACAATAACCTCAACATTTCAAAACAACAACAACCTCAACATTGAAAAACACCAACAAATTCAACAACAACCTCAACATTGAAAAACACCAACAAATTCAACAACAACCTCAACATTGAAAAACACCAACAAACTCAACAACAACCTCAACATTGAAAAATAACAAAAACCTCAACATTGAAAAACACCAACAAATTCAACAACAACCACAACATTGAAAAACACCAACAAATTCAACAAAAACCTCAACATTGAAAAACACCAACAAATTCAACAACAACCTCAACATTGAAAAACAACAACAACCTAAACATTGAAAAACACCAACAAATTCAACAACAACCTCAACATTGAAAAACAACAACAACCTCAACATTGAAAAACACCAACAAATTCAACAACAACCTCAACATTGAAAAACAACAACAACCTCAACATTGCAAAACACCAGCAAATTCAACAACAACCTCAACATTTAAAAACACCAACAAATTCAACAACAACCTCAACATTGAAAAACAACAACAATCTCAACATTGAAAAACACCAACAAATTCAACAACAACCTCAACATTGAAAAACAACAACAACCTCAACATTGAAAAACACCAACAAATTCAACAACAATCTCAACATTGAAAAACACCAACAAATTCAACAACAACCTCAACATTGAAAAACACCAACAAACTCAACAACAACCTCAACATTGAAAAATACCAACAACCTCAACATTGAAAAACACCAACAAATTCAACAACAACCTCAACATTGAAAAACAGCAACAAATTCAACAACAAACTCAAGATTGAAAAACACCCACAAATTCAAAAACCTCAACATTGAAAAACAACAACAACCTCATCATTGAAAAACACCAACAAATTCAACAACAACCTCAACATTGAAAAACACCAACAAATTCAACAACAACCTCAACATAGAAAAACAACAACAACCTCAACATTGAAAAACATCAACAAATTCAACAACAACCTCAACATTGAAAATCAACAACAAACTCAACATTGAAAAACACCAACAAATTCAACAACAACCTCAACATTGAAAAACACCAACAAATTCAACAACAACCTCAACATTGAAAAACACCAACAAACTCAACAACAACCTCAACATTGAAAAATAACAAAAACCTCAACATTGAAAAACACCAACAAATTCAACAACAACCACAACATTGAAAAACACCAACAAATTCAACAAAAACCTCAACATTGAAAAACACCAACAAATTCAACAACAACCTCAACATTGAAAAACAACAACAACCTAAACATTGAAAAACACCAACAAATTCAACAACAACCTCAACATTGAAAAACAACAACAACCTCAACATTGAAAAACACCAACAAATTCAACAACAACCTCAACATTGAAAAACGCCAACAAATTCAACAACAACCTCAGCATTGAAAAACAACAACAACCTCAACATTGAAAAACACCAACAAATTCAACAACAACCTCAACATTGAAAAACATCAGCAACCTCAACATTGAAAAACACCAGCAAATTCAACAACAACTTCAACATTGAAAAACACCAACAAATTCAACAACAACCTCGAAATTGAAAAACAACAACAAATACAACAACAACCTCAACATTGAAAAACAACAATAACCTCAAAATTGAAAAACACCAACAAATTCAAGAACAACCTCAACATTGAAAAACAACAACAACCTCAACATTGCAAAACACCAGCAAATTCAACAACAACCTCAACATTTAAAAGCACCAACAAATTCAACAACAACCTCAACATTGAAAAACAACAACAATCTCAACATTGAAAAACACCAACAAATTCAACAACAACCTCAACATTGAAAAACAACAACAACCTCAACATTGAAAAACACCAACAAATTCAACAACAACCTCAACATTGAAAAACACCAACAAATTCAACAACAACCTCAACATTGAAAACCACCAACAAACTCAACAACAACCTCAACATTGAAAAATACCAACAACCTCAACATTGAAAAACACCAACAAATTCAACAACAACCTCAACATTGAAAAACACCAACAAATTCAACAACAAACACAAGATTGAAAAACACCCACAAATTCAACAACCTCAACATTGAAAAACAACAACAACCTAATCATTGAAAAACACCAACAAATTCAACAACAACCTCAACATTGAAAAACACCAACAAATTCAACAACAACCTCAACATTGAAAAACAACAACAACCTCAACATTGAAAAACACCAACAAATTCAACAACAACCTCAACATTGAAAAACAACAACAACCTCAACATTGAAAAACACCAACAAATTCAACAACAACCTCAACATTGAAAAACACCAACAAACTCAACATTGAAAAACACCAACAAATTCAACAACAACCTCAACATTGAAAAACAACAACAAACTCAACATTGAAAAACACCAACAAATTCAACAATAACCTCAACATTGAAAAACAACAACAACCTCAACATTGAAAAACACAAACAAATCCAACAACAACCTCGAAATTGAAAAACACCAACAAATTCAACAACAACCTCAACATTGAAAAACAACAACAACGTCAACATAGAAAAACACCAACAAATTCAACAACAACCTCAACATTGAAAAACAACAACAACCTCAACATTGAAAAACACCAACAAATTCAACAACAACCTCAACATTGAAAAACACCAACAAATTCAACAAGAACCTCAGCATTGAAAAACAACAACAACCTCAACATTGAAAAACACCAACAAATTCAACAACAACGTCAACATTGAAAAACAACAACAACCTCAACATTGCAAAACACCAGCAAATTCAACAACAACCTCAACATTTAAAAACACCAACAAATTCAACAAGAACCTCAACATTGAAAAACAACAACAATCTCAACATTGAAAAACACCAACAAATACAACAACAACCTCAACATTGAAAAACAACAACAACCTCAACATTGAAAAACACCAACAAATTCAACAACAACCACGACATTGAAAAACACCCTCAAATTCAAAATCAACCTCAACATTGAAAAACACCAACAACCTCAAAATTGAAAAAACACCAACAAATTCAACAACAACCTCAACATTTAAAAACAACAACAACCTCAACATTGAAAAACACCAACAAATTCAACAACAACCTCAACATTGAAAAACACCAACAAACTCAGCAACACCCTCAACATTGAAAAATAACAACAACCTCAACATTGAAAAACACCAACAAATTAAACAACAACCACAACATTGAAAAACACCAACAAATTCAACAAAAACCTCAACATTGAAAAACACCAACAAATTCAACAACAACCTCAACATTGAAAAACAACAACAACCTAAACATTGAAAAACACCAACAAATTCAACAACAACCTCAACATTGAAAAACAACAACAACCTCAACATTGAAAAACACCAACAAATTCAACAACAACCTCAACATTGAAAAACACCAACAAATTCAACAACAACCTCAGCATTGAAAAACAACAACAACCTCAACATTGAAAAACACCAACAAATTCAACAACAACCTCAACATTGAAAAACATCAACAACCTCAACATTGAAAAACACCAGCAAATTCAACAACAACTTCAACATTGAAAAACACCAACAAATTCAACAACAACCTCGAAATTGAAAAACACCAACAAATACAACAACAACCTCAACATTGAAAAACAACAAAAACCTCAACATTGAAAAACACCAACAAATTCAACAACAACCTCAACATTGAAAAACAACAACAAATTCAACAACAACCTCAGCATTGAAAAACAACAACAACCTCAACATTGAAAAACACCAACAAATTCAACAACAACCTCAACATTGAAAAACATCAACAACCTCAACATTGAAAAACACCAGCAAATTCAACAACAACTTCAACATTGAAAAACACCAACAAATTCAACAACAACCTCGAAATTGAAAAACACCAACAAATACAACAACAACCTCAACATTGAAAAACAACAAAAACCTCAACATTGAAAAACACCAACAAATTCAACAACAACCTCAACATTGAAAAACAACAACAACATCAACATTGCAAAACACCAGCAAATTCAACAACAACCTCAACATTTAAAAACACCAACAAATTCAACAACAACCTCAACATTGAAAAACAACAACAACCTCATCATTGAAAAACACCAACAAATTCAACAACAACCTCAACATTGAAAAACACCAACAAATTCAACAACAACCTCAACATTGAAAAACAACAACAACCTCAACATTGAAAAACACCAACAAATTCAACAACAACCTCAACATTGAAAAACAACAACTACCTCAACATTGAAAAACACCAACAAATTCAACAACAACCTCAACATTGAAAAACACCAACAAACTCATCATTGAAAAACACCAACAAATTCAACAACAACCTCAACATTGAAAAACAACAACAAACTCAACATTGAAAAACACCAACAAATTCAACAATAACCTCAACATTGAAAAACAACAACAACCTCAACATTGAAAAACACAAACAAATCCAACAACAACCTCGAAATTGAAAAACACCAACAAGTTCAACAACAACCTCAACATTGAAAAACAACAACAACCTCAACATTGAAAAACCCAAACAAATTCAACAACAACCTCAACATTGAAAAACAACAACAACCTCAACATTGATAAACACCATCAAATTCAGCAACAACCTCAACATTTAAAAACACCCTCAAATTCAAAATCAACCTCAACATTGAAAAACACCAATAACCTCAAAATTGAAAAAACACCAACAAATTCAACAACAACCTCAACATTTCAAAACAACAACAACCTCAACATTGAAAAACACCAACAAATTCAAGAACAACCTCAACATTGAAAAACACCAACAAATTCAACAACAACCTCAACATTGAAAAACACCAACAAACTCAACAACAACCTCAACATTGAAAAATAACAAAAACCTCAACATTGAAAAACACCAACAAATTCAACAACAACCACAACATTGAAAAACACCAACAAATTCAACAAAAACCTCAACATTGAAAAACACCAACAAATTCAACAACAACCTCAACATTGAAAAACAACAACAACCTAAACATTGAAAAACACCAACAAATTCAACAACAACCTCAACATTGAAAAACAACAACAACCTCAACATTGAAAAACACCAACAAATTCAACAACAACCTCAACATTGAAAAACGCCAACAAATTCAACAACAACCTCAGCATTGAAAAACAACAACAACCTCAACATTGAAAAACACCAACAAATTCAACAACAACCTCAACATTGAAAAACATCAGCAACCTCAACATTGAAAAACACCAGCAAATTCAACAACAACTTCAACATTGAAAAACACCAACAAATTCAACAACAACCTCGAAATTGAAAAACAACAACAAATACAACAACAACCTCAACATTGAAAAACAACAATAACCTCAAAATTGAAAAACACCAACAAATTCAACAACAACCTCAACATTGAAAAACAACAACAACCTCAACATTGCAAAACACCAGCAAATTCAACAACAACCTCAACATTTAAAAGCACCAACAAATTCAACAACAACCTCAACATTGAAAAACAACAACAATCTCAACATTGAAAAACACCAACAAATTCAACAACAACCTCAACATTGAAAAACAACAACAACCTCAACATTGAAAAACACCAACAAATTCAACAACAACCTCAACATTGAAAAACACCAACAAATTCAACAACAACCTCAACATTGAAAACCACCAACAAACTCAACAACAACCTCAACATTGAAAAATACCAACAACCTCAACATTGAAAAACACCAACAAATTCAACAACAACCTCAACATTGAAAAACACCAACAAATTCAACAACAAACACAAGATTGAAAAACACCCACAAATTCAACAACCTCAACATTGAAAAACAACAACAACCTAATCATTGAAAAACACCAACAAATTCAACAACAACCTCAACATTGAAAAACACCAACAAATTCAACAACAACCTCAACATTGAAAAACAACAACAACCTCAACATTGAAAAACACCAACAAATTCAACAACAACCTCAACATTGAAAAACAACAACAACCTCAACATTGAAAAACACCAACAAATTCAACAACAACCTCAACATTGAAAAACACCAACAAACTCAACATTGAAAAACACCAACAAATTCAACAACAACCTCAACATTGAAAAACAACAACAAACTCAACATTGAAAAACACCAACAAATTCAACAATAACCTCAACATTGAAAAACAACAACAACCTCAACATTGAAAAACACAAACAAATCCAACAACAACCTCGAAATTGAAAAACACCAACAAATTCAACAACAACCTCAACATTGAAAAACAACAACAACGTCAACATTGAAAAACACCAACAAATTCAACAACAACCTCAACATTGAAAAACAACAACAACCTCAACATTGAAAAACACCAACAAATTCAACAACAACCTCAACATTGAAAAACACCAACAAATTCAACAAGAACCTCAGCATTGAAAAACAACAACAACCTCAACATTGAAAAACACCAACAAATTCAACAACAACGTCAACATTGAAAAACAACAACAACCTCAACATTGCAAAACACCAGCAAATTCAACAACAACCTCAACATTTAAAAACACCAACAAATTCAACAAGAACCTCAACATTGAAAAACAACAACAATCTCAACATTGAAAAACACCAACAAATACAACAACAACCTCAACATTGAAAAACAACAACAACCTCAACATTGAAAAACACCAACAAATTCAACAACAACCACGACATTGAAAAACACCCTCAAATTCAAAATCAACCTCAACATTGAAAAACACCAACAACCTCAAAATTGAAAAAACACCAACAAATTCAACAACAACCTCAACATTTAAAAACAACAACAACCTCAACATTGAAAAACACCAACAAATTCAACAACAACCTCAACATTGAAAAACACCAACAAACTCAGCAACAACCTCAACATTGAAAAATAACAACAACCTCAACATTGAAAAACACCAACAAATTAAACAACAACCACAACATTGAAAAACACCAACAAATTCAACAAAAACCTCAACATTGAAAAACACCAACAAATTGAACAACAACCTCAACATTGAAAAACAACAACAACCTAAACATTGAAAAACACCAACAAATTCAACAACAACCTCAACATTGAAAAACAACAACAACCTCAACATTGAAAAACACCAACAAATTCAACAACAACCTCAACATTGAAAAACACCAACAAATTCAACAACAACCTCAGCATTGAAAAACAACAACAACCTCAACATTGAAAAACACCAACAAATTCAACAACAACCTCAACATTGAAAAACATCAACAACCTCAACATTGAAAAACACCAGCAAATTCAACAACAACTTCAACATTGAAAAACACCAACAAATTCAACAACAACCTCGAAATTGAAAAACACCAACAAATACAACAACAACCTCAACATTGAAAAACAACAAAAACCTCAACATTGAAAAACACCAACAAATTCAACAACAACCTCAACATTGAAAAACAACAACAACCTCAACATTGCAAAACACCAGCAAATTCAACAACAACCTCAACATTTAAAAACACCAACAAATTCAACAACAACCTCAACATTGAAAAACAACAACAATCTCAACATTGAAAAACACCAACAAATTCAACAACAACCTCAACATTGAAAAACAACAACAACCTCAACATTGAAAAACACCAACAAATTCAACAACAATCTCAACATTGAAAAACACCAACAAATTCAACAACAACCTCAACATTGAAAAACACCAACAAACTCAACAACAACCTCAACATTGAAAAATACCAACAACCTCAACATTGAAAAACACCAACAAATTCAACAACAACCTCAACATTGAAAAACAGCAACAAATTCAACAACAAACTCAAGATTGAAAAACACCCACAAATTCAAAAACCTCAACATTGAAAAACAACAACAACCTCATCATTGAAAAACACCAACAAATTCAACAACAACCTCAACATTGAAAAACACCAACAAATTCAACAACAACCTCAACATACAAAAACAACAACAACCTCAACATTGAAAAACACCAACAAATTCAACAACAACCTCAACATTGAAAATCAACAACAAACTCAACATTGAAAAACACCAACAAATTCAACAATAACCTCAACATTGAAAAACAACAACAACCTCAACATTGAAAAACACAAACAAATCCAACAACAACCTCAACATTGAAAAACAACAACAACCTCAACATTGAAAAACACCAACAAATTCAACAACAACCTCAACATTGAAAAACGCCAACAAATTCAACAACAACCTCAGCATTGAAAAACAACAACAACCTCAACATTGAAAAACACCAACAAATTCAACAACAACCTCAACATTGAAAAACATCAGCAACCTCAACATTGAAAAACACCAGCAAATTCAACAACAACTTCAACATTGAAAAACACCAACAAATTCAACAACAACCTCGAAATTGAAAAACACCAACAAATACAACAACAACCTCAACATTGAAAAACAACAATAACCTCAAAATTGAAAAACACCAACAAATTCAACAACAACCTCAACATTGAAAAACAACAACAACCTCAACATTGCAAAACACCAGCAAATTCAACAACAACCTCAACATTTAAAAGCACCAACAAATTCAACAACAACCTCAACATTGAAAAACAACAACAATCTCAACATTGAAAAACACCAACAAATTCAACAACAACCTCAACATTGAAAAACAACAACAACCTCAACATTGAAAAACACCAACAAATTCAACAACAACCTCAACATTGAAAAACAGCAACAAATTCAACAACAACCTCAACATTGAAAACCACCAACAAACTCAACAACAACCTCAACATTGAAAAATACCAACAACCTCAACATTGAAAAACACCAACAAATTCAACAACAACCTCAACATTGAAAAACACCAACAAATTCAGCAACAAACACAAGATTGAAAAACACCCACAAATTCAACAACCTCAACATTGAAAAACAACAACAACCTAATCATTGAAAAACACCAACAAATTCAACAACAACCTCAACATTGAAAAACACCAACAAATTCAACAACAACCTCAACATTGAAAAACAACAACAACCTCAACATTGAAAAACACCAACAAATTCAACAACAACCTCAACATTGAAAAACAACAACAACCTCAACATTGAAAAACACCAACAAATTCAACAACAACATCAACATTGAAAAACACCAACAAACTCAACATTGAAAAACACCAACAAATTCAACAACAACCTCAACATTGAAAAACACCAACAAATTCAACAACAACCTCAACATTGAAAAACAACAACAACCTCAACATTGAAAAACACCAACAAATTCAACAACAACCTCAACATTGAAAAACAACAACAACCTCAACATTGAAAAACACCAACAAATTCAACAACAACCTCAACATTGAAAAACACCAACAAACTCAACATTGAAAAACACCAACAAATTCAACAACAACCTCAACATTGAAAAACAACAACAAACTCAACATTGAAAAACACCAACAAATTCAACAATAACCTCAAAATTGAAAAACAACAACAACCTCAACATTGAAAAACACAAACAAATCCAACAACAACCTCGAAATTGAAAAACACCAACAAATTCAACAACAACCTCAACATTGAAAAACAACAACAACGTCAACATTGAAAAACACCAACAAATTCAACAACAACCTCAACATTGAAAAACAACAACAACCTCAACATTGAAAAACACCAACAAACTCAACAACAACCTCAACATTGAAAAACACCAACAAATTCAACAAGAACCTCAGCATTGAAAAACAACAACAACCTCAACATTGAAAAACACCAACAAATTCAACAACAACGTCAACATTGAAAAACAACAACAACCTCAACATTGCAAAACACCAGCAAATTCAACAACAACCTCAACATTTAAAAACACCAACAAATTCATCAAGAACCTCAACATTGAAAAACAACAACAAATTCAACAACAACCTCAACATTGAAAAACGCCAACAAATTCAACAACAACCTCAGCATTGAAAAACAACAACAACCTCAACATTGAAAAACACCAACAAATTCAACAACAACCTCAACATTGAAAAACATCAGCAACCTCAACATTGAAAAACACCAGCAAATTCAACAACAACTTCAACATTGAAAAACACCAACAAATTCAACAACAACCTCGAAATTGAAAAACACCAACAAATACAACAACAACCTCAACATTGAAAAACAACAATAACCTCAAAATTGAAAAACACCAACAAATTCAACAACAACCTCAACATTGAAAAACAACAACAACCTCAACATTGCAAAACACCAGCAAATTCAACAACAACCTCAACATTTAAAAGCACCAACAAATTCAACAACAACCTCAACATTGAAAAACAACAACAATCTCAACATTGAAAAACACCAACAAATTCAACAACAACCTCAACATTGAAAAACAACAACAACCTCAACATTGAAAAACACCAACAAATTCAACAACAACCTCAACATTGAAAAACAGCAACAAATTCAACAACAACCTCAACATTGAAAACCACCAACAAACTCAACAACAACCTCAACATTGAAAAATACCAACAACCTCAACATTGAAAAACACCAACAAATTCAACAACAACCTCAACATTGAAAAACACCAACAAATTCAGCAACAAACACAAGATTGAAATACACCCACAAATTCAACAACCTCAACATTGAAAAACAACAACAACCTAATCATTGAAAAACACCAACAAATTCAACAACAACCTCAACATTGAAAAACACCAACAAATTCAACAACAACCTCAACATTGAAAAACAACAACAACCTCAACATTGAAAAACACCAACAAATTCAACAACAACCTCAACATTGAAAAACAACAACAACCTCAACATTGAAAAACACCAACAAATTCAACAACAACATCAACATTGAAAAACACCAACAAACTCAACATTGAAAAACACCAACAAATTCAACAACAACCTCAACATTGAAAAACACCAACAAATTCAACAACAACCTCAACATTGAAAAACAACAACAACCTCAACATTGAAAAACACCAACAAATTCAACAACAACCTCAACATTGAAAAACAACAACAACCTCAACATTGAAAAACACCAACAAATTCAACAACAACCTCAACATTGAAAAACACCAACAAACTCAACATTGAAAAACACCAACAAATTCAACAACAACCTCAACATTGAAAAACAACAACAAACTCAACATTGAAAAACACCAACAAATTCAACAATAACCTCAACATTGAAAAACAACAACAACCTCAACATTGAAAAACACAAACAAATCCAACAACAACCTCGAAATTGAAAAACACCAACAAATTCAACAACAACCTCAACATTGAAAAACAACAACAACGTCAACATTGAAAAACACCAACAAATTCAACAACAACCTCAACATTGAAAAACAACAACAACCTCAACATTGAAAAACACCAACAAACTCAACAACAACCTCAACATTGAAAAACACCAACAAATTCAACAAGAACCTCAGCATTGAAAAACAACAACAACCTCAACATTGAAAAACACCAACAAATTCAACAACAACGTCAACATTGAAAAACAACAACAACCTCAACATTGCAAAACACCAGCAAATTCAACAACAACCTCAACATTTAAAAACACCAACAAATTCATCAAGAACCTCAACATTGAAAAACAACAACAATCTCAACATTGAAAAACACCAACAAATACAACAACAACCTCAACATTGAAAAACAACAACAACCTCAACATTGAAAAACACCAACAAATTCAACAACAACCACGACATTGAAAAACACCCTCAAATTCAAAATCAACCTCAACATTGAAAAACACCAACAACCTCAAAATTGAAAAAACACCAACAAATTCAACAACAACCTCAACATTTAAAAACAACAACAACCTCAACATTGAAAAACACCAACAAATTCAACAACAACCTCAACATTGAAAAACACCAACAAACTCAGCAACAACCTCAACATTGAAAAATAACAACAACCTCAACATTGAAAAACACCAACAAATTAAACAACAACCACAACATTGAAAAACACCAACAAATTCAACAAAAACCTCAACATTGAAAAACACCAACAAATTCAACAACAACCTCAACATTGAAAAACAACAACAACCTAAACATTGAAAAACACCAACAAATTCAACAACAACCTCAACATTGAAAAACAACAACAACCTCAACATTGAAAAACACCAACAAATTCAACAACAACCTCAACATTGAAAAACACCAACAAATTCAACAACAACCTCAGCATTGAAAAACAACAACAACCTCAACATTGAAAAACACCAAC
The DNA here is from genome assembly GCA_026770705.1 of Isurus oxyrinchus. NCBI lineage: Eukaryota > Metazoa > Chordata > Chondrichthyes > Lamniformes > Lamnidae > Isurus > Isurus oxyrinchus. The sequence goes on along the minus strand of JANJGN010000451.1, from coordinate 426,335 downwards.
AAATTCAACAACAACCTCAACATTGAAAAACATCAACAACCTCAACATTGAAAAACACCAACAAATTCAACAACAACTTGAACATTGAAAAACACCAACAAATTCAACAACAACCTCGAAATTGAAAAACACCAACAAATACAACAACAACCTCAACATTGAAAAACAACAAAAACCTCAACATTGAAAAACACCAACAAATTCAACAACAACCTCAACATTGAAAAACAACAACAACCTCAACATTGCAAAACACCAGCAAATTCAACAACAACCTCAACATTTAAAAACACCAACAAATTCAACAACAACCTCAACATTGAAAAACAACAACAATCTCAACATTGAAAAACACCAACAAATTCAACAACAACCTCAACATTGAAAAACAACAACAACCTCAACATTGAAAAACACCAACAAATTCAACAACAATCTCAACATTGAAAAACACCAACAAATTCAACAACAACCTCAACATTGAAAAACACCAACAAACTCAACAACAACCTCAACATTGAAAAATACCAACAACCTCAACATTGAAAAACACCAACAAATTCAACAACAACCTCAACATTGAAAAACAGCAACAAATTCAACAACAAACTCAAGATTGAAAAACACCCACAAATTCAAAAACCTCAACATTGAAAAACAACAACAACCTCATCATTGAAAAACACCAACAAATTCAACAACAACCTCAACATTGAAAAACACCAACAAATTCAACAACAACCTCAACATAGAAAAACAACAACAACCTCAACATTGAAAAACACCAACAAATTCAACAACAACCTCAACATTGAAAATCAACAACAAACTCAACATTGAAAAACACCAACAAATTCAACAATAACCTCAACATTGAAAAACAACAACAACCTCAACATTGAAAAACACAAACAAATCCAACAACAACCTCAACATTGAAAAACAACAACAACCTCAACATTGAAAAACACCAACAAATTCAACAACAACCTCAACATTGAAAAACGCCAACAAATTCAACAACAACCTCAGCATTGAAAAACAACAACAACCTCAACATTGAAAAACACCAACAAATTCAACAACAACCTCAACATTGAAAAACATCAGCAACCTCAACATTGAAAAACACCAGCAAATTCAACAACAACTTCAACATTGAAAAACACCAACAAATTCAACAACAACCTCGAAATTGAAAAACACCAACAAATACAACAGCAACCTCAACATTGAAAAACAACAATAACCTCAAAATTGAAAAACACCAACAAATTCAACAACAACCTCAACATTGAAAAACAACAACAACCTCAACATTGCAAAACACCAGCAAATTCAACAACAACCTCAACATTTAAAAGCACCAACAAATTCAACAACAACCTCAACATTGAAAAACAACAACAATCTCAACATTGAAAAACACCAACAAATTCAACAACAACCTCAACATTGAAAAACAACAACAACCTCAACATTGAAAAACACCAACAAATTCAACAACAACCTCAACATTGAAAAACACCAACAATTTCAACAACAACCTCAACATTGAAAACCACCAACAAACTCAACAACAACCTCAACATTGAAAAATACCAACAACCTCAACATTGAAAAACACCAACAAATTCAACAACAACCTCAACATTGAAAAACAACAACAAATTCAACAACAAACACAAGATTGAAAAACACCCACAAATTCAACAACCTCAACATTGAAAAACAACAACAACCTAATCATTGAAAAACACCAACAAATTCAACAACAACCTCAACATAGAAAAACACCAACAAATTCAACAACAACCTCAACATTGAAAAACAACAACAACCTCAACATTGAAAAACACCAACAAATTCAACAACAACCTCAACATTGAAAAACAACAACAACCTCAACATTGAAAAACACCAACAAATTCAACAACAACCTCAACATTGAAAAACACCAACAAACTCAACATTGAAAAACACCAACAAATTCAACAACAACCTCAACATTGAAAAACAACAACAAACTCAACATTGAAAAACACCAACAAATTCAACAATAACCTCAACATTGAAAAACAACAACAACCTCAACATTGAAAAACACAAACAAATCCAACAACAACCTCGAAATTGAAAAACACCAACAAATTCAACAACAACCTCAACATTGAAAAACAACAACAACGTCAACATTGAAAAACACCAACAAATTCAACAACAACCTCAACATTGAAAAACAACAACAACCTCAACATTGAAAAACACCAACAAATTCAACAACAACCTCAACATTGAAAAACACCAACAAATTCAACAAGAACCTCAGCATTGAAAAACAACAACAACCTCAACATTGAAAAACACCAACAAATTCAACAACAACGTCAACATTGAAAAACAACAACAACCTCAACATTGCAAAACACCAGCAAATTCAACAACAACCTCAACATTTAAAAACACCAACAAATTCAACAAGAACCTCAACATTGAAAAACAGCAACAATCTCAACATTGAAAAACACCAACAAATACAGCAACAATCTCAACATTGAAAAACAACAACAACCTCAACATTGAAAAACACCAACAAATTCAACAACAACCACGACATTGAAAAACACCCTCAAATTCAAAATCAACCTCAACATTGAAAAACACCAACAACCTCAAAATTGAAAAAACACCAACAAATTCAACAACAACCTCAACATTTAAAAACAACAACAACCTCAACATTGAAAAACACCAACAAATTCAACAACAACCTCAACATTGAAAAACACCAACAAACTCAGCAACAACCTCAACATTGAAAAATAACAACAACCTCAACATTGAAAAACACCAACAAATTAAACAACAACCACAACATTGAAAAACACCAACAAATTCAACAAAAACCTCAACATTGAAAAACACCAACAAATTTAACAACAACCTCAACATTGAAAAACAACAACAACCTAAACATTGAAAAACACCAACAAATTCAACAACAACCTCAACATTGAAAAACAACAACAACCTCAACATTGAAAAACACCAACAAATTCAACAACAACCTCAACATTGAAAAACACCAACAAATTCAACAACAACCTCAACATTGAAAAACAACAACAACCTCAACATTGAAAAACACCAACAAATTCAACAACAACCTCAACATTGAAAAACATCAACAACCTCAACATTGAAAAACACCAGCAAATTCAACAACAACTTCAACATTGAAAAACAACAACAACCTCAACATTGAAAAACACAAACAAATCCAACAACAACCTCAACATTGAAAAACAACAACAACCTCAACATTGAAAAACACCAACAAATTCAACAACAACCTCAACATTGAAAAACGCCAACAAATTCAACAACAACCTCAGCATTGAAAAACAATAACAACCTCAACATTGAAAAACACCAACAAATTCAACAACAACCTCAACATTGAAAAACATCAGCAACCTCAACATTGAAAAACACCAGCAAATTCAACAACAACTTCAACATTGAAAAACACCAACAAATTCAACAACAACCTCGAAATTGAAAAACACCAACAAATACAACAACAACCTCAACATTGAAAAACAACAATAACCTCAGAATTGAAAAACACCAACAAATTCAACAACAACCTCAACATTGAAAAACAACAACAACCTCAACATTGCAAAACACCAGCAAATTCAACAACAACCTCAACATTTAAAAGCACCAACAAATTCAACAACAACCTCAACATTGAAAAACAACAACAATCTCAACATTGAAAAACACCAACAAATTCAACAACAACCTCAACATTGAAAAACAACAACAACCTCAACATTGAAAAACACCAACAAATTCAACAACAACCTCAACATTGAAAAACAGCAACAAATTCAACAACAACCTCAACATTGAAAACCACCAACAAACTCAACAACAACCTCAACATTGAAAAATACCAACAACCTCAACATTGAAAAACACCAACAAATTCAACAACAACTTCAACATTGAAAAACACCAACAAATTCAACAACAAACACAAGATTGAAAAACACCCACAAATTCAACAACCTCAACATTGAAAAACAACAACAACCTAATCATTGAAAAACACCAACAAATTCAACAACAACCTCAACATTGAAAAACACCAACAAATTCAACAACAACCTCAACATTGAAAAACAACAACAACCTCAACATTGAAAAACACCAACAAATTCAACAACAACCTCAACATTGAAAAACAACAACAACCTCAACATTGAAAAACACCAACAAATTCAACAACAACATCAACATTGAAAAACACCAACAAACTCAACATTGAAAAACACCAACAAATTCAACAACAACCTCAACATTGAAAAACACCAACAAATTCAACAACAACCTCAACATTGAAAAACAACAACAACCTCAACATTGAAAAACACCAACAAATTCAACAACAACCTCAACATTGAAAAACAACAACAACCTCAACATTGAAAAACACCAACAAATTCAACAACAACCTCAACATTGAAAAACACCAACAAACTCAACATTGAAAAACACCAACAAATTCAACAACAACCTCAACATTGAAAAACAACAACAAACTCAACATTGAAAAACACCAACAAATTCAACAATAACCTCAACATTGAAAAACAACAACAACCTCAACATTGAAAAACACAAACAAATCCAACAACAACCTCGAAATTGAAAAACACCAACAAATTCAACAACAACCTCAACATTGAAAAACAACAACAACGTCAACATTGAAAAACACCAACAAATTCAACAACAACCTCAACATTGAAACACAACAACAACCTCAACATTGAAAAACACCAACAAATTCAACAAGAACCTCAGCATTGAAAAACAACAACAACCTCAACATTGAAAAACACCAACAAATTCAACAACAACGTCAACATTGAAAAACAACAACAACCTCAACATTGCAAAACACCAGCAAATTCAACAACAACCTCAACATTTAAAAACACCAACAAATTCAACAAGAACCTCAACATTGAAAAACAACAACAATCTCAACATTGAAAAACACCAACAAATACAACAACAACCTCAACATTGAAAAACAACAACAACCTCAACATTGAAAAACACCAACAAATTCAACAACAACCACGACATTGAAAAACACCCTCAAATTCAAAATCAACCTCAACATTGAAAAACACCAACAACCTCAAAATTGAAAAAACACCAACAAATTCAACAACAACCTCAACATTGAAAAACACCAACAAACTCAGCAACAACCTCAACATTGAAAAATAACAACAACCTCAACATTGAAAAACACCAACAAATTAAACAACAACCGCAACATTGAAAAACACCAACAAATTCAACAAAAACCTCAACATTGAAAAACACCAACAAATTCAACAACAACCTCAACATTGAAAAACAACAACAACCTAAACATTGAAAAACACCAACAAATTCAACAACAACCTCAACATTGAAAAACAACAACAACCTCAACATTGAAAAACACCAACAAATTCAACAACAACCTCAACATTGAAAAACACCAACAAATTCAACAACAACCTCAGCATTGAAAAACAACAACAACCTCAACATTGAAAAACACCAACAAATTCAACAACAACCTCAACATTGAAAAACATCAACAACCTCAACATTGAAAAACACCAGCAAATTCAACAACAACTTCAACATTGAAAAACACCAACAAATTCAACAACAACCTCGAAATTGAAAAACACCAACAAATACAACAACAACCTCAACATTGAAAAACAACAAAAACCTCAACATTGAAAAACACCAACAAATTCAACAACAACCTCAACATTGAAAAACAACAACAACCTCAACATTGCAAAACACCAGCAAATTCAACAACAACCTCAACATTTAAAAACACCAACAAATTCAACAACAACCTCAACATTGAAAAACAACAACAATCTCAACATTGAAAAACACCAACAAATTCAACAACAACCTCAACATTGAAAAACAACAACAACCTCAACATTGAAAAACACCAACAAATTCAACAACAATCTCAACATTGAAAAACACCAACAAATTCAACAACAACCTCAACATTGAAAAACACCAACAAACTCAACAACAACCTCAACATTGAAAAATACCAACAACCTCAACATTGAAAAACACCAACAAATTCAACAACAACCTCAACATTGAAAAACAGCAACAAATTCAACAACAAACTCAAGATTGAAAAACACCCACAAATTCAAAAACCTCAACATTGAAAAACAACAACAACCTCATCATTGAAAAACACCAACAAATTCAACAACAACCTCAACATTGAAAAACACCAACAAATTCAACAACAACCTCAACATAGAAAAACAACAACAACCTCAACATTGAAAAACACCAACAAATTCAACAACAACCTCAACATTGAAAATCAACAACAAACTCAACATTGAAAAACACCAACAAATTCAACAATAACCTCAACATTGAAAAACAACAACAACCTCAACATTGAAAAACACAAACAAATCCAACAACAACCTCAACATTGAAAAACAACAACAACCTCAACATTGAAAAACACCAACAAATTCAACAACAACCTCAACATTGAAAAACGCCAACAAATTCAACAACAACCTCAGCATTGAAAAACAACAACAACCTCAACATTGAAAAACACCAACAAATTCAACAACAACCTCAACATTGAAAAACATCAGCAACCTCAACATTGAAAAACACCAGCAAATTCAACAACAACTTCAAAATTGAAAAACACCAACAAATTCAACAACAACCTCGAAATTGAAAAACACCAACAAATACAACAACAACCTCAACATTGAAAAACAACAATAACCTCAAAATTGAAAAACACCAACAAATTCAACAACAACCTCAACATTGAAAAACAACAACAACCTCAACATTGCAAAACACCAGCAAATTCAACAACAACCTCAACATTTAAAAGCACCAACAAATTCAACAACAACCTCAACATTGAAAAACAACAACAATCTCAACATTGAAAAACACCAACAAATTCAACAACAACCTCAACATTGAAAAACAACAACAACCTCAACATTGAAAAACACCAACAAATTCAACAACAACCTCAACATTGAAAAACACCAACAAATTCAACAACAACCTCAACATTGAAAACCACCAACAAACTCAACAACAACCTCAACATTGAAAAATACCAACAACCTCAACATTGAAAAACACCAACAAATTCAACAACAACCTCAACATTGAAAAACACCAACAAATTCAACAACAAACACAAGATTGAAAAACACCCACAAATTCAACAACCTCAACATTGAAAAACAACAACAACCTAATCATTGAAAAACACCAACAAATTCAACAACAACCTCAACATTGAAAAACACCAACAAATTCAACAACAACCTCAACATTGAAAAACAACAACAACCTCAACATTGAAAAACACCAACAAATTCAACAACAACCTCAACATTGAAAAACAACAACAACCTCAACATTGAAAAACACCAACAAATTCAACAACAACCTCAACATTGAAAAACACCAACAAACTCAACATTGAAAAACACCAACAAATTCAACAACAACCTCAACATTGAAAAACAACAACAAACTCAACATTGAAAAACACCAACAAATTCAACAATAACCTCAACATTGAAAAACAACAACAACCTCAACATTGAAAAACACAAACAAATCCAACAACAACCTCGAAATTGAAAAACACCAACAAATTCAACAACAACCTCAACATTGAAAAACAACAACAACGTCAACATTGAAAAACACCAACAAATTCAACAACAACCTCAACATTGAAAAACAACAACAACCTCAACATTGAAAAACACCAACAAATTCAACAACAACCTCAACATTGAAAAACACCAACAAATTCAACAAGAACCTCAGCATTGAAAAACAACAACAACCTCAACATTGAAAAACACCAACAAATTCAACAACAACGTCAACATTGAAAAACAACAACAACCTCAACATTGCAAAACACCAGCAAATTCAACAACAACCTCAACATTTAAAAACACCAACAAATTCAACAAGAACCTCAACATTGAAAAACAACAACAATCTCAACATTGAAAAACACCAACAAATACAACAACAACCTCAACATTGAAAAACAACAACAACCTCAACATTGAAAAACACCAACAAATTCAACAACAACCACGACATTGAAAAACACCCTCAAATTCAAAATCAACCTCAACATTGAAAAACACCAACAACCTCAAAATTGAAAAAACACCAACAAATTCAACAACAACCTCAACATTTAAAAACAACAACAACCTCAACATTGAAAAACACCAACAAATTCAACAACAACCTCAACATTGAAAAACACCAACAAACTCAGCAACAACCTCAACATTGAAAAATAACAACAACCTCAACATTGAAAAACACCAACAAATTAAACAACAACCACAACATTGAAAAACACCAACAAATTCAACAAAAACCTCAACATTGAAAAACACCAACAAATTCAACAACAACCTCAACATTGAAAAACAACAACAACCTAAACATTGAAAAACACCAACAAATTCAACAACAACCTCAACATTGAAAAACAACAACAACCTCAACATTGAAAAACACCAACAAATTCAACAACAACCTCAACATTGAAAAACACCAACAAATTCAACAACAACCTCAGCATTGAAAAACAACAACAACCTCAACATTGAAAAACACCAACAAATTCAACAACAACCTCAACATTGAAAAACATCAACAACCTCAACATTGAAAAACACCAGCAAATTCAACAACAACTTCAACATTGAAAAACACCAACAAATTCAACAACAACCTCGAAATTGAAAAACACCAACAAATACAACAACAACCTCAACATTGAAAAACAACAAAAACCTCAACATTGAAAAACACCAACAAATTCAACAACAACCTCAACATTGAAAAACAACAACAACCTCAACATTGCAAAACACCAGCAAATTCAACAACAACCTCAACATTTAAAAACACCAACAAATTCAACAACAACCTCAACATTGAAAAACAACAACAATCTCAACATTGAAAAACACCAACAAATTCAACAACAACCTCAACATTGAAAAACAACAACAACCTCAACATTGAAAAACACCAACAAATTCAACAACAATCTCAACATTGAAAAACACCAACAAATTCAACAACAACATCAACATTGAAAAACACCAACAAACTCAACAACAACCTCAACATTGAAAAATACCAACAACCTCAACATTGAAAAACACCAACAAATTCAACAACAACCTCAACATTGAAAAACAGCAACAAATTCAACAACAAACTCAAGATTGAAAAACACCCACAAATTCAAAAACCTCAACATTGAAAAACAACAACAACCTCATCATTGAAAAACACCAACAAATTCAACAACAACCTCAACATTGAAAAACACCAACAAATTCAACAACAACCTCAACATAGAAAAACAACAACAACCTCAACATTGAAAAACACCAACAAATTCAACAACAACCTCAACATTGAAAATAAACAACAAACTCAACATTGAAAAACACCAACAAATTCAACAATAACCTCAACATTGAAAAACAACAACAACCTCAACATTGAAAAACACAAACAAAGCCAACAACAACCTCGAAATTGAAAAACACCAACAAATTCAACAACAACCTCAACATTGAAAAACAACAACAACCTCAACATTGAAAAACACCAACAAATTCAACAACAACCTCAACATTGAAAAACAACAACAACCTCAACATTGAAAAACACCAACAAATTCAACAACAACCTCAACATTGAAAAGCACCAACAAATTCAACAAGAACCTCAGCATTGAAAAACAACAACAACCTCAACATTGAAAAACACCAACAAATTCAACAACAACCTCAACATTGAAAAACAACAACAACCTCAACATTGCAAAACACCAGCAAATTCAACAACAACCTCAACATTTAAAAACACCAACAAATTCAACAACAACCTCAACATTGAAAAACAACAACAATCTCAACATTGAAAAACACCAACAAATACAACAACAACCTCAACATTTAAAAACAACAACAACCTCCACATTGAAAAACACCAACAAATTCAACAACAACCTCAACATTGAAAAACAACAACAACCTCAACATTGAAAAACACCAACAAATTCAACAACAACGTCAACATTGAAAAACACCAACAAACTCAACATTGAAAAACACCAACAAATTCAACAACAACCTCAACATTGAAAAACAACAACAAACTCAACATTGAAAAACACCAACAAATTCAACAATAACCTCAACATTGAAAAACAACAACAACCTCAACATTGAAAAACACAAACAAATCCAACAACAACCTCGAAATTGAAAAACACCAACAAATTCAACAACAACCTCAACATTGAAAAACAACAACAACGTCAACATTGAAAAACACCAACAAATTCAACAACAACCTCAACATTGAAAAACAACAACAACCTCAACATTGAAAAACACCAACAAATTCAACAGCAACCTCAACATTGAAAAACACCAACAAATTCAACAAGAACCTCAGCATTGAAAAACAACAACAACCTCAACATTGAAAAACACCAACTAATTCAACAACAACGTCAACATTGAAAAACAACAACAACCTCAACATTGCAAAACACCAGCAAATTCAACAACAACCTCAACATTTAAAAACACCAACAAATTCAACAAGAACCACAACATTGAAAAACAACAACAATCTCAACATTGAAAAACACCAACAAATACAACAACAACCTCAACATTGAAAAACAACAACAACCTCAACATTGAAAAACACCAACAAATTCAACAACAACCTCGACATTGAAAAACACCCTCAAATTCAAAATCAACCTCAACATTGAAAAACACCAACAACCTCAAAATTGAAAAAACACCAACAAATTCAACAACAACCTCAACATTTAAAAACAACAACAACCTCAACATTGAAAAACACCAACAAATTCAACAACAACCTCAACATTGAAAAACACCAACAAACTCAGCAACAACCTCAACATTGAAAAATAACAACAACCTCAACATTGAAAAACACCAACAAATTAAACAACAACCACAACATTGAAAAACACCAACAAATTCAACAAAAACCTCAACATTGAAAAACACCAACAAATTCAACAACAACCTCAACATTGAAAAACAACAACAACCTAAACATTGAAAAACACCAACAAATTCAACAACAACCTCAACATTGAAAAACAACAACAACCTCAACATTGAAAAACACCAACAAATTCAACAACAACCTCAACATTGAAAAACACCAACAAATTCAACAACAACCTCAGCATTGAAAAACAACAACAACCTCAACATTGAAAAACACCAACAAATTCAACAACAACCTCAACATTGAAAAACATCAACAACCTCAACATTGAAAAACACCAGCAAATTCAACAACAACTTCAACATTGAAAAACACCAACAAATTCAACAACAACCTCGAAATTGAAAAACACCAACAAATACAACAACAACCTCAACATTGAAAAACAACAAAAACCTCAACATTGAAAAACACCAACAAATTCAACAACAACCTCAACATTGAAAAACAACAACAACCTCAACATTGCAAAACACCAGCAAATTCAACAACAACCTCAACATTTAAAAACACCAACAAATTCAACAACAACCTCAACATTGAAAAACAACAACAATCTCAACATTGAAAAACACCAACAAATTCAACAACAACCTCAACATTGAAAAACAACAACAACCTCAACATTGAAAAACACCAACAAATTCAACAACAATCTCAACATTGAAAAACACCAACAAATTCAACAACAACCTCAACATTGAAAAACACCAACAAATTCAACAACAAACTCAAGATTGAAAAACACCCACAAATTCAAAAACCTCAACATTGAAAAACAACAACAACCTCATCATTGAAAAATACCAACAAATTCAGCAACAACCTCAACATTGAAAAACACCAACAAATTCAACAACAACCTCAACATAGAAAAACAACAACAACCTCGAAATTGAAAAACACCAACAAATTCAACAACAACCTCAACATTGAAAAACAACAACAACCTCAACATTGAAAAACACCAACAAATTCAACAACAACCTCAACATTGAAAAACAACAACAACCTCAAAATTGAAAAACACCAACAAATTCAACAACAACCTCAACATTGAAAAGCACCAACAAATTCAACAAGAACCTCAGCATTGAAAAACAACAACAACCTCAACATTGAAAAACACCAACAAATTCAACAACAACCTCAACATTGAAAAACAACAACAACCTCAACATTGCAAAACACCAGCAAATTCAACAACAACCTCAACATTTAAAAACACCAACAAATTCAACAACAACCTCAACATTGAAAAACAACAACAATCTCAACATTGAAAAACACCAACAAATACAACAACAACCTCAACATTTAAAAACAACAACAACCTCAACATTGAAAAACACCAACAAATTCAACAACAACCTCAACATTGAAAAACACCAACAAACTCAACAACAACCTCAACATTGAAAAATAACAACAAACTCAACATTGAAAAACACCAACAAATTCAACAACAACCACAACATTGAAAAACACCAACAAATTCAACAAAAACCACAACATTGAAAAACACCAACAAATTCAACAACAACCTCAACATTGAAAAACAACAACAACCTAAACATTGAAAAACACCAACAAATTCAACAACAACCTCAACATTGAAAAACAACAACAAACTCAACATTGAAAAACACCAACAAATTCAACAATAACCTCAACATTGAAAAACAACAACAACCTCAACATTGAAAAACACAAACAAATCCAACAACAACCTCGAAATTGAAAAACACCAACAAATTCAACAACAACCTCAACATTGAAAAACAACAACAACCTCAACATTGAAAAACACCAACAAATTCAACAACAACTTCAACATTGAAAAACAACAACAACCTCAACATTGCAAAACACCAGCAAATTCAACAACAACCTCAACATTTAAAAACACCAACAAATTCAACAACAACCTCAACATTGAAAAACAACAACAATCTCAACATTGAAAAACACCAACAAATTCAACAACAACCTCAACATTGAAAAACAACAACAACCTCAACATTGAAAAACACCAACAAATTCAACAACAATCTCAACATTGAAAAACACCAACAAATTCAACAACAACCTCAACATTGAAAAACACCAACAAACTCAACACCAACCTCAACATTGAAAAATACCAACAACCTCAACATTGAAAAACACCAACAAATTCAACAACAACCTCAACATTGAAAAACACCAACAAATTCAACAACAACCTCAACATTGAAAAACAACAACAATCTCAACATTGAAAAACACCAACAAATACAACAACAACCTCAACATTTAAAAACAACAACAACCTCAACATTGAAAAACACCAACAAATTCAACAACAACCTCAACATTGAAAAACACCAACAAACTCAACAACAACCTCAACATTGAAAAATAACAACAAACTCAACATTGAAAAACACCAACAAATTCAACAACAACCACAACATTGAAAAACACCAACAAATTCAACAAAAACCACAACATTGAAAAACACCAACAAATTCAACAACAACCTCAACATTGAAAAACAACAACAACCTAAACATTGAAAAACACCAACAAATTCAACAACAACCTCAACATTGAAAAACAACAACAAACTCAACATTGAAAAACACCAACAAATTCAACAATAACCTCAACATTGAAAAACAACAACAACCTCAACATTGAAAAACACAAACAAATCCAACAACAACCTCGAAATTGAAAAACACCAACAAATTCAACAACAACCTCAACATTGAAAAACAACAACAACCTCAACATTGAAAAACACCAACAAATTCAACAACAACCTCAACATTGAAAAACAACAACAACCTCAACATTGCAAAACACCAGCAAATTCAACAACAACCTCAACATTTAAAAACACCAACAAATTCAACAACAACCTCAACATTGAAAAACAACAACAATCTCAACATTGAAAAACACCAACAAATTCAACAACAACCTCAACATTGAAAAACAACAACAACCTCAACATTGAAAAACACCAACAAATTCAACAACAATCTCAACATTGAAAAACACCAACAAATTCAACAACAACCTCAACATTGAAAAACACCAACAAACTCAACACCAACCTCAACATTGAAAAATACCAAAAACCTCAACATTGAAAAACACCAACAAATTCAACAACAACCTCAACATTGAAAAACACCAACAAATTCAACAACAAACTCAAGGTTGAAAAACACCCACAAATTCAACAACCTCAACATTGAAAAACAACAACAACCTCATCATTGAAAAACACCAACAAATTCAACAACAACCTCAACATTGAAAAACACCAACAAATTCAACAACAACCTCAACATTGAAAAACAACAACAACCTCAACATTGAAAAACACCAACAAATTCAACAACAACCTCAACATTGAAAAACAACAACAAACTCAACATTGAAAAACACCAACAACTTCAACAATAACCTCAACATTGAAAAACAACAACAACCTCAACATTGAAAAACACCAACAAATTCATCAACAACCTCAACATTGAAAAGCACCAACAAATTCAACAAGAACCTCAGCATTGAAAAACAACAACAACCTCAACATTGAAAAACACCAACAAATTCAACAACAACCTCAACATTGAAAAACAACAACAACCTCAACATTGCAAAACACCAGCAAATTCAACAACAACCTCAACATTTAAAAACACCAACAAATTCAACAACAACCTCAACATTGAAAAACAACAACAATCTCAACATTGAAAAACACCAACAAATACAACAACAACCTCAACATTTAAAAACAACAACAACCTCCACATTGAAAAACACCAACAAATTCAACAACAACCTCAACATTGAAACACACCAACAAACTCAACAACAACCTCAACACTGAAAAATAACAACAACCTCAACATTGAAAAACACCAACAAATTAAACAACAACCTCAACATTGAAAAACACCAACAAATTCAACAAAAACCTCAACATTGAAAAACACCAACAAATTCAACAACAACCTCAACATTGAAAAACAACAACCTAAACATTGAAAAACACCAACAAATTCAACAACAACCTCAACATTGAAAAACACCAACAAATTCAACAACAACCACAACATTGAAAAACACCAACAAATTCAACAAAAACCTCAACATTGAAAAACACCAACAAATTCAACAACAACCTCAACATTGAAAAACAACAACAACCTAAACATTGAAAAACACCAACAAATTCAACAACAACCTCAACATTGAAAAACAACAACAAACTTAACATTGAAAAACACCAACAAATTCAACAATAACCTCAACAATGAAAAACAACAACAACCTCAACATTGAAAAACACAAACAAATCCAACAACAACCTCGAAATTGAAAAACACCAACAAATTCAACAACAACCTCAACATTGAAAAACAACAAAAACCTCAACATTGAAAAACACCAAAAAATTCAACAACAACCTCAACATTGAAAAACAACAACAACCTAAACATTGAAAAACACCAACAAATTCAACAACAACCTCAACATTGAAAAACAACAACAAACTCAACATTGAAAAACACCAACAAATTCAACAACAACCTCAACATTGAAAAACACCAACAAACTCAACAACAACCTCAACATTGAAAAATAACAACAAACTCAACATTGAAAAACACCAACAAATTCAACAACAACCACAACATTGAAAAACACCAACAAATTCAACAAAAACCTCAACATTGAAAAACACCAACAAATTCAACAACAACCTCAACATTGAAAAACAACAACAACCTAAACATTGAAAAACACCAACAAATTCAACAACAACCTCAACATTGAAAAACAACAACAAACTCAACATTGAAAAACACCAATAAATTCAACAATAACCTCAACATTGAAAAACAACAACAACCTCAACATTGAAAAACACAAACAAATCCAACAACAACCTCGAAATTGAAAAACACCAACAAATTCAACAACAACCTCAACATTGAAAAACAACAAAAACCTCAACATTGAATAACACCAACAAATTCAACAACAACCTCAACATTGAAAAACAACAACAACCTAAACATTGAAAAACACCAACAAATTCAACAACAACCTCAACATTGAAAAACAACAACAAACTCAACATTGAAAAACACCAACAAATTCAACAATAAACTCAACATTGAAAAACAACAACAACCTCAACATTGAAAAACACAAACAAATCCAACAACAACCTCGAAATTGAAAAACACCAACAAATTCAACAACAACCTCAACATTGAAAAACAACAACAACCTCAACACTGAAAAACACCAACAAATTCAACAACAACCTCAACATTGAAAAACAACAACAACCTCAACATTGAAAAACACCAACAAATTCAACAACAACCTCAACATTGAAAAACACCAACAAATTCAACAAGAACCTCAGCATTGAAAAACAACAACAACCTCAACATTGAAAAACACCAACAAATTCAACAACAACCTCAACATTGAAAAACAACAACAACCTCAACATTGCAAAACACCAGCAAATTCAACAACAACCTCAACATTTAAAAACACCAACAAATTCAACAACAACATCAACATTGAAAAACAACAACAATCTCAACATTGAAAAACACCAACAAATACAACAACAAACTCAACATTTAAAAACAACAACAACCTCAACATTGAAAAACACCAACAAATTCAACAACAACCTCAACATTGAAAAACACCAACAAACTCAAGAACAACCTCAACATTGAAAAATAACAACAACCTCAACATTGAAAAACACCAACAAATTCAACAACAACCACAACATTGAAAAACACCAACAAATTCAACAAAAACCTCAACATTGAAAAACACCCACAAATTCAACAACAACCTCAACATTGAAAAACAACAACAACCTAAACATTGAAAAACACCAACAAATTCAACAACAACCACAACATTGAAAAACAACAACAACCTCAACATTGAAAAACACCAACAAATTCAACAACAACCTCAACATTGAAAAACACCAACAAATTCAACAACAACCTCAACATTGAAAAACAACAACAACCTCAACATTGAAAAACAGCAACAAATTCAACAACAACCTCAACATTGAAAAACAACAACAACCTCAACATTGAAAAACACCAACAAATTCAACAACAACCTCAACATTGAAAAACACCAACAAACTCAACATTGAAAAACACCAACAAATTCAACAACAACCTCAACATTGAAAAACAACAACAAACTCAACATTGAAAAACACCAACAAATTCAACAATAACCTCAACATTGAAAAACAACAACAACCTCAACATTGAAAAACACAAACAAATCCAACAACAACCTCGAAATTGAAAAACACCAACAAATTCAACAACAACCTCAACATTGAAAAACAACAACAACGTCAACATTGAAAAACACCAACAAATTCAACAACAACCTCAACATTGAAAAACAACAACAACCTCAACATTGAAAAACACCAACAAATTCAACAACAACCTCAACATTGAAAAACACCAACAAATTCAACAAGAACCTCAGCATTGAAAAACAACAACAACCTCAACATTGAAAAACACCAACAAATTCAACAACAACGTCAACATTGAAAAACAATAACAACCTCAACATTGCAAAACACCAGCAAATTCAACAACAACCTCAACATTTAAAAACACCAACAAATTCAACAAGAACCTCAACATTGAAAAACAACAACAATCTCAACATTGAAAAACACCAACAAATACAACAACAACCTCAACATTGAAAAACAACAACAACCTCAACATTGAAAAACACCAACAAATTCAACAACAACCTCAACATTGAAAAACACCAACAAACTCAACATTGAAAAACACCAACAAATTCAACAACAACCTCAACATTGAAAAACAACAACAAACTCAACATTGAAAAACACCAACAAATTCAACAATAACCTCAACATTGAAAAACAACAACAACCTCAACATTGAAAAACACAAACAAATCCAACAACAACCTCGAAATTGAAAAACACCAACAAATTCAACAACAACCTCAACATTGAAAAACAACAACAACCTCAACATTGAAAAACACCAACAAATTCAACAACAACCTCA
Source organism: Isurus oxyrinchus (assembly GCA_026770705.1). Lineage (NCBI taxonomy): Eukaryota > Metazoa > Chordata > Chondrichthyes > Lamniformes > Lamnidae > Isurus > Isurus oxyrinchus. The sequence continues at coordinate 407,940 of JANJGN010000451.1, read as the reverse complement.
ACATTGAAAAACAACAACAACCTCAACATTGAAAAACACCAACAAATTCAACAACAACCTCAACATTGAAAAACACCAACAAATTCAACAAGAACCTCAGCATTGAAAAACAACAACAACCTCAACATTGAAAAACACCAACAAATTCAACAACAACCACAACATTGAAAAACAACAACACCCTCAACATTGCAAAACACCAGCAAATTCAACAACAACCTCAACATTTAAAAACACCAACAAATTCAACAACAACCTCAACATTGAAAAACAACAACAATCTCAACATTGAAAAACACCAACAAATACAACAACAACCTCAACATTGAAAAACAATAACAACCTCAACATTGAAAAACACCAACAAATTCAACAACAACCTCGACATTGAAAAACACCCTCAAATTCAAAATCAACCTCAACATTGAAAAACACCAACAACCTCAAAATTGAAAAAACACCAACAAATTCAACAACAACCTCAACATTTAAAAACAACAACAACCTCAACATTGAAAAACACCAACAAATTCAACAACAACCTCAACATTGAAAAACACCAACAAACTCAGCAACAACCTCAACATTGAAAAATAACAACAACCTCAACATTGAAAAACACCAACAAATTCAACAACAACCACAACATTGAAAAACACCAACAAATTCAACAAAAACCTCAACATTGAAAAACACCAACAAATTCAACAACAACCTCAACATTGAAAAACAACAACAACCTAAACATTGAGAAACACCAACAAATTCAACAACAACCTCAACATTGAAAAACAACAACAACCTCAACATTGAAAAACACCAACAAATTCAACAACAACCTCAACATTGAAAAACACCAACAAATTCAACAACAACCTCAGCATTGAAAAACAACAACAACCTCAACATTGAAAAACACCAACAAATTCAACAACAACCTCAACATTGAAAAACATCAACAACCTCAACATTGAAAAACACCAGCAAATTCAACAACAACTTCAACATTGAAAAACACCAACAAATTCAACAACAACCTCGAAATTGAAAAACACCAACAAATACAACAACAACCTCAACATTGAAAAACAACAAAAACCTCAACACTGAAAAACACCAACAAATTCAACAACAACCTCAACATTGAGAAACAACAACAACCTCAACATTGAAAAACAACAACAACCTCATCATTGAAAAACACCAACAAATTCAACAACAATCTCAACATTGAAAAACACCAACAAATTCAACAACAACCTCAACATTGAAAAACAACAACAACCTCAACATTGAAAAACACCAACAAATTCAACAACAACCTCAACATTGAAAAACAACAACAACCTCAACATTGAAAAACACCAACAAATTCAGCAACAACCTCGACATTGAAAAACACCCTCAAATTCAAAATCAACCTCAACATTGAAAAACACCAACAACCTCAAAATTGAAAAACACCAACAAATTCAACAACAACCTCAACATTTAAAAACAACAACAACCTCAACATTGAAAAACACCAACAAATTCAACAACAACCTCAACATTGAAAAACACCAACAAATTCAACAACAACCTCAACATTGAAAAACAACAACAACCTCAACATTGAAAAACACCAACAAATTCAACAACAACCTCAACATTGAAAAACACCAACAAACTCAACATTGAAAAACACCAACAAATTCAACAACAACCTCAACATTGAAAAACAACAACAAACTCAACATTGAAAAACACCAACAAATTCAACAATAACCTCAACATTGAAAAACAACAACAACCTCAACATTGAAAAACACAAACAAATCCAACAACAACCTCGAAATTGAAAAACACCAACAAATTCAACAACAACCTCAACATTGAAAAACAACAACGACCTCAACATTGAAAAACACCAACAAATTCAACAACAACCTCAACATTGAAAAACAACAACAACCTCAACATTGAAAAACACCAACAAATTCAACAACAACCTCAACATTGAAAAACACCAACAAATTCAACAAGAACCTCAGCATTGAAAAACAACAACAACCTCAACATTGAAAAACACCAACAAATTCAACAACAACCACAACATTGAAAAACAACAACAACCTCAACATTGCAAAACACCAGCAAATTCAACAACAACCTCAACATTTAAAAACACCAACAAATTCAACAACAACCTCAACATTGAAAAACAACAACAATCTCAACATTGAAAAACACCAACAAATACAACAACAACCTCAACATTGAAAAACAACAACAACCTCAACATTGAAAAACACCAACAAATTCAACAACAACCTCGACATTGAAAAACACCCTCAAATTCAAAATCAACCTCAACATTGAAAAACACCAACAACCTCAAAATTGAAAAAACACCAACAAATTCAACAACAACCTCAACATTTAAAAACAACAACAACCTCAACATTGAAAAACACCAACAAATTCAACACCAACATCAACATTGAAAAACACCAACAAACTCAGCAACAACCTCAACATTGAAAAATAACAACAACCTCAACATTGAAAAACACCAACAAATTCAACAACAACCACAACATTGAAAAACACCAACAAATTCAACAAAAACCTCAACATTGAAAAACACCAACAAATTCAACAACAACCTCAACATTGAAAAACAACAACAACCTAAACATTGAGAAACACCAACAAATTCAACAACAACCTCAACATTGAAAAACAACAACAACCTCAACATTGAAAAACACCAAATTCAACAACAACCTCAACATTGAAAAACACCAACAAATTCAACAACAACCTCAGCATTGAAAAACAACAACAACCTCAACATTGAAAAACACCAACAAATTCAACAACAACCTCAACATTGAAAAACATCAACAACCTCAACATTGAAAAACACCAGCAAATTCAACAACAACTTCAACATTGAAAAACACCAACAAATTCAACAACAACCTCGAAATTGAAAAACACCAACAAATACAACAACAACCTCAACATTGAAAAACAACAACAATCTCAACATTGAAAAACACCAACAAATACAACAACAACCTCAACATTTAAAAACAACAACAACCTCAACATTGAAAAACACCAACAAATTCAACAACAACCTCAACATTGAAAAACACCAACAAACTCAAGAACAACCTCAACATTGAAAAATAACAACAACCTCAACATTGAAAAACACCAACAAATTCATCAACAACCACAACATTGAAAAACACCAACAAATTCAACAAAAACATCAACATTGAAAAACACCCACAAATTCAACAACAACCTCAACATTGAAAAACAACAACAACCTAAACATTGAAAAACACCAACAAATTCAACAACAACCACAACATTGAAAAACAACAACAACCTCAACATTGAAAAACACCAACAAATTCAACAACAACCTCAACATTGAAAAACACCAACAAATTCAACAACAACCTCAACATTGAAAAACAACAACAACCTCAACATTGAAAAACACCAACAAATTCAACAACAACCTCAACATTGAAAAACAACAACAACCTCAACATTGAAAAACACCAACAAATTCAACAACAACCTCAACATTGAAAAACACCAACAAACTCAACATTGAAAAACACCAACAAATTCAACAACAACCTCAACATTGAAAAACAACAACAAACTCAACATTGAAAAACACCAACAAATTCAACAATAACCTCAACATTGAAAAACAACAACAACCTCAACATTGAAAATCACAAACAAATCCAACAACAAGCTCGAAATTGAAAAACACCAACAAATTCAACAACAACCTCAACATTGAAAAACAACAACAACGTCAACATTGAAAAACACCAACAAATTCAACAACAACCTCAACATTGAAAAACAACAACAACCTCAACATTGAAAAACACCAACAAATTCAACAACAACCTCAACATTGAAAAACACCAACAAATTCAACAAGAACCTCAGCATTGAAAAACAACAACAACCTCAACATTGAAAAACACCAACAAATTCAACAACAACGTCAACATTGAAAAACAATAACAACCTCAACATTGCAAAACACCAGCAAATTCAACAACAACCTCAACATTTAAAAACACCAACAAATTCAACAAGAACCTCAACATTGAAAAACAACAACAATCTCAACATTGAAAAACGCCAACAAATACAACAACAACCTCAACATTGAAAAACAACAACAATCTCAACATTGAAAAACACCAACAAATTCAACAACAACCTCAACATTGAAAAACACCAACAAACTCAACATTGAAAAACACCAACAAATTCAACAACAACCTCAACATTGAAAAACAACAACAAACTCAACATTGAAAAACACCAACAAATTCAACAATAACCTCAACATTGAAAAACAACAACAACCTCAACATTGAAAAACACAAACAAATCCAACAACAACCTCGAAATTGAAAAACACCAACAAATTCAACAACAACCTCAACATTGAAAAACAACAACAACCTCAACATTGAAAAACACCAACAAATTCAACAACAACCTCAACATTGAAAAACAACAACAACCTCAACATTGAAAAACACCAACAAATTCAACAACAACCTCAACATTGAAAAACACCAACAAATTCAACAAGAACCTCAGCATTGAAAAACAACAACAACCTCAACATTGAAAAACACCAACAAATTCAACAACAACCACAACATTGAAAAACAACAACAACCTCAACATTGCAAAACACCAGCAAATTCAACAACAACCTCAACATTTAAAAACACCAACAAATTCAACAACAACCTCAACATTGAAAAACAACAACAATCTCAACATTGAAAAACACCAACAAATACAACAACAACCTCAACATTGAAAAACAACAACAACCTCAACATTGAAAAACACCAACAAATTCAACAACAACCTCGACATTGAAAAACACCCTCAAATTCAAAATCAACGTCAACATTGAAAAACACCAACAACCTCAAAATTGAAAAAACACCAACAAATTCAACAACAACCTCAACATTTAAAAACAACAGCAACCTCAACATTGAAAAACACCAACAAATTCAACAACAACCTCAACATTGAAAAACACCAACAAACTCAGCAACAACCTCAACATTGAAAAATAACAACAACCTCAACATTGAAAAACACCAACAAATTCAACAACAACCACAACATTGAAAAACACCAACAAATTCAACAAAAACCTCAACATTGAAAAACACCAACAAATTCAACAACAACCTCAACATTGAAAAACAACAACAACCTAAACATTGAGAAACACCAACAAATTCAACAACAACCTCAACATTGAAAAACAACAACAACCTCAACATTGAAAAACACCAACAAATTCAACAACAACCTCAACATTGAAAAACACCAACAAATTCAACAACAACCTCAGCATTGAAAAACAACAACAACCTCAACATTGAAAAACACCAACAAATTCAACAACAACCTCAACATTGAAAAACATCAACAACCTCAACATTGAAAAACACCAGCAAATTCAACAACAACTTCAACATTGAAAAACACCAACAAATTCAACAACAACCTCGAAATTGAAAAACACCAACAAATACAACAACAACCTCAACATTGAAAAACAACAAAAACCTCAACACTGAAAAACACCAACAAATTCAACAACAACCTCAACATTGAAAAACAACAACAACCTCAACATTGAAAAACAACAACAACCTCATCATTGAAAAACACCAACAAATTCAACAACAACCTCAACATTGAAAAACACCAACAAATTCAACAACAACCTCAACATTGAAAAACAACAACAACCTCAACATTGAAAAACACCAACAAATTCAACAACAACCTCAACATTGAAAAACAACAACAACCTCAACATTGAAAAACACCAACAAATTCAACAACAACCTCAACATTGAAAAACACCAACAAATTCAACAACAACCTCAACATTGAAAAACAACAACAACCTCAACATTGAAAAACACCAACAAATTCAACAACAACCTCAACATTGAAAAACACCAACAAACTCAACATTGAAAAACACCAACAAATTCAACAACAACCTCAACATTGAAAAACAACAACAAACTCAACATTGAAAAACACCAACAAATCCAACAACAACCTCGAAATTGAAAAACACCAACAAATTCAACAACAACCTCAACATTGAAAAACAACAACGACCTCAACATTGAAAAACACCAACAAATTCAACAACAACCTCAACATTGAAAAACAACAACAACCTCAACATTGAAAAACACCAACAAATTCAACAACAACCTCAACATTGCAAAACACCAGCAAATTCAACAACAACCTCAACATTTAAAAACACCAACAAATTCAACAACAACCTCAACATTGAAAAACAACAACAATCTCAACATTGAAAAACACCAACAAATACAACAACAACCTCAACATTGAAAAACAACAACAACCTCAACATTGAAAAACACCAACAAATTCAACAACAACCTCAACATTGAAAAACAACAACAACCTCATCATTGAAAAACACCAACAAATTCAACAACAACCTCAACATTGAAAAACACCAACAAATTCAACAACAACCTCAACATTGAAAAACAACAACAACCTCAACATTGAAAAACACCAACAAATTCAACAACAACCTAAACATTGAAAAACAACAACAACCTCAACATTGAAAAACACCAACAAATTCAACAACAACCTCAACATTGAAAAACACCAACAAACTCATCATTGAAAAACACCAACAAATTCAACAACAACCTCAACATTGAAAAACAACAACAAACTCAACATTGAAAAACAACAACAAATTCAACAATAACCTCAACATTGAAAAACAACAACAACCTCAACATTGAAAAACACAAACAAATCCAACAACAACCTCGAAATTGAAAAACACCAACAAATTCAACAACAACCTCAACATTGAAAAACAACAACAACCTCAACATTGAAAAACACCAACAAATTCAACAACAACCTCAACATTGAAAAACAACAACAACCTCAACATTGAAAAACACCAACAAATTCAGCAACAACCTCGACATTGAAAAACACCCTCAAATTCAAAATCAACCTCAACATTGAAAAACACCAACAACCTCAAAATTGAAAAAACACCAACAAATTCAACAACAACCTCAACATTTAAAAACAACAACAACCTCAACATTGAAAAACACCAACAAATTCAACAACAACCTCAACATTGAAAAACACCAACAAACTCAACAACAACCTCAACATTGAAAACTAACAACAACCTCAACATTGAAAAACACCAACAAATTCAACAACAACCACAACATTGAAAAACACCAACAAATTCAACAAAAACCTCAACATTGAAAAACACCAACAAATTCAACAACAACCTCAACATTGAAAAACAACAACAACCTAAACACTGAAAAACACCAACAAATTCAACAACAACCTCAACATTGAAAAACAACAACAACCTCAACATTGAAAAACACCAACAAATTCAACAACAACCTCAACATTGAAAAACGCCAACAAATTCAACAACAACCTCAGCATTGAAAAACAACAACAACCTCAACATTGAAAAACACCAACAAATTCAACAACAACCTCAACATTGAAAAACATCAGCAACCTCAACATTGAAAAACACCAGCAAATTCAACAACAACTTCAACATTGAAAAACACCAACAAATTCAACAACAACCTCGAAATTGAAAAACACCAACAAATACAACAACAACCTCAACATTGACAAACAACAATAACCTCAAAATTGAAAAACACCAACAAATTCAACAACAACCTCAACATTGAAAAACAACAACAACCTCAACATTGCAAAACACCAGCAAATTCAACAACAACCTCAACATTTAAAAGCACCAACAAATTCAACAACAACCTCAACATTGAAAAACAACAACAATCTCAACATTGAAAAACACCAACAAATTCAACAACAACCTCAACATTGAAAAACACCAACAAATTCAACAACAACCTCAACATTGAAAACCACCAACAAACTCAACAACAACCTCAACATTGAAAAATACCAATTGAAAAACACCAACAAATTCAACAACAACCTCAACATTGAAAAACACCAACAAATTCAACAACAACCTCAACATTGAAAAACACAAACAAATTCAACAACAACCTCAACATTGAAAAACACCAACAAATTCAACAAGAACCTCAGCATTGAAAAACAACAACAACCTCAACATTGAAAAACACCAACAAATTCAACAACAACCTCAACATTGAAGAACAACAACAACCTCAACATTGAAAAACACCAACAAATTCAACAACAACTTCAACATTGAAAAACACCAACAAATTCAACAACAACCTCGAAATTGAAAAACACCAACAAATTCAACAACAACCTAAACATTGAAAAACACCAACAAATTCAACAACAACCTCAACATTGAAAAACAACAACAACCTCAACATTGAAAAACACCAACAAATTCAACAACAACCTCAACGTTGAAAAACACCAACAAATTCAACAACAACCTCAACATTGAAAAACAAAAACAACCTCAACATTGAAAAACACCAACAAATTCAACAACAACCTCAGCATTGAAAAACACCAACAAATTCAACAACAACCTCAACATTGAAAAACACAAACAAACTCAACAACAACCTCAACATTTAAAAATAACAACAACCTCAACATTGAAAAACACCAACAAATTCAACAACAACCTCAGCATTGAAAAACACCAACAAATTCAACAACAACCTCAACATTGAAAAACACAAACAAACTCAACAACAACCTCAACATTTAAAAATAACAACAACCTCAACATTGAAAAACACCACCAATTCAACAACAACCTCAACATTGAAAAACAACAACAACCTCAACATTGAAAAACACCAACAAATTCAACAACAACCTCAACATTGAAAAACACCAACAAATTCAACAACAACCTCAGCATTGAAAAATAACAACAACCTCAACATTGAAAAACACCAACAAATTCAACAACAACCTCAACATTGAAAAACAACAACAACCTCAACATTGAAAAACACCGACAAATTCAACAACAACTTCAACATTGAAAAACACCAACAAATTCAACAACAACCTCGAAATTGAAAAACACCAACAAATACAACAACAACCTCAACATTGAAAAACAACAAAAACCTCAACATTGAAAAACACCAACAAATTCAACAACAACCTCAACATTGAAAAACAACAACAACCTCAACATTGCAAAACACCAACAAATTCAACAACAACCTCAACATTGAAAAACATCAACAACCTCAACATTGAATAACACCAGCAAATTCAACAACAACCTCGAAATTGAAAAGAACCAACAAATACAACAACAACCTCAACATTGAAAAACAACAAAAACCTCAACATTGAAAAACACCAACAAATTCAACAACAACCTCAACATTGAAAAACAACAACAACCTCAACATTGCAAAACACCAGCAAATTCAACAACAACCTCAACATTTAAAAACACCAACAAATTCAACAACAACCTCAACATTGAAAAACAACAACAATCTCAACATTGAAAAACACCAACAAATTCAACAACAACCTCAACATTGAAAAACAACAACAACCTCAACATTGAAAAACACCAACAAATTCAACAACAACCTCAACATTGAAAAACACCAACAAATTCAACAACAACCTCAACATTGAAAAACACCAACAAACTCAACACCAACCTCAACATTGAAAAATACCAACAACCTCAACATTGAAAAACACCAACAAATTCAACAACAACCTCAACATTGAAAAACACCAACAAATTCAACAACAAACTCAAGATTGAAAAACACCCACAAATTCAACAACCTCAACATTGAAAAACAACAACAACCTCATCATTGAAAAACACCAACAAATTCAACAACAACCTCAACATTGAAAAACACCAACAAATTCAACAACAACCTCAACATTGAAAAACAACAACAACCTCAACATTGAAAAACACCAACAAATTCAACAACAACCTCAACATTGAAAAATAACAACAACCTCATCATTGAAAAACACCAACAAATTCAACAACAACCTCAACATTGAAAAACACCAACAAACTCATCATTGAAAAACACCAACAAATTCAACAACAACCTCAACATTGAAAAACAACAACAAACTCAACATTGAAAAACACCAACAAATTCAACAATAACCTCAACATTGAAAAACAACAACAACCTCAACATTGAAAAACATAAACAAATCCAACAACAACCTCGAAATTGAAAAACACCAACAAATTCAACAACAACCTCAACGTTGAAAAACAACAACAACCTCAACATTGAAAAACACCAACAAATTCAACAACAACCTCAACATTGAAAAACAACAACAACCTCAACATTGAAAAGCACCAACAAATTCAACAACAACCTCAACATTGAAAAACACCTACAAGTTCAACAAGAACCTCAGCATTGAAAAACAACAACAACCTCAACATTGAAAAACACCAACAAATTCAACAACAACCTCAACATTGAAAAACAACAACAACCTCAACATTGAAAACCACCAACAAATTCAACAACAACTTCAACATTGAAAAACACCAACAAATTCAACAACAACCTCGAAATTGAAAAACACCAACAAATTCAACAACAACCTAAACATTGAAAAACACCAACAAATTCAACAACAACCTCAACATTGAAAAACAACAACAACCTCAACATTGAAAAACACCAACAAATTCAACAACAACCTCAACGTTGAAAAACACCAACAAATTCAACAACAACCTCTACCTTGAAAAACAACAACAACCTCAACATTGAAAAACACCAACAAATTCAACAACAACCTCAACATTGAAAAACACCAACAAATTCAACAAGAACCTCAGCATTGAAAAACAACAACAACCTCAACATTGAAAAACACCAACAAATTCAACAACAACCTCAACATTGAAAAACAACAACAACCTCAACATTGAAAAACACCAACAAATTCAACAACAACTTCAACATTGAAAAACACCAACAAATTCAACAACAAACTCGAAATTGAAAAACACCAACAAATTCAACAACAACCTAAACATTGAAAAACACCAACAAATTCAACAACAACCTCAACATTGAAAAACAACAACAACCTCAACATTGAAAAACACCAACAAATTCAACAACAACCTCAACGTTGAAAAACACCAACAAATTCAACAACAACCTCAACATTGAAAAACTAAAGCAACCTCAACATTGAAAAACACCAACAAATTCAACAACAACCTCAGCATTGAAAAACACCAACAAATTCAACAAAAACCTCAACATTGAAAAACACAAACAAATTCAACAACAACCTCAACATTTAAAAATAACAACAACCTCAACATTGAAAAACACCAACAAATTCAACAACAACCTCAACATTGAAAAACAACAACAAACTCAACATTGAAAAACACCAACAAATTCAACAATAACCTCAACATTGAAAAACAACAACAACCTCAACATTGAAAAACATAAACAAATCCAACAACAACCTCGAAATTGAAAAACACCAACAAATTCAACAACAACCTCAACGTTGAAAAACAACAACAACCTCAACATTGAAAAACACCAACAAATTCAACAACAACCTCAACATTGAAAAACAACAACAACCTCAACATTGAAAAGCACCAACAAATTCAACAACAACCTCAACATTGAAAAACACCTACAAATTCAACAAGAACCTCAGCATTGAAAAACAACAACAACCTCAACATTGAAAAACACCAACAAATTCAACAACAACCTCAACATTGAAAAACAACAACAACCTCAACATTGAAAACCACCAACAAATTCAACAACAACTTCAACATTGAAAAACACCAACAAATTCAACAACAACCTCGAAATTGAAAAACACCAACAAATTCAACAACAACCTAAACATTGAAAAACACCAACAAATTCAACAACAACCTCAACATTGAAAAACAACAACAACCTCAACATTGAAAAACACCAACAAATTCAACAACAACCTCAACGTTGAAAAACACCAACAAATTCAACAACAACCTCTACATTGAAAAACAACAACAACCTCAACATTGAAAAACACCAACAAATTCAACAACAACCTCAACATTGAAAAACACCAACAAATTCAATAACAACCTCAACATTGAAAAACACAAACAAATTCAACAGCAACCTCAACATTGAAAAACACCAACAAATTCAACAAGAACCTCAGCATTGAAAAACAACAACAACCTCAACATTGAAAAACACCAACAAATTCAACAACAACCTCAACATTGAAAAACAACAACAACCTCAACATTGAAAAACACCAACAAATTCAACAACAACTTCAACATTGAAAAACACCAACAAATTCAACAACAACCTCGAAATTGAAAAACACCAACAAATTCATCAACAACCTAAACATTGAAAAACACCAACAAATTCAACAACAACCTCAACATTGAAAAACAACAACAACCTCAACATTGAAAAACACCAACAAATTCAACAACAACCTCAACGTTGAAAAACACCAACAAATTCAACAACAACCTCAACATTGAAAAACAAAAACAACCTCAACATTGAAAAACACCAACAAATTCAACAACAACCTCAGCATTGAAAAACACCAACAAATTCAACAACAACCTCAACATTGAAAAACACAAACAAACTCAACAACAACCTCAACATTTAAAAATAACAACAACCTCAACATTGAAAAACACCAACAAATTCAACAACAACCTCAACATTGACAAACACCAACAAATTCAACAACAACCTCAACATTGAAAAACAACAACAACCTCAACATTGCAAAACACCAGCAAATTCAACAACAACCTCAACATTTAAAAACACCAACAAATTCAACAGCAACCTCAACATTGAAAAACAACAACAATCTCAACATTGAAAAACACCAACAAATACAACAACAACCTCAACATTTAAAAACAACAACAACCTCAACATTGAAAAACACCAACAAATTCAACAACAACCTCAACATTGAAAAACACCAACAAAGTCAACAACAACCTCAACATTGAAAAATAACAACAACCTCAACATTGAAAAACACCAACAAATTCAACAACAACCACAACATTGAAAAACACCAACAAATTCAACAAAAACCTCAACATTGAAAAACACCAACAAATTCAACAACAACCTCAACATTGAAAAACAACAACAACCTAAACATTGAAAAACACCAACAAATTCAGCAACAACCTCAACATTGAAAAACAACAACAACCTCAACATTGAAAAACACCAACAAATTCAACAACAACCTCAACATTGAAAAACACCAACAAATTCAACAACAACCTCAGCATTGAAAAACAACAACAACCTCAACATTGAAAAACACCAACAAATTCAACAAGAACCTCAACATTGAAAAACATCAACAACCTCAACATTGAAAAACACCAGCAAATTCAACAACAACTTCAACATTGATAAACACCAACAAGTTCAACAACAACCTCAACATTGAAAAACAACAACAATCTCAACATTGAAAAACACCAACAAATTCAACAACAACCTCAACATTGAAAAAGAACAACAACCTCAACATTGAAAAACACTAACAAATTCAACAACAATCTCAACATTGAAAAACACCAACAAATTCAACAACAACCTCAACATTGAAAAACACCAACAAACTCAACAACAACCTCAACATTGAAAAATACCAACAACCTCAACATTGAAAAACACCAACAAATTCAACAACAACCTCAACATTGAAAAACACCAACAAATTCAACAACAAACTCAAGATTGAAAAACACCCACAAATTCAACAACCTCAACATTGAAAAACAACAACAGTCTCATCATTGAAAAACACCAACATATTCAACAACAACCTCAACATTGAAAAACACCAACAAATTCAACAACAACCTCAACATTGAAAAACAACAACAACCTCAACATTTAAAAACACCAACAAATTCAACAACAACCTCAACATTGAAAAACAACAACAACCTCAACATTGAAAAACACCAACAAATTCAACAACAACCTCAACATTGAAAAACACCAACAAACTCATCATTGAAAAAGACCAACAAATTCAACAACAACCTCAACATTGAAAAACAACAACAAACTCAACATTGAAAAACACCAACAAATTCAACAATAACCTCAACATTGAAAAACAACAACAACCTCAACATTGAAAAACATAAACAAATCCAACAACATCCTCGAAATTGAAAAACACCAACAAATTCAACAACAACCTCAACGTTGAAAAACAACAACAACCTCAACATTGAAAAACACCAACAAATTCAACAACAACCTCAACATTGAAAAACAACAACAACCTCAACATTGAAAAGCACCAACAAATTCAACAACAACCTCAACATTGAAAAACACCTACAAGTTCAACAAGAACCTCAGCATTGAAAAACAACAACAACCTCAACATTGAAAAACACCAACAAATTCAACAACAACCTCAACATTGAAAAACAACAACAACCTCAACATTGAAAACCACCAACAAATTCAACAACAACTTCAACATTGAAAAACACCAACAAATTCAACAACAACCTCGAAATTGAAAAACACCAACAATTTCAACAACAACCTAAACATTGAAAAACACCAACAAATTCAACAACAACCTCAACATTGAAAAACACCAACAAATTCAACAACAACCTCAACATTGAAAAACACCAACAAACTCAACAACAACCTCAACATTGAAAAATACCAACAACCTCAACATTGAAAAACACCAACAAATTCAACAACAACCTCAACATTGAAAAACACCAACAAATTCAACAACAAACTCAAGATTGAAAAACACCCACAAATTCAACAACCTCAACATTGAAAAACAACAACAACCTCATCATTGAAAAACACCAACAAATTCAACAACAACCTCAACACTGAAAAACACCAACAAATTCAACAACAACCTCAACATTGAAAAACAACAACAACCTCAACATTGAAAAACACCAACAAATTCAACAACAACCTCAACATTGAAAAATAACAACAACCTCATCATTGAAAAACACCAACAAATTCAACAACAACCTCAACATTGAAAAACACCAACAAACTCATCATTGAAAAACACCAACAAATTCAACAACAACCTCAACATTGAAAAACAACAACAAACTCAACATTGAAAAACACCAACAAATTCAACAATAACCTCAACATTGAAAAACAACAACAACCTCAACATTGAAAAACATAAACAAATCCAACAACAACCTCGAAATTGAAAAACACCAACAAATTCAACAACAACCTCAACGTTGAAAAACAACAACAACCTCAACATTGAAAAACACCAACAAATTCAACAACAACCTCAACATTGAAAAACAACAACAACCTCAACATTGAAAAGCACCAACAAATTCAACAACAACCTCAACATTGAAAAACACCTACAAGTTCAACAAGAACCTCAGCATTGAAAAACAACAACAACCTCAACATTGAAAAACACCAACAAATTCAACAACAACCTCAACATTGAAAAACAACAACAACCTCAACATTGAAAACCACCAACAAATTCAACAACAACTTCAACATTGAAAAACACCAACAAATTCAACAACAACCTCGAAATTGAAAAACACCAACAAATTCAACAACAACCTAAACATTGAAAAACACCAACAAATTCAACAACAACCTCAACATTGAAAAACAACAACAACCTCAACATTGAAAAACACCAACAAATTCAACAACAACCTCAACGTTGAAAAACACCAACAAATTCAACAACAACCTCTACCTTGAAAAACAACAACAACCTCAACATTGAAAAACACCAACAAATTCAACAACAACCTCAACATTGAAAAACACCAACAAATTCAACAAGAACCTCAGCATTGAAAAACAACAACAACCTCAACATTGAAAAACACCAACAAATTCAACAACAACCTCAACATTGAAAAACAACAACAACCTCAACATTGAAAAACACCAACAAATTCAACAACAACTTCAACATTGAAAAACACCAACAAATTCAACAACAACCTCGAAATTGAAAAACACCAACAAATTCAACAACAACCTAAACATTGAAAAACACCAACAAATTCAACAACAACTTCAACATTGAAAAACAACAACAACCTCAACATTGAAAAACACCAACAAATTCAACAACAACCTCAACGTTGAAAAACACCAACAAATTCAACAACAACCTCAACATTGAAAAACTAAAACAACCTCAACATTGAAAAACACCAACAAATTCAACAACAACCTCAGCATTGAAAAACACCAACAAATTCAACAAAAACCTCAACATTGTAAAACACAAACAAACTCAACAACAACCTCAACATTTAAAAATAACAACAACCTCAACATTGAAAAACACCAACAAATTCAACAACAACCTCAACATTGAAAAACAACAACAAACTCAACATTGAAAAACACCAACAAATTCAACAATAACCTCAACATTGAAAAACAACAACAACCTCAACATTGAAAAACATAAACAAATCCAACAACAACCTCGAAATTGAAAAACACCAACAAATTCAACAACAACCTCAACGTTGAAAAACAACAACAACCTCAACATTGAAAAACACCAACAAATTCAACAACAACCTCAACATTGAAAAACAACAACAACCTCAACATTGAAAAGCACCAACAAATTCAACAACAACCTCAACATTGAAAAACACCTACAAATTCAACAAGAACCTCAGCATTGAAAAACAACAACAACCTCAACATTGAAAAACACCAACAAATTCAACAACAACCTCAACATTGAAAAACAACAACAACCTCAACATTGAAAACCACCAACAAATTCAACAACAACTTCAACATTGAAAAACACCAACAAATTCAACAACAACCTCGAAATTGAAAAACACGAACAAATTCAACAACAACCTAAACATTGAAAAACACCAACAAATTCAACAACAACCTCAACATTGAAAAACAACAACAACCTCAACATTGAAAAACACCAACAAATTCAACAACAACCTCAACGTTGAAAAACACCAACAAATTCAACAACAACCTCTACATTGAAAAACAACAACAACTTCAACATTGAAAAACACCAACAAATTCAACAACAACCTCAACATTGAAAAACACCAACAAATTCAACAACAACCTCAACATTGAAAAACACAAACAAATTCAACAGCAACCTCAACATTGAAAAACACCAACAAATTCAACAAGAACCTCAGCATTGAAAAACAACAACAACCTCAACATTGAAAAACACCAACAAATTCAACAACAACCTCAACATTGAAAAACAACAACAACCTCAACATTGAAAAACACCAACAAATTCAACAACAACTTCAACATTGAAAAACACCAACAAATTCAACAACAACCTCGAAATTGAAAAACACCAACAAATTCATCAACAACCTAAACATTGAAAAACACCAACAAATTCAACAACAACCTCAACGTTGAAAAACACCAACAAATTCAACAACAACCTCAACATTGAAAAACAAAAACAACCTCAACATTGAAAAACACCAACAAATTCAACAACAACCTCAGCATTGAAAAACACCAACAAATTCAACAACAACGTCAACATTGAAAAACACAAACAAACTCAACAACAACCTCAACATTTAAAAATAACAACAACCTCAACATTGAAAAACACCAACAAATTCAACAACAACCTCAACATTGAAAAACACCAACAAATTCAACAACAACCTCAACATTGCAAAACACCAGCAAATTCAACAACAACCTCAACATTTAAAAACACCAACAAATTCAACAACAACCTCAACATTGAAAAACAACAACAATCTCAACATTGAAAAACACCAACAAATACAACAACAACCTCAACATTTAAAAACAACAACAACCTCAACATTGAAAAACACCAACAAATTCAACAACAACCTCAACATTGAAAAACACCAACAAACTCAACAACAACCTCAACATTGAAAAATAACAACAACCTCAACATTGAAAAACACCAACAAATTCAACAACAACCACAACATTGAAAAACACCAACAAATTCAACAAAAACCTCAACATTGAAAAACACCAACAAATTCAACAACAACCTCAACATTGAAAAACAACAACAACCTAAACATTGAAAAAAACCAACAAATTCAACAACAACCTCAACATTGAAAAACAACAACAACCTCAACATTGAAAAACACCAACAAATTCAACAACAACCTCAACATTGAAAAACACCAACAAATTCAACAACAACCTCAGCATTGAAAAACAACAACAACCTCAACATTGAAAAACACCAACAAATTCAACAAGAACCTCAACATTGAAAAACATCAACAACCTCAACATTGAAAAACACCAGCAAATTCAACAACAACTTCAACATTGATAAACACCAACAAATTCAACAACAACCTCAACATTGAAAAACAACAACAATCTCAACATTGAAAAACTCCAACAAATTCAACAACAACCTCAACATTGAAAAAGAACAACAACCTCAACATTGAAAAACACCAACAAATTCAACAACAATCTCAACATTGAAAAACACCAACAAATTCAACAACAACCTCAACATTGAAAAACACCAACAAACTCAACAACAACCTCAACATTGAAAAATACCAACAACCTCAACATTGAAAAACACCAACAAATTCAACAACAACCTCAACATTGAAAAACACCAACAAATTCAACAACAAACTCAAGATTGAAAAACACCCACAAATTCAACAACCTCAACATTGAAAAACAACAACAGCCTCATCATTGAAAAACACCAACATATTCAACAACAACCTCAACATTGAAAAACACCAACAAATTCAACAACAACCTCAACATTGAAAAACAACAACAACCTCAACATTGAAAAACACCAACAAATTCAACAACAACCTCAACATTGAAAAACAACAACAACCTCAACATTGAAAAACACCAACAAATTCAACAACAACCTCAACATTGAAAAACACCAACAAACTCATCATTGAAAAAGACCAACAAATTCAACAACAACCTCAACATTGAAAAACAACAACAAACTCAACATTGAAAAACACCAACAAATTCAACAATAACCTCAACATTGAAAAACAACAACAACCTCAACATTGAAAAACATAAACAAATCCAACAACATCCTCGAAATTGAAAAACACCAACAAATTCAACAACAACCTCAACGTTGAAAAACAACAACAACCTCAACATTGAAAAACACCAACAAATTCAACAACAACCTCAACATTGAAAAACAACAACAACCTCAACATTGAAAAGCACCAACAAATTCAACAACAACCTCAACATTGAAAAACACCTACAAGTTCAACAAGAACCTCAGCATTGAAAAACAACAACAACCTCAACATTGAAAAATACCAACAAATTCAACAACAACCTCAACATTGAAAAACAACAACAACCTCAACATTGAAAACCACCAACAAATTCAACAACAACTTCAACATTGAAAAACACCAACAAATTCAACAACAACCTCGAAATTGAAAAACACCAACAAATTCAACAACAACCTAAACATTGAAAAACACCAACAAATTCAACAACAACCTCAACATTGAAAAACAACAACAACCTCAACATTGAAAAACACCAACAAATTCAACAACAACCTCAACGTTGAAAAACACCAACAAATTCAACAACAACCTCTACCTTGAAAAACAACAACAACCTCAACATTGAAAAACACCAACAAATTCAACAACAACCTCAACATTGAAAAACACCAACAAATTCAACAAGAACCTCAGCATTGAAAAACAACAACAACCTCAACATTGAAAAACACCAACAAATTCAACAACAACCTCAACATTGAAAAACAACAACAACCTCAACATTGAAAAACACCAACAAATTCAACAACAACTTCAACATTGAAAAACACCAACAAATTCAACAACAACCTCGAAATTGAAAAACACCAACAAATTCAACAACAACCTAAACATTGAAAAACACCAACAAATTCAACAACAACCTCAACATTGAAAAACAACAACAACCTCAACATTGAAAAACACCAACAAATTCAACAACAACCTCAACGTTGAAAAACACCAACAAATTCAACAACAACCTCAACATTGAAAAACTGAAACAACCTCAACATTGAAAAACACCAACAAATTCAACAACAACCTCAGCATTGAAAAACACCAACAAATTCAACAACAACCTCAACATTGAAAAACACAAACAAACTCAACAACAACCTCAACATTTAAAAATAACAACAACCTCAACATTGAAAAACACCAACAAATTCAACAACAACCTCAACATTGAAAAACAACAACAAACTCAACATTGAAAAACACCAACAAATTCAACAATAACCTCAACATTGAAAAACAACAACAACCTCAACATTGAAAAACATAAACAAATCCAACAACAACCTCGAAATTGAAAAACACCAACAAATTCAACAACAACCTCAACGTTGAAAAACAACAACAACCTCAACATTGAAAAACACCAACAAATTCAACAACAACCTCAACATTGAAAAACAACAACAACCTCAACATTGAAAAGCACCAACAAATTCAACAACAACCTCAACATTGAAAAACACCTACAAATTCAACAAGAACCTCAGCATTGAAAAACAACAACAACCTCAACATTGAAAAACACCAACAAATTCAACAACAACCTCAACATTGAAAAACAACAACAACCTCAACATTGAAAACCACCAACAAATTCAACAACAACTTCAACATTGAAAAACACCAACAAATTCAACAACAACCTCGAAATTGAAAAACACCAACAAATTCAACAACAACCTAAACATTGAAAAGCACCAACAAATTCAACAACAACCTCAACATTGAAAAACAACAACAACCTCAACATTGAAAAACACCAACAAATTCAACAACAACCTCAACGTTGAAAAACACCAACAAATTCAACAACAACCTCTACATTGAAAAACAACAACAACCTCAACATTGAAAAACACCAACAAATTCAACAACAACCTCAACATTGAAAAACACCAACAAATTCAACAACAACCTCAACATTGAAAAACACAAACAAATTCAACAGCAACCTCAACATTGAAAAACACCAACAAATTCAACAAGAACCTCAGCATTGAAAAACAACAACAACCTCAACATTGAAAAACACCAACAAATTCAACAACAACCTCAACATTGAAAAACAACAACAACCTCAACATTGAAAAACACCAACAAATTCAACAACAACTTCAACATTGAAAAACACCAACAAATTCAACAACAACCTCGAAATTGAAAAACACCAACAAATTCATCAACAACCTAAACATTGAAAAACACCAACAAATTCAACAACAACCTCAACATTGAAAAACAACAACAACCTCAACATTGAAAAACACCAACAAATTCAACAACAACCTCAACGTTGAAAAACACCAACAAATTCAACAACAACCTCAACATTGAAAAACAAAAACAACCTCAACATTGAAAAACACCAACAAATTCAACAACAACCTCAGCATTGAAAAACACCAACAAATTCAACAACAACCTCAACATTGAAAAACACAAACAAACTCAACAACAACCTCAACATTTAAAAATAACAACAACCTCAACATTGAAAAACACCAACAAATTCAACAACAACCTCAACATTGAAAAACACCAACAAATTCAACAACAACCTCAACATTGAAAAACAACAACAACCTCAACATTGCAAAACACCAGCAAATTCAACAACAACCTCAACATTTAAAAACACCAACAAATTCAACAACAACCTCAACATTGAAAAACAACAACAATCTCAACATTGAAAAACACCAACAAATACAACAACAACCTCAACATTTAAAAACAACAACAACCTCAACATTGAAAAACACCAACAAATTCAACAACAACCTCAACATTGAAAAACACCAACAAACTCAACAACAACCTCAACATTGAAAAATAACAACAACCTCAACATTGAAAAACACCAACAAATTCAACAACAACCACAACATTGAAAAACACCAACAAATTCAACAAAAACCTCAACATTGAAAAACACCGCCAATTCAACAACAACCTCAACATTGAAAAACAACAACAACCTCAACATTGAAAAACACCAACAAATTCAACAACAACCTCAACATTGAAAAACACCAACAAATTCAACAACAACCTCAGCATTGAAAAATAACAACAACCTCAACATTGAAAAACACCAACAAATTCAACAACAACCTCAACATTGAAAAACAACAACAAACTCAACATTGAAAAACACCAACAAATTCAACAATAACCTCAACATTGAAAAACAACAACAACCTCAACATTGAAAAACATAAACAAATCCAACAACAACCTCGAAATTGAAAAACACCAACAAATTCAACAACAACCTCAACGTTGAAAAACAACAACAACCTCAACATTGAAAAACACCAACAAATTCAACAACAACCTCAACATTGAAAAACAACAACAACCTCAACATTGAAAAGCACCAACAAATTCAACAACAACCTCAACATTGAAAAACACCTACAAATTCAACAAGAACCTCAGCATTGAAAAACAACAACAACCTCAACATTGAAAAACACCAACAAATTCAACAACAACCTCAACATTGAAAAACAACAACAACCTCAACATTGAAAACCACCAACAAATTCAACAACAACTTCAACATTGAAAAACACCAACAAATTCAACAACAACCTCGAAATTGAAAAACACCAACAAATTCAACAACAACCTAAACATTGAAAAGCACCAACAAATTCAACAACAACCTCAACATTGAAAAACAACAACAACCTCAACATTGAAAAACACCAACAAATTCAACAACAACCTCAACGTTGAAAAACACCAACAAATTCAACAACAACCTCTACATTGAAAAACAACAACAACCTCAACATTGAAAAACACCAACAAATTCAACAACAACCTCAACATTGAAAAACACCAACAAATTCAACAACAACCTCAACATTGAAAAACACAAACAAATTCAACAGCAACCTCAACATTGAAAAACACCAACAAATTCAACAAGAACCTCAGCATTGAAAAACAACAACAACCTCAACATTGAAAAACACCAACAAATTCAACAACAACCTCAACATTGAAAAACAACAACAACCTCAACATTGAAAAACACCAACAAATTCAACAACAACTTCAACATTGAAAAACACCAACAAATTCAACAACAACCTCGAAATTGAAAAACACCAACAAATTCATCAACAACCTAAACATTGAAAAACACCAACAAATTCAACAACAACCTCAACATTGAAAAACAACAACAACCTCAACATTGAAAAACACCAACAAATTCAACAACAACCTCAACGTTGAAAAACACCAACAAATTCAACAACAACCTCAACATTGAAAAACAAAAACAACCTCAACATTGAAAAACACCAACAAATTCAACAACAACCTCAGCATTGAAAAACACCAACAAATTCAACAACAACCTCAACATTGAAAAACACAAACAAACTCAACAACAACCTCAACATTTAAAAATAACAACAACCTCAACATTGAAAAACACCAACAAATTCAACAACAACCTCAACATTGAAAAACACCAACAAATTCAACAACAACCTCAACATTGAAAAACAACAACAACCTCAACATTGCAAAACACCAGCAAATTCAACAACAACCTCAACATTTAAAAACACCAACAAATTCAACAACAACCTCAACATTGAAAAACAACAACAATCTCAACATTGAAAAACACCAACAAATACAACAACAACCTCAACATTTAAAAACAACAACAACCTCAACATTGAAAAACACCAACAAATTCAACAACAACCTCAACATTGAAAAACACCAACAAACTCAACAACAACCTCAACATTGAAAAATAACAACAACCTCAACATTGAAAAACACCAACAAATTCAACAACAACCACAACATTGAAAAACACCAACAAATTCAACAAAAACCTCAACATTGAAAAACACCGCCAATTCAACAACAACCTCAACATTGAAAAACAACAACAACCTCAACATTGAAAAACACCAACAAATTCAACAACAACCTCAACATTGAAAAACACCAACAAATTCAACAACAACCTCAGCATTGAAAAATAACAACAACCTCAACATTGAAAAACACCAACAAATTCAACAACAACCTCAACATTGAAAAACAACAACAACCTCAACATTGAAAAACACCGACAAATTCAACAACAACTTCAACATTGAAAAACACCAACAAATTCAACAACAACCTCGAAATTGAAAAACACCAACAAATACAACAACAACCTCAACATTGAAAAACAACAAAAACCTCAACATTGAAAAACACCAACAAATTCAACAACAACCTCAACATTGAAAAACAACAACAACCTCAACATTGCAAAACACCAACAAATTCAACAACAACCTCAACATTGAAAAACATCAACAACCTCAACATTGAATAACACCAGCAAATTCAACAACAACTTCAACATTGAAAAACACCAACAAATTCAACAACAACCTCGAAATTGAAAAGAACCAACAAATACAACAACAACCTCAACATTGAAAAACACCAACAAATTCAACAACAACCTCAACATTGAAAAACAACAACAACCTCAACATTGCAAAACACCAGCAAATTCAACAACAACCTCAACATTTAAAAACACCAACAAATTCAACAACAACCTCAACATTGAAAAACAACAACAATCTCAACATTGAAAAACACCAACAAATTCAACAACAACCTCAACATTGAAAAACAACAACAACCTCAACATTGAAAAACACCAACAAATTCAACAACAACCTCAACATTGAAAAACACCAACAAATTCAACAACAACCTCAACATTGAAAAACACCAACAAACTCAACAACAACCTCAACATTGAAAAATACCAACAACCTCAACATTGAAAAACACCAACAAATTCAACAACAACCTCAACATTGAAAAACACCAACAAATTCAACAACAAACTCAAGATTGAAAAACACCCACAAATTCAACAACCTCAACATTGAAAAACAACAACAACCTCATCATTGAAAAACACCAACAAATTCAACAACAACCTCAACATTAAAAAACACCAACAAATTCAACAACAACCTCAACATTGAAAAACAACAACAACCTCAACATTGAAAAACACCAACAAATTCAACAACAACCTCAACATTGAAAAATAACAACAACCTCATCATTGAAAAACACCAACAAATTCAACAACAACCTCAATATTGAAAAACACCAACAAACTCATCATTGAAAAACACCAACAAATTCAACAACAACCTCAACATTGAAAAACAACAACAAACTCAACATTGAAAAACACCAACAAATTCGACAATAACCTCAACATTGAAAAACAACAACAACCTCAACATTGAAAAACATAAACAAATCCAACAACAACCTCGAAATTGAAAAACACCAACAAATTCAACAACAACCTCAACGTTGAAAAACAACAACAACCTCAACATTGAAAAACACCAACAAATTCAACAACAACCTCAACATTGAAAAACAACAACAACCTCAACATTGAAAAGCACCAACAAATTCAACAACAACCTCAACATTGAAAAACACCTACAAGTTCAACAAGAACCTCAGCATTGAAAAACAACAACCTCAACATTGAAAAACACCAACAAATTCAACAACAACCTCAACATTGAAAAACAACAACAACCTCAACATTGAAAACCACCAACAAAATCAACAACAACTTCAACATTGAAAAACACCAACAAATTCAACAACAACCTCGAAATTGAAAAACACCAACAAATTCAACAACAACCTAAACATTGAAAAACACCAACAAATTCAACAACAACCTCAACATTGAAAAACAACAACAACCTCAACATTGAAAAACACCAACAAATTCAACAACAACCTCAACGTTGAAAAACACCAACAAATTCAACAACAACCTCTACCTTGAAAAACAACAACAACCTCAACATTGAAAAACACCAACAAATTCAACAACAACCTCAACATTGAAAAACACCAACAAATTCAACAAGAACCTCAGCATTGAAAAACAACAACAACCTCAACATTGAAAAACACCAACAAATTCAACAACAACCTCAACATTGAAAAACAACAACAACCTCAACATTGAAAAACACCAACAAATTCAACAACAACTTCAACATTGAAAAACACCAACAAATTCAACAACAACCTCGAAATTGAAAAACACCAACAAATTCAACAACAACCTAAACATTGAAAAACACCAACAAATTCAACAACAACCTCAACATTGAAAAACAACAACAACCTCAACATTGAAAAACACCAACAAATTCAACAACAACCTCAACGTTGAAAAACACCAACAAATTCAACAACAACCTCAACATTGAAAAACTAAAACAACCTCAACATTGAAAAACACCAACAAATTCAACAACAACCTCAGCATTGAAAAACACCAACAAATTCAACAACAACCTCAACATTGAAAAACACAAACAAACTCAACAACAACCTCAACATTTAAAAATAACAACAACCTCAACATTGAAAAACACCAACAAATTCAACAACAACCTCAACATTGAAAAACAACAACAAACTCAACATTGAAAAACACCAACAAATTCAACAATAACCTCAACATTGAAAAACAACAACAACCTCAACATTGAAAAACATAAACAAATCCAACAACAACCTCGAAATTGAAAAACACCAACAAATTCAACAACAACCTCAACGTTGAAAAACAACAACAACCTCAACATTGAAAAACACCAACAAATTCAACAACAACCTCAACATTGAAAAACAACAACAACCTCAACATTGAAAAGCACCAACAAATTCAACAACAACCTCAACATTGAAAAACACCTACAAATTCAACAAGAACCTCAGCATTGAAAAACAACAACAACCTCAACATTGAAAAACACCAACAAATTCAACAACAACCTCAACATTGAAAAACAACAACAACCTCAACATTGAAAACCACCAACAAATTAAACAACAACTTCAACATTGAAAAACACCAACAAATTCAACAACAACCTCGAAATTGAAAAACACCAACAAATTCAACAACAACCTAAACATTGAAAAACACCAACAAATTCAACAACAACCTCAACATTGAAAAACAACAACAACCTCAACATTGAAAAACACCAACAAATTCAACAACAACCTCAACGTTGAAAAACACCAACAAATTCAACAACAACCTCTACATTGAAAAACAACAACAACCTCAACATTGAAAAACACCAACAAATTCAACAACAACCTCAACATTGAAAAACACCAACAAATTCAACAACAACCTCAACATTGAAAAACACAAACAAATTCAACAGCAACCTCAACATTGAAAAACACCAACAAATTCAACAAGAACCTCAGCATTGAAAAACAACAACAACCTCAACATTGAAAAACACCAACAAATTCAACAACAACTTCAACATTGAAAAACACCAACAAATTCAACAACAACCTCGAAATTGAAAAACACCAACAAATTCATCAACAACCTAAACATTGAAAAACACCAACAAATTCAACAACAACCTCAACATTGAAAAACAACAACAACCTCAACATTGAAAAACACCAACAAATTCAACAACAACCTCAACGTTGAAAAACACCAACAAATTCAACAACAACCTCAACATTGAAAAACAAAAACAACCTCAACATTGAAAAACACCAACAAATTCAACAACAACCTCAGCATTGAAAAACACCAACAAATTCAACAACAACCTCAACATTGAAAAACACAAACAAACTCAACAACAACCTCAACATTTAAAAATAACAACAACCTCAACATTGAAAAACACCAACAAATTCAACAACAACCTCAACATTGAAAAACACCAACAAATTCAACAACAACCTCAACATTGAAAAACAACAACAACCTCAACATTGCAAAACACCAGCAAATTCAACAACAACCTCAACATTTAAAAACACCAACAAATTCAACAACAACCTCAACATTGAAAAACAACAACAATCTCAACATTGAAAAACACCAACAAATACAACAACAACCTCAACATTTAAAAACAACAACAACCTCAACATTGAAAAACACCAACAAATTCAACAACAACCTCAACATTGAAAAACACCAACAAACTCAACAACAACCTCAACATTGAAAAATAACAACAACCTCAACATTGAAAAACACCAACAAATTCAACAACAACCACAACATTGAAAAACACCAACAAATTCAACAAAAACCTCAACATTGAAAAACACCAACAAATTCAACAACAACCTCAACATTGAAAAACAACAACAACCTAAACATTGAAAAACACCAACAAATTCAACAACAACCTCAACATTGAAAAACAACAACAACCTCAACATTGAAAAACACCAACAAATTCAACAACAACCTCAACATTGAAAAACACCAACAAATTCAACAACAACCTCAGCATTGAAAAACAACAACAACCTCAACATTGAAAAACACCAACAAATTCAACAAGAACCTCAACATTGAAAAACATCAACAACCTCAACATTGAAAAACACCAGCAAATTCAACAACAACTTCAACATTGATAAACACCAACAAATTCTACAACAACCTCAACATTGAAAAACAACAACAATCTCAACATTGAAATACACCAACAAATTCAACAACAACCTCAACATTGAAAAAGAACAACAACCTCAACATTGAAAAACACCAACAAATTCAACAACAATCTCAACATTGAAAAACACCAACAAATTCAACAACAACCTCAACATTGAAAAACACCAACAAACTCAACAACAACCTCAACATTGAAAAATACCAACAACCTCAACATTGAAAAACACCAACAAATTCAACAACAACCTCAACATTGAAAAACACCAACAAATTCAACAACAAACTCAAGATTGAAAAACACCCACAAATTCAACAACCTCAACATTGAAAAACAACAACAGCCTCATCATTGAAAAACACCAACATATTCAACAACAACCTCAACATTGAAAAACACCAACAAATTCAACAACAACCTCAACATTGAAAAACAACAACAACCTCAACATTGAAAAACACCAACAAATTCAACAACAACCTCAACATTGAAAAACAACAACAACCTCAACATTGAAAAACACCAACAAATTCAACAACAACCTCAACATTGAAAAACACCAACAAACTCATCATTGAAAAAGACCAACAAATTCAACAACAACCTCAACATTGAAAAACAACAACAAACTCAACATTGAAAAACACCAACAAATTCAACAATAACCTCAACATTGAAAAACAACAACAACCTCAACATTGAAAAACATAAACAAATCCAACAACATCCTCGAAATTGAAAAACACCAACAAATTCAACAACAACCTCAACGTTGAAAAACAACAACAACCTCAACATTGAAAAACACCAACAAATTCAACAACAACCTCAACATTGAAAAACAACAACAACCTCAACATTGAAAAGCACCAACAAATTCAACAACAACCTCAACATTGAAAAACACCTATAAGTTCAACAAGAACCTCAGCATTGAAAAACAACAACAACCTCAACATTGAAAAACACCAACAAATTCAACAACAACTTCAACTTTGAAAAACACCAACAAATTCAACAACAACCTCGAAATTGAAAAACACCAACAAATTCAACAACAACCTAAACATTGAAAAACACCAACAAATTCAACAACAACTTCAACATTGAAAAACACCAACAAATTCAACAACAACCTCGAAATTGAAAAACACCAACAAATTCAACAACAACCTAAACATTGAAAAACACCAACAAATTCAACAACAACCTCAACATTGAAAAACAACAACAACCTCAACATTGAAAAACACCAACAAATTCAACAACAACCTCAACGTTGAAAAACACCAACAAATTCAACAACAACCTCTACCTTGAAAAACAACAACAACCTCAACATTGAAAAACACCAACAAATTCAACAACAACCTCAACATTGAAAAACACCAACAAATTCAACAAGAACCTCAGCATTGAAAAACAACAACAACCTCAACATTGAAAAACACCAACAAATTCAACAACAACCTCAACATTGAAAAACAACAGCAACCTCAACATTGAAAAACACCAACAAATTCAACAACAACTTCAACATTGAAAAACACCAACAAATTCAACAACAACCTCGAAATTGAAAAACACCAACAAATTCAACAACAACCTAAACATTGAAAAACACCAACAAATTCAACAACAACCTCAACATTGAAAAACAACAACAACCTCAACATTGAAAAACACCAACAAATTCAACAACAACCTCAACGTTGAAAAACACCAACAAATTCAACAACAACCTCAACATTGAAAAACTAAAACAACCTCAACATTGAAAAACACCAACAAATTCAACAACAACCTCAGCATTGAAAAACACCAACAAATTCAACAACAACCTCAACATTGAAAAACACAAACAAACTCAACAACAACCTCAACATTTAAAAATAACAACAACCTCAACATTGAAAAACACCAACAAATTCAACAACAACCTCAACATTGAAAAACAACAACAAACTCAACATTGAAAAACACCAACAAATTCAACAATAACCTCAACATTGAAAAACAACAACAACCTCAACATTGAAAAACATAAACAAATCCAACAACAACCTCGAAATTGAAAAACACCAACAAATTCAACAACAACCTCAACGTTGAAAAACAACAACAACCTCAACATTGAAAAACACCAACAAATTCAACAACAACCTCAACATTGAAAAACAACAACAACCTCAACATTGAAAAGCACCAACAAATTCAACAACAACCTCAACATTGAAAAACACCTACAAATTCAACAAGAACCTCAGCATTGAAAAACAACAACAACCTCAACATTGAAAAACACCAACAAATTCAACAACAACCTCAACATTGAAAAACAACAACAACCTCAACATTGAAAACCACCAACAAATTCAACAACAACTTCAACATTGAAAAACACCAACAAATTCAACAACAACCTCGAAATTGAAAAACACCAACAAATTCAACAACAACCTAAACATTGAAAAACACCAACAAATTCAACAACAACCTCAACATTGAAAAACAACAACAACCTCAACATTGAAAAACACCAACAAATTCAACAACAGCCTCAACGTTGAAAAACACCAACAAATTCAACAACAACCTCTACATTGAAAAACAACAACAACCTCAACATTGAAAAACACCAACAAATTCAACAACAACCTCAACATTGAAAAACACCCACAAATTCAACAACAACCTCAACATTGAAAAACACAAACAAATTCAACAGCAACGTCAACATTGAAAAACACCAACAAATTCAACAAGAACCTCAGCATTGAAAAACAACAACAACCTCAACATTGAAAAACACCAACAAATTCAACAACAACCTCAACATTGAAAAACAACAACAACCTCAACATTGAAAAACACCAACAAATTCAACAACAACTTCAACATTGAAAAACACCAACAAATTCAACAACAACCTCGAAATTGAAAAACACCAACAAATTCATCAACAACCTAAACATTGAAAAACACCAACAAATTCAACAACAACCTCAACATTGAAAAACAACAACAACCTCAACATTGAAAAACACCAACAAATTCAACAACAACCTCAACGTTGAAAAACACCAACAAATTCAACAACAACCTCAACATTGAAAAACAAAAACAACCTCAACATTGAAAAACACCAACAAATTCAACAACAACCTCAGCATTGAAAAACACCAACAAATTCAACAACAACGTCAACATTGAAAAACACAAACAAACTCAACAACAACCTCAACATTTAAAAATAACAACAACCTCAACATTGAAAAACACCAACAAATTCAACAACAACCTCAACATTGAAAAACACCAACAAATTCAACAACAACCTCAACATTGAAAAACACCAACAACTTCAACAACAACCTCAACATTGAAAAACAACAACAACCTCAACATTGAAAAACACCAACAAATTCAACAACAACTTCAAGATTGAAAAACACCAACAAATTCAACAACAACCTCGAAATTGAAAAACACCAACAAATTCAACAACAACCTAAACATTGAAAAACACCAACAAATTCAACAACAACCTCAACATTGAAAAACAACAACAACCTCAACATTGAAAAACACCAACAAATTCAACAACAACCTCAACGTTGAAAAACACCAACAAATTCAACAACAACCTCAACATTGAAAAACATAAACAACCTCAACATTGAAAAACACCAACAAATTCAACAACAACCTCAGCATTGAAAAACACCAACAAATTCAACAACAACCTCAACATTGAAAAACACAAACAAACTCAACAACAACCTCAACATTTAAAAATAACAACAACCTCAACATTGAAAAACACCAACAAATTCAACAACAACCTCAACATTGAAAAACACCAACAAATTCAACAACAACCTCAACATTGAAAAACAACAACAACCTAAACTTTGAAAAACACCACCAATTCAACAACAACCTCAACATTGAAAAACAACAACAACCTCAACATTGAAAAACACCAACAAATTCAACAACAACCTCAACATTGAAAAACACCAACAAATTCAACAACAACCTCAGCATTGAAAAATAACAACAACCTCAACATTGAAAAACACCAACAAATTCAACAATAACCTCAACATTGAAAAACAACAACAACCTCAACATTGAAAAACACAAACAAATCCAACAACAACCTCGAAATTGAAAAACACCAACAAATTCAACAACAACCTCAACATTGAAAAACAACAACAACCTCAACATTGAAAAACACCAACAAATTCAACAACAACCTCAACATTGAAAAACAACAACAACCTCAACATTGAAAAGCACCAACAAATTCAACAACAACCTCAACATTGAAAAACACCTACAAATTCAACAAGAACCTCAGCATTGAAAAACAAAAACAACCTCAACATTGAAAAACACCAACAAATTCAACAACAACCTCAACATTGAAAAACAACAACAACCTCAACATTGAAAAACACCAACAAATTCAACAACAACTTCAACATTGAAAAACACCAACAAATTCAACAACAACCTCGAAATTGAAAAACACCAACAAATTCAACAACAACCTAAACATTGAAAAACACCAACAAATTAAACAACAACCTCAACATTGAAAAACAACAACAACCTCAACATTGAAAAACACCAACAAATTCAACAACAACCTCAACGTTGAAAAACACCAACAAATTCAACAACAACCTCTACATTGAAAAACAACAACAACCTCAACATTGAAAAACACCAACAAATTCAACAACAATCTCAACATTGAAAAACACCAACAAATTCAACAACAACCTCAACATTGAAAAACACCAACAAACTCAACAACAACCTCAACATTGAAAAATACCAACAACCTCAACATTGAAAAACACCAACAAATTCAACAACAACCTCAACATTGAAAAACACCAACAAATTCAACAACAAACTCAAGATTGAAAAACACCCACAAATTCAACAACCTCAACATTGAAAAACAACAACAGCCTCATCATTGAAAAACACCAACATATTCAACAACAACCTCAACATTGAAAAACACCAACAAATTCAACAACAACCTCAACATTGAAAAACAACAACAACCTCAACATTGAAAAACACCAACAAATTCAACAACAACCTCAACATTGAAAAACAACAACAACCTCAACATTGAAAAACACCAACAAATTCAACAACAACCTCAACATTGAAAAACACCAACAAACTCATCATTGAAAAAGACCAACAAATTCAACAACAACCTCAACATTGAAAAACAACAACAAACTCAACATTGAAAAACACCAACAAATTCAACAATAACCTCAACATTGAAAAACAACAACAACCTCAACATTGAAAAACATAAACAAATCCAACAACATCCTCGAAATTGAAAAACACCAACAAATTCAACAACAACCTCAACGTTGAAAAACAACAACAACCTCAACATTGAAAAACACCAACAAATTCAACAACAACCTCAACATTGAAAAACAACAACAACCTCAACATTGAAAAGCACCAACAAATTCAACAACAACCTCAACATTGAAAAACACCTATAAGTTCAACAAGAACCTCAGCATTGAAAAACAACAACAACCTCAACATTGAAAAACACCAACAAATTCAACAACAACTTCAACTTTGAAAAACACCAACAAATTCAACAACAACCTCGAAATTGAAAAACACCAACAAATTCAACAACAACCTAAACATTGAAAAACACCAACAAATTCAACAACAACTTCAACATTGAAAAACACCAACAAATTCAACAACAACCTCGAAATTGAAAAACACCAACAAATTCAACAACAACCTAAACATTGAAAAACACCAACAAATTCAACAACAACCTCAACATTGAAAAACAACAACAACCTCAACATTGAAAAACACCAACAAATTCAACAACAACCTCAACGTTGAAAAACACCAACAAATTCAACAACAACCTCTACCTTGAAAAACAACAACAACCTCAACATTGAAAAACACCAACAAATTCAACAACAACCTCAACATTGAAAAACACCAACAAATTCAACAAGAACCTCAGCATTGAAAAACAACAACAACCTCAACATTGAAAAACACCAACAAATTCAACAACAACCTCAACATTGAAAAACAACAGCAACCTCAACATTGAAAAACACCAACAAATTCAACAACAACTTCAACATTGAAAAACACCAACAAATTCAACAACAACCTCGAAATTGAAAAACACCAACAAATTCAACAACAACCTAAACATTGAAAAACACCAACAAATTCAACAACAACCTCAACATTGAAAAACAACAACAACCTCAACATTGAAAAACACCAACAAATTCAACAACAACCTCAACGTTGAAAAACACCAACAAATTCAACAACAACCTCAACATTGAAAAACTAAAACAACCTCAACATTGAAAAACACCAACAAATTCAACAACAACCTCAGCATTGAAAAACACCAACAAATTCAACAACAACCTCAACATTGAAAAACACAAACAAACTCAACAACAACCTCAACATTTAAAAA
The DNA here is from genome assembly GCA_026770705.1 of Isurus oxyrinchus. Taxonomy (NCBI): domain Eukaryota; kingdom Metazoa; phylum Chordata; class Chondrichthyes; order Lamniformes; family Lamnidae; genus Isurus; species Isurus oxyrinchus. The sequence continues at coordinate 372,509 of JANJGN010000451.1, read as the reverse complement.
TAACAACAACCTCAACATTGAAAAACACCAACAAATTCAACAACAACCTCAACATTGAAAAACAACAACAAACTCAACATTGAAAAACACCAACAAATTCAACAATAACCTCAACATTGAAAAACAACAACAACCTCAACATTGAAAAACATAAACAAATCCAACAACAACCTCGAAATTGAAAAACACCAACAAATTCAACAACAACCTCAACGTTGAAAAACAACAACAACCTCAACATTGAAAAACACCAACAAATTCAACAACAACCTCAACATTGAAAAACAACAACAACCTCAACATTGAAAAGCACCAACAAATTCAACAACAACCTCAACATTGAAAAACACCTACAAATTCAACAAGAACCTCAGCATTGAAAAACAACAACAACCTCAACATTGAAAAACACCAACAAATTCAACAACAACCTCAACATTGAAAAACAACAACAACCTCAACATTGAAAACCACCAACAAATTCAACAACAACTTCAACATTGAAAAACACCAACAAATTCAACAACAACCTCGAAATTGAAAAACACCAACAAATTCAACAACAACCTAAACATTGAAAAACACCAACAAATTCAACAACAACCTCAACATTGAAAAACAACAACAACCTCAACATTGAAAAACACCAACAAATTCAACAACAGCCTCAACGTTGAAAAACACCAACAAATTCAACAACAACCTCTACATTGAAAAACAACAACAACCTCAACATTGAAAAACACCAACAAATTCAACAACAACCTCAACATTGAAAAACACCAACAAATTCAACAACAACCTCAACATTGAAAAACACAAACAAATTCAACAGCAACGTCAACATTGAAAAACACCAACAAATTCAACAAGAACCTCAGCATTGAAAAACAACAACAACCTCAACATTGAAAAACACCAACAAATTCAACAACAACCTCAACATTGAAAAACAACAACAACCTCAACATTGAAAAACACCAACAAATTCAACAACAACTTCAACATTGAAAAACACCAACAAATTCAACAACAACCTCGAAATTGAAAAACACCAACAAATTCATCAACAACCTAAACATTGAAAAACACCAACAAATTCAACAACAACCTCAACATTGAAAAACAACAACAACCTCAACATTGAAAAACACCAACAAATTCAACAACAACCTCAACGTTGAAAAACACCAACAAATTCAACAACAACCTCAACATTGAAAAACAAAAACAACCTCAACATTGAAAAACACCAACAAATTCAACAACAACCTCAGCATTGAAAAACACCAACAAATTCAACAACAACGTCAACATTGAAAAACACAAACAAACTCAACAACAACCTCAACATTTAAAAATAACAACAACCTCAACATTGAAAAACACCAACAAATTCAACAACAACCTCAACATTGAAAAACACCAACAAATTCAACAACAACCTCAACATTGAAAAACACCAACAACTTCAACAACAACCTCAACATTGAAAAACAACAACAACCTCAACATTGAAAAACACCAACAAATTCAACAACAACTTCAAGATTGAAAAACACCAACAAATTCAACAACAACCTCGAAATTGAAAAACACCAACAAATTCAACAACAACCTAAACATTGAAAAACACCAACAAATTCAACAACAACCTCAACATTGAAAAACAACAACAACCTCAACATTGAAAAACACCAACAAATTCAACAACAACCTCAACGTTGAAAAACACCAACAAATTCAACAACAACCTCAACATTGAAAAACATAAACAACCTCAACATTGAAAAACACCAACAAATTCAACAACAACCTCAGCATTGAAAAACACCAACAAATTCAACAACAACCTCAACATTGAAAAACACAAACAAACTCAACAACAACCTCAACATTTAAAAATAACAACAACCTCAACATTGAAAAACACCAACAAATTCAACAACAACCTCAACATTGAAAAACACCAACAAATTCAACAACAACCTCAACATTGAAAAACAACAACAACCTAAACTTTGAAAAACACCACCAATTCAACAACAACCTCAACATTGAAAAACAACAACAACCTCAACATTGAAAAACACCAACAAATTCAACAACAACCTCAACATTGAAAAACACCAACAAATTCAACAACAACCTCAGCATTGAAAAATAACAACAACCTCAACATTGAAAAACACCAACAAATTCAACAATAACCTCAACATTGAAAAACAACAACAACCTCAACATTGAAAAACACAAACAAATCCAACAACAACCTCGAAATTGAAAAACACCAACAAATTCAACAACAACCTCAACATTGAAAAACAACAACAACCTCAACATTGAAAAACACCAACAAATTCAACAACAACCTCAACATTGAAAAACAACAACAACCTCAACATTGAAAAGCACCAACAAATTCAACAACAACCTCAACATTGAAAAACACCTACAAATTCAACAAGAACCTCAGCATTGAAAAACAAAAACAACCTCAACATTGAAAAACACCAACAAATTCAACAACAACCTCAACATTGAAAAACAACAACAACCTCAACATTGAAAAACACCAACAAATTCAACAACAACTTCAACATTGAAAAACACCAACAAATTCAACAACAACCTCGAAATTGAAAAACACCAACAAATTCAACAACAACCTAAACATTGAAAAACACCAACAAATTAAACAACAACCTCAACATTGAAAAACAACAACAACCTCAACATTGAAAAACACCAACAAATTCAACAACAACCTCAACGTTGAAAAACACCAACAAATTCAACAACAACCTCTACATTGAAAAACAACAACAACCTCAACATTGAAAAACACCAACAAATTCAACAACAACCTCAACATTGAAAAACACCAACAAATTCAACAACAACCTCAACATTGAAAAACACAAACAAATTCAACAACAACCTCAACATTGAAAAACACCAACAAATTCAACAAGAACCTCAGCATTGAAAAACAACAACAACCTCAACATTGAAAAACACCAACAAATTCAACAACAACCTCAACATTGAAAAACAACAACAACCTCAACATTGAAAAACACCAACAAATTCAACAACAACTTCAAGATTGAAAAACACCAACAAATTCAACAACAACCTCGAAATTGAAAAACACCAACAAATTCAACAACAACCTAAACATTGAAAAAGACCAACAAATTCAACAACAACCTCAACATTGAAAAACAACAACAACCTCAACATTGAAAAACACCAACAAATTCAACAACAACCTCAACGTTGAAAAACACCAACAAATTCAACAACAACCTCAACATTGAAAAACAAAAACAACCTCAACATTGAAAAACACCAACAAATTCAACAACAACCTCAGCATTGAAAAACACCAACAAATTCAACAACAACCTCAACATTGAAAAACACAAACAAACTCAACAACAACCTCAACATTTAAAAATAACAACAACCTCAACATTGAAAAACACCAACAAATTCAACAACAACCTCAACATTGAAAAACACCAACAAATTCAACAACAACCTCAACATTGAAAAACAACAACAACCTAAACTTTGAAAAACACCACCAATTCAACAACAACCTCAACATTGAAAAACAACAACAACCTCAACATTGAAAAACACCAACAAATTCAACAACAACCTCAACATTGAAAAACACCAACAAATTCAACAACAACCTCAGCATTGAAAAATAACAACAACCTCAACATTGAAAAACACCAACAAATTCAACAACAACCTCAACATTGAAAAACAACAACAACCTCAACATTGAAAAACACCGACAAATTCAACAACAACTTCAACATTGAAAAACACCAACAAATTCAACAACAACCTCGAAATTGAAAAACACCAACAAATACAACAACAACCTCAACATTGAAAAACAACAAAAACCTCAACATTGAAAAACACCAACAAATTCAACAACAACCTCAACATTGAAAAACAACAACAACCTCAACATTGCAAAACACCAACAAATTCAACAACAACCTCAACATTTAAAAACACCAACAAATTCAACAACAACCTCGAAATTGAAAAACATCAACAACCTCAACATTGAAAAACACCAGCAAATTCAACAACAACTTCAACATTGAAAAACACCAACAAATTCAACAACAACCTCGAAATTGAAAAGAACCAACAAATACAACAACAACCTCAACATTGAAAAACAACAAAAACCTCAACATTGAAAAACACCAACAAATTCAACAACAACCTCAACATTGAAAAACAACAACAACCTCAACATTGCAAAACACCAGCAAATTCAACAACAACCTCAACATTTAAAAACACCAACAAATTCAACAACAACCTCAACATTGAAAAACAACAACAATCTCAACATTGAAAAACACCAACAAATTCAACAACAACCTCAACATTGAAAAACAACAACAACCTCAACATTGAAAAACACCAACAAATTCAACAACAACCTCAACATTGAAAAACACCAACAAATTCAACAACAACCTCAACATTGAAAAACACCAACAAACTCAACAACAACCTCAACATTGAAAAATACCAACAACCTCAACATTGAAAAACACCAACAAATTCAACAACAACCTCAACATTGAAAAACACCAACAAATTCAACAACAAACTCAAGATTGAAAAACACCCACAAATTCAACAACCTCAACATTGAAAAACAACAACAACCTCATCATTGAAAAACACCAACAAATTCAACAACAACCTCAACATTGAAAAATACCAACAAATTCAACAACAACCTCAACATTGAAAAACAACAACAACCTCAACATTGAAAAACACCAACAAATTCAACAACAACCTCAACATTGAAAAACAACAACAACCTCAACATTGAAAAACACCAACAAATTCAACAACAACCTCAACATTGAAAAACACCAACAAACTCATCATTGAAAAACACCAACAAATTCAACAACAACCTCAACATTGAAAAACAACAACAAACTCAACATTGAAAAACACCAACAAATTCAATAATAACCTCATCGTTGAAAAACAACAACAACCTCAACATTGAAAAACATAAGCAAATCCAACAACAACCTCGAAATTGAAAAACACCAACAAATTCAACAACAACCTCAACGTTGAAAAACAACAACAACCTCAACATTGAAAAACACCTACAAATTCAACAAGAACCTCAGCATTGAAAAACAACAACAACCTCAACATTGAAAAACACAAACAAATCCAACAACAACCTCGAAATTGAAAAACACCAACAAATTCAACAACAACCTCAACATTGAAAAACAACAACAACCTCAACATTGAAAAACACCAACAAATTCAACAACAACCTCAACATTGAAAAACAACAACAACCTCAACATTGAAAAGCACCAACAAATTCAACAACAACCTCAACATTGAAAAACACCTACAAATTCAACAAGAACCTCAGCATTGAAAAACAAAAACAACCTCAACATTGAAAAACACCAACAAATTCAACAACAACCTCAACATTGAAAAACAACAACAACCTCAACATTGAAAAACACCAACAAATTCAACAACAACTTCAACATTGAAAAACACCAACAAATTCAACAACAACCTCGAAATTGAAAAACACCAACAAATTCAACAACAACCTAAACATTGAAAAACACCAACAAATTCAACAACAACCTCAACATTGAAAAACAACAACAACCTCAACATTGAAAAACACCAACAAATTCAACAACAACCTCAACGTTGAAAAACACCAACAAATTCAACAACAACCTCTACATTGAAAAACAACAACAACCTCAACATTGAAAAACACCAACAAATTCAACAACAACCTCAACATTGAAAAACACCAACAAATTCAACAACAACCTCAACATTGAAAAACACAAACAAATTCAACAACAACCTCAACATTGAAAAACACCAACAAATTCAACAAGAACCTCAGCATTGAAAAACAACAACAACCTCAACATTGAAAAACACCAACAAATTCAACAACAACCTCAACATTGAAAAACAACAACAACCTCAACATTGAAAAACACCAACAAATTCAACAACAACTTCAAGATTGAAAAACACCAACAAATTCAACAACAACCTCGAAATTGAAAAACACCAACAAATTCAACAACAACCTAAACATTGAAAAACACCAACAAATTCAACAACAACCTCAACATTGAAAAACAACAACAACCTCAACATTGAAAAACACCAACAAATTCAACAACAACCTCAACGTTGAAAAACACCAACAAATTCAACAACAACCTCAACATTGAAAAACAAAAACAACCTCAACATTGAAAAACACCAACAAATTCAACAACAACCTCAGCATTGAAAAACACCAACAAATTCAACAACAACCTCAACATTGAAAAACACAAACAAACTCAACAACAACCTCAACATTTAAAAATAACAACAACCTCAACATTGAAAAACACCAACAAATTCAACAACAACCTCAACATTGAAAAACACCAACAAATTCAACAACAACCTCAACATTGAAAAACAACAACAACCTAAACTTTGAAAAACACCACCAATTCAACAACAACCTCAACATTGAAAAACAACAACAACCTCAACATTGAAAAACACCAACAAATTCAACAACAACCTCAACATTGAAAAACACCAACAAATTCAACAACAACCTCAGCATTGAAAAATAACAACAACCTCAACATTGAAAAACACCAACAAATTCAACAACAACCTCAACATTGAAAAACAACAACAACCTCAACATTGAAAAACACCGACAAATTCAACAACAACTTCAACATTGAAAAACACCAACAAATTCAACAACAACCTCGAAATTGAAAAACACCAACAAATACAACAACAACCTCAACATTGAAAAACAACAAAAACCTCAACATTGAAAAACACCAACAAATTCAACAACAACCTCAACATTGAAAAACAACAACAACCTCAACATTGCAAAACACCAACAAATTCAACAACAACCTCAACATTTAAAAACACCAACAAATTCAACAACAACCTCGAAATTGAAAAACATCAACAACCTCAACATTGAAAAACACCAGCAAATTCAACAACAACTTCAACATTGAAAAACACCAACAAATTCAACAACAACCTCGAAATTGAAAAGAACCAACAAATACAACAACAACCTCAACATTGAAAAACAACAAAAACCTCAACATTGAAAAACAGCAACAAATTCAACAACAACCTCAACATTGAAAAACAACAACAACCTCAACATTGCAAAACACCAGCAAATTCAACAACAACCTCAACATTTAAAAACACCAACAAATTCAACAACAACCTCAACATTGAAAAACAACAACAATCTCAACATTGAAAAACACCAACAAATTCAACAACAACCTCAACATTGAAAAACAACAACAACCTCAACATTGAAAAACACCAACAAATTCAACAACAACCTCAACATTGAAAAACACCAACAAATTCAACAACAACCTCAACATTGAAAAACACCAACAAACTCAACAACAACCTCAACATTGAAAAATACCAACAACCTCAACATTGAAAAACACCAACAAATTCAACAACAACCTCAACATTGAAAAACACCAACAAATTCAACAACAAACTCAAGATTGAAAAACACCCACAAATTCAACAACCTCAACATTGAAAAACAACAAGAACCTCATCATTGAAAAACACCAACAAATTCAACAACAACCTCAACATTGAAAAATACCAACAAATTCAACAACAACCTCAACATTGAAAAACAACAACAACCTCAACATTGAAAAACACCAACAAATTCAACAACAACCTCAACATTGAAAAACAACAACAACCTCAACATTGAAAAACACCAACAAATTCAACAACAACCTCAACATTGAAAAACACCAACAAACTCATCATTGAAAAACACCAACAAATTCAACAACAACCTCAACATTGAAAAACAACAACAAACTCAACATTGAAAAACACCAACAAATTCAATAATAACCTCAACGTTGAAAAACAACAACAACCTCAACATTGAAAAACATAAACAAATCCAACAACAACCTCGAAATTGAAAAACACCAACAAATTCAACAACAACCTCAACGTTGAAAAACAACAACAACCTCAACATTGAAAAACACCTACAAATTCAACAAGAACCTCAGCATTGAAAAACAACAACAACCTCAACATTGAAAAACACCAACAAATTCAACAACAACCTCAACATTGAAAAACAACAACAACCTCAACATTGAAAACCACCAACAAATTCAACAACAACTTCAACATTGAAAAACACCAACAAATTCAACAACAACCTCGAAATTGAAAAACACCAACAAATTCAACAACAACCTAAACATTGAAAAACACCAACAAATTCAACAACAACCTCAACATTGAAAAACAACAACAACCTCAACATTGAAAAACACCAACAAATTCAACAACAACCTCAACGTTGAAAAACACCAACAAATTCAACAACAACCTCTACATTGAAAAACAACAACAACCTCAACATTGAAAAACACCAACAAATTCAACAACAACCTCAACATTGAAAAACACCAACAAATTCAACAACAACCTCAACATTGAAAAACACAAACAAATTCAACAACAACCTCAACATTGAAAAACACCAACAAATTCAACAAGAACCTCAGCATTGAAAAATAACAACAACCTCAACATTGAAAAACACCAACAAATTCAACAACAACCTCAACATTGAAAAACAACAACAACCTCAACATTGAAAAACACCAACAAATTCAACAACAACTTCAACATTGAAAAACACCAACAAATTCAACAACAACCTCGAAATTGAAAAACACCAACAAATTCAACAACAACCTAAACATTGAAAAACACCAACAAATTCAACAACAACCTCAACATTGAAAAACAACAACAACCTCAACATTGAAAAACACCAACAAATTCAACAACAACCTCAACGTTGAAAAACACCAACAAATTCAACAACAACCTCAACATTGAAAAACAAAAACAACCTCAACATTGAAAAACACCAACAAATTCAACAACAACCTCAGCATTGAAAAACACCAACAAATTCAACAACAACCTCAACATTGAAAAACACAAACAAACTCAACAAAAACCTCAACATTTAAAAATAACAACAACCTCAACATTGAAAAACACCAACAAATTCAACAACAACCTCAACATTGAAAAACACCAACAAATTCAACAACAACCTCAACATTGAAAAACAACAACAACCTAAACTTTGAAAAACACCAACAAATCAACAACAACCTCAACATTGAAAAACAACAACAACCTCAACATTGAAAAACACCAACAAATTCAACAACAACCTCAACATTGAAAAACACCAACAAATTCAACAACAACCTCAGCATTGAAAAACAACAACAACCTCAACATTGAAAAACACCAACAAATTCAACAACAACCTCAACATTGAAAAACAACAACAAACTCAACATTGAAAAACACCGACAAATTCAACAACAACTTCAACATTGAAAAACACCAACAAATTCAACAACAACCTCGAAATTGAACAACACCAACAAATACAACAACAACCTCAACATTGAAAAACAACAAAAACCTCAACATTGAAAAACACCAACAAATTCAACAACAACCTCAACATTGAAAAACAACAACAACCTCAACATTGCAAAACACAAACAAGTTCAACAACAACCTCAACATTTAAAAACACCAACAAATTCAACAACAACCTCAACATTGAAAAACAACAACAATCTCAACATTGAAAAACACCAACAAATTCAACAACAACCTCAACATTGAAAAACAACAACAACCTCAACATTGAAAAACACCAACAAATTCAACAACAACCTCGACATTGAAAAAAAACCCTCAAATTCAAAATCAACCTCAACATTGAACAACACCAACAAATTCAAAAACAACCTCAACATTGAAAAACAACAACAACCTCAACATTGAAAAACACCAACAAATTCAACAACAACCTCGACATTGAAAAACACCCTCAAATTCAAAATCAACCTCAACATTGGAAAACACCAACAACCTCAAAATTGAAAAAACACCAACAAATTCAACAACAACCTCAACATTTAAAAACAACAACAACCTCAACATTGAAAAACACCAGCAAATTCAACAACAACTTCAACATTGAAAAACACCAACAAATTCAACAACAACCACAACATTGAAAAACACCAACAAATTCCACAAAAACCTCAACATTGAAAAACACCAACAAATTCAACAACAACCTCAACATTGAAAAACAACAACAACCTAAACATTGAAAAACACCAACAAATTCAACAACAACCTCAACATTGAAAAACAACAACAACCTCAACATTGAAAAACACCAACAAATTCAACAACAACCTCAACATTGAAAAACACCAACAAATTCAACAACAACCTCAGCATTGAAAAACAACAACAACCTCAACATTGAAAAACACCAACAAATTCAACAACAACCTCAACATTGAAAAACATCAACAACCTCAACGTTGAAAAACACCAGCAAATTCAACAACAACTTCAACATTGAAAAACACCAACAAATTCAACAACAACCTCGAAATTGAAAAACACCAACAAATACAACAACAACCTCAACATTGAAAAACAACAAAAACCTCAACATTGCAAAACACCAGCAAATTCAACAACAACCTCAACATTTAAAAACACCAACAAATTCAACAACAACCTCAACATTGAAAAACAACAACAATCTCAACATTGAAAAACACCAACAAATTCAACAACAACCTCAACATTGAAAAACAACAACAACCTCAACATTGAAAAACACCAACAAATTCAACAACAACCTCAACATTGAAAAACACCAACAAATTCAACAACAACCTCAACATTGAAAAACACCAACAAACTCAACAACAACCTCAAAATTGAAAAATACCAACAACCTCAACATTGAAAAACACCAACAAATTCAACAACAACCTCAACATTGAAAAACACCAACAAATTCAACAACAAACTCAAGATTGAAAAACACCCACAAATTCAACAACCTCAACTTTGAAAAGCAACAACAACCTCATCATTGAAAAACACCAACAAATTCAACAACAACCTCAACATTGAAAAACACCAACAAATTCAACAACATCCTCAACATTGAAAAACAACAACAACCTCAACATTGAAAAACACCAACAAATTCAACAACAACCTCAACATTGAAAAACAACAACAACCTCAACATTGAAAAACACCAACAAATTCAACAACAACCTCAACATTGAAAAACACCAACAAACTCAACATTGAAAAACACCAACAAATTCAACAACAACCTCAACATTGAAAAACAACAACAAACTCAACATTGAAAAACACCAACAAATTCAACAATAACCTCAACATTGAAAAACAACAACAACCTCAACATTGAAAAACACAAACAAATCCAACAACAACCTCGAAATTGAAAAACACCAACAAATTCAACAACAACCTCAACATTGAAAAACATCAACAACCTCAACATTGAAAAACACCAACAAATTCAACAACAACCTCAACATTGAAAAACAACAACAACCTCAACATTGAAAAACACCAACAAATTCAACAACAACCTCAACATTGAAAAACACCAACAAATTCAACAAGAACCTCAGCATTGAAAAAAACAACAACCTCAACATTGAAAAACACCAACAAATTCAACAACAACCTCAACATTGAAAAACAACAACAACCTCAACATTGAAAAACACCAACAAATTCAACAACAACTTCAACATTGAAAAACACCAACAAATTCAACAACAACCTCGAAATTGAAAAACACCAACAAATTCAACAACAACCTAAACATTGAAAAACACCAACAAATTCAACAACAACCTCAACATTGAAAAACAACAACAACCTCAACATTGAAAAACACCAACAAATTCAACAACAACCTCAACGTTGAAAAACACCAACAAATTCAACAACAACCTCAACATTGAAAAACAACAACAACCTCAACATTGAAAAACACCAACAAATTAAACAACAACCACAACATTGAAAAACACCAACAAATTCAACAACAACCTCAACATTGAAAAACACCAACAAACTCAACAACAACCTCAACATTGAAAAATAACAACAACCTCAACATTGAAAAACACCAACAAATTCAACAACAACCTCAACATTGAAAAACACCAACAAATTCAACAACAACCTCAACATTGAAAAACAACAACAACCTAAACTTTGAAAAACACCAACAAATTCAACAACAACCTCGAAATTGAAAAACACCAACAAATTCAACAACAACCTAAACATTGAAAAACACCAACAAATTCAACAACAACCTCAACATTGAAAAACAACAACAACCTCAACATTGAAAAACACCAACAAATTCAACAACAACCTCGACATTGAAAAACACCAACAAATTCAACAACAACCTCAGCATTGAAAAACAACAACAACCTCAACATTGAAAAACACCAACAAATTCAACAACAACCTCAACATTGAAAAACAACAACAACCTCAACATTGAAAAACACCGACAAATTCAACAACAACTTCAACATTGAAAAACACCAACAAATTCAACAACAACCTCGAAATTGAAAAACACCAACAAATACAACAACAACCTCAACATTGAAAAACAACAAAAACCTCAACATTGAAAAACACCAACAAATTCAACAACAACCTCAACATTGAAAAACAACAACAACCTCAACATTGCAAAACACCAACAAATTCAACAACAACCTCAACATTTAAAAACACCAACAAATTCAACAACAACCTCAACATTGAAAAACAACAACAATCTCAACATTGAAAAACACCAACAAATTCAACAACAACCTCAACATTGAAAAACAACAACAACCTCAACATTGAAAAACACCAACAAATTCAACAACAACCTCGACATTGAAAAACACCCACAAATTCAACAACCTCAACATTGAAAAACAACTACAACCTCATCATTGAAAAACACCAACAAATTCAACAACAACCTCAACATTGAAAAACACCAACAAATTCAACAACAACCTCAACATTGAAAAACAACAACAACCTCAACATTGAAAAACACCAACAAATTCAACAACAACCTCAACATTGAAAAACAACAACAACCTCAACATTGAAAAACACCAACAAATTCAACAACAACCTCAACATTGAAAAACACCAACAAACTCATCATTGAAAAACACCAACAAATTCAACAACAACCTCAACATTGAAAAACAACAACAAACTCAACATTGAAAAACACCAACAAATTCAACAATAACCTCAACATTGAAAAACAACAACAACCTCAACATTGAAAAACACAAACAAATCCAACAACAACCTCGAAATTGAAAAACACCAACAAATTCAACAACAACCTCAACATTGAAAAACATCAACAACCTCAACATTGAAAAACACCAACAAATTCAACAACAACCTCAACATTGAAAAACAACAACAACCTCAACATTGAAAAACACCAACAAGTTCAACAACAACCTCAACATTGAAAAACACCAACAAATTCAACAAGAACCTCAGCATTGAAAAAAACAACAACCTCAACATTGAAAAACACCAACAAATTCAACAACAACCTCAACATTGAAAAACAACAACAACCTCAACTTTGAAAAACACCAACAAATTCAACAACAACTTCAACATTGAAAAACACCAACAAATTCAAAAACAACCTCGAAATTGAAAAACACCAACAAATTCAACAACAACCTAAACATTGAAAAAGACCAACAAATTCAACAACAACCTCAACATTGAAAAACAACAACAACCTCAACATTGAAAAACACCAACAAATTCAACAACAACCTCAACGTTGAAAAACACCAACAAATTCAACAACAACCTCAACATTGAAAAACAACAACAACCTCAACATTGAAAAACACCAACAAATTAAACAACAACCTCAACATTGATAAACACCAACAAATTCAACAACAACCTCAACATTGAAAAACACCAACAAACTCAACAACAACCTCAACATTGAAAAATAACAACAACCTCAACATTGAAAAACACCAACAAATTGAACAACAACGTCAACATTGAAAAACACCAACAAATTCAACAACAACCTCAACATTGAAAAACAACAACAACCTCAACATTGCAAAACACCAACAAATTCAACAACAACCTCAACATTTAAAAACACCAACAAATTCAACAACAACCTCAACATTGAAAAACAACAACAATCTCAACATTGAAAAACACCAACAAATTCAACAACAACCTCAACATTGAAAAACAACAACAACCTCAACATTGAAAAACACCAACAAATTCAACAACAACCTCGACATTGAAAAACACCCACAAATTCAACAACCTCAACATTGAAAAACAACTACAACCTCATCATTGAAAAACACCAACAAATTCAACAACAACCTCAACATTGAAAAACACCAACAAATTCAACAACAACCTCAACATTGAAAAACAACAACAACCTCAACATTGAAAAACACCAACAAATTCAACAACAACCTCAACATTGAAAAACAACAACAACCTCAACATTGAAAAACACCAACAAATTCAACAACAACCTCAACATTGAAAAACACCAACAAACTCATCATTGAAAAACACCAACAAATTCAACAACAACCTCAACATTGAAAAACAACAACAAACTCAACATTGAAAAACACCAACAAATTCAACAATAACCTCAACATTGAAAAACAACAACAACCTCAACATTGAAAAACACAAACAAATCCAACAACAACCTCGAAATTGAAAAACACCAACAAATTCAACAACAACCTCAACATTGAAAAACATCAACAACCTCAACATTGAAAAACACCAACAAATTCAACAACAACCTCAACATTGAAAAACAACAACAACCTCAACATTGAAAAACACCAACAAGTTCAACAACAACCTCAACATTGAAAAACACCAACAAATTCAACAAGAACCTCAGCATTGAAAAAAACAACAACCTCAACATTGAAAAACACCAACAAATTCAACAACAACCTCAACATTGAAAAACAACAACAACCTCAACTTTGAAAAACACCAACAAATTAAACAACAACCACAACATTGAAAAACACCAACAAATTCAACAACAACCTCAACATTGAAAAACACCAACAAACTCAACAACAACCTCAACATTGAAAAATAACAACAACCTCAACATTGAAAAACACCAACAAATTCAACAACAACCTCAACATTGAAAAACACCAACAAATTCAACAACAACCTCAACATTGAAAAACAACAACAACCTAAACTTTGAAAAACACCAACAAATTCAACAACAACCACAACATTGAAAAACAACAACAACCTCAACATTGAAAAACACCAACAAATTCAACAACAACCTCAACATTGAAAAACACCAACAAATTCAACAACAACCTCAGCATTGAAAAACAACAACAACCTCAACATTGAAAAACACCAACAAATTCAACAACAACCTCAACATTGAAAAACAACAACAACCTCAACATTGAAAAACACCGACAAATTCAACAACAACTTCAACATTGAAAAACACCAACAAATTCAACAACAACCTCGAAATTGAAAAACACCAACAAATACAACAACAACCTCAACATTGAAAAACAACAAAAACCTCAACATTGAAAAACACCAACAAATTCAACAACAACCTCAACATTGAAAAACAACAACAACCTCAACATTGCAAAACACCAACAAATTCAACAACAACCTCAACATTTAAAAACACCAACAAATTCAACAACAACCTCAACATTGAAAAACAACAACAATCTCAACATTGAAAAACACCAACAAATTCAACAACAACCTCAACATTGAAAAACAACAACAACCTCAACATTGAAAAACACCAACAAATTCAACAACAACCTCGACATTGAAAAACACCCACAAATTCAACAACCTCAACATTGAAAAACAACTACAACCTCATCATTGAAAAACACCAACAAATTCAACAACAACCTCAACATTGAAAAACACCAACAAATTCAACAACAACCTCAACATTGAAAAACAACAACAACCTCAACATTGAAAAACACCAACAAATTCAACAACAACCTCAACATTGAAAAACAACAACAACCTCAACATTGAAAAACACCAACAAATTCAACAACAACCTCAACATTGAAAAACACCAACAAACTCATCATTGAAAAACACCAACAAATTCAACAACAACCTCAACATTGAAAAACAACAACAAACTCAACATTGAAAAACACCAACAAATTCAACAATAACCTCAACATTGAAAAACAACAACAACCTCAACATTGAAAAACACAAACAAATCCAACAACAACCTCGAAATTGAAAAACACCAACAAATTCAACAACAACCTCAACATTGAAAAACATCAACAACCTCAACATTGAAAAACACCAACAAATTCAACAACAACCTCAACATTGAAAAACAACAACAACCTCAACATTGAAAAACACCAACAAGTTCAACAACAACCTCAACATTGAAAAACACCAACAAATTCAACAAGAACCTCAGCATTGAAAAAAACAACAACCTCAACATTGAAAAACACCAACAAATTCAACAACAACCTCAACATTGAAAAACAACAACAACCTCAACTTTGAAAAACACCAACAAATTCAACAACAACTTCAACATTGAAAAACACCAACAAATTCAAAAACAACCTCGAAATTGAAAAACACCAACAAATTCAACAACAACCTAAACATTGAAAAAGACCAACAAATTCAACAACAACCTCAACATTGAAAAACAACAACAACCTCAACATTGAAAAACACCAACAAATTCAACAACAACCTCAACGTTGAAAAACACCAACAAATTCAACAACAACCTCAACATTGAAAAACAACAACAACCTCAACATTGAAAAACACCAACAAATTAAACAACAACCTCAACATTGATAAACACCAACAAATTCAACAACAACCTCAACATTGAAAAACACCAACAAACTCAACAACAACCTCAACATTGAAAAATAACAACAACCTCAACATTGAAAAACACCAACAAATTGAACAACAACGTCAACATTGAAAAACACCAACAAATTCAACAACAACCTCAACATTGAAAAACAACAACAACCTCAACATTGCAAAACACCAACAAATTCAACAACAACCTCAACATTTAAAAACACCAACAAATTCAACAACAACCTCAACATTGAAAAACAACAACAAACTCAACATTGAAAAACACCAACAAATTCAACAATAACCTCAACATTGAAAAACAACAACAACCTCAACATTGAAAAACACAAACAAATCCAACAACAACCTCGAAATTGAAAAACACCAACAAATTCAACAACAACCTCAACATTGAAAAACATCAACAACCTCAACATTGAAAAACACCAACAAATTCAACAACAACCTCAACATTGAAAAACAACAACAACCTCAACATTGAAAAACACCAACAAATTCAACAACAACCTCAACATTGAAAAACACCAACAAATTCAACAAGAACCTCAGCATTGAAAAAAACAACAACCTCAACATTGAAAAACACCAACAAATTCAACAACAACCTCAACATTGAAAAACAACAACAACCTCAACATTGAAAAACACCAACAAATTCAACAACAACTTCAACATTGAAAAACACCAACAAATTCAACAACAACCTCGAAATTGAAAAACACCAACAAATTCAACAACAACCTAAACATTGAAAAACACCAACAAATTCAACAACAACCTCAACATTGAAAAACAACAACAACCTCAACATTGAAAAACACCAACAAATTCAACAACAACCTCAACGTTGAAAAACACCAACAAATTCAACAACAACCTCAACATTGAAAAACAACAACAACCTCAACATTGAAAAACACCAACAAATTAAACAACAACCACAACATTGAAAAACACCAACAAATTCAACAACAACCTCAACATTGAAAAACACCAACAAACTCAACAACAACCTCAACATTGAAAAATAACAACAACCTCAACATTGAAAAACACCAACAAATTCAACAACAACCTCAACATTGAAAAACACCAACAAATTCAACAACAACCTCAACATTGAAAAACAACAACAACCTAAACTTTGAAAAACACCAACAAATTCAACAACAACCTCGAAATTGAAAAACACCAACAAATTCAACAACAACCTAAACATTGAAAAACACCAACAAATTCAACAACAACCTCAACATTGAAAAACAACAACAACCTCAACATTGAAAAACACCAACAAATTCAACAACAACCTCGACATTGAAAAACACCAACAAATTCAACAACAACCTCAGCATTGAAAAACAACAACAACCTCAACATTGAAAAACACCAACAAATTCAACAACAACCTCAACATTGAAAAACAACAACAACCTCAACATTGAAAAACACCGACAAATTCAACAACAACTTCAACATTGAAAAACACCAACAAATTCAACAACAACCTCGAAATTGAAAAACACCAACAAATACAACAACAACCTCAACATTGAAAAACAACAAAAACCTCAACATTGAAAAACACCAACAAATTCAACAACAACCTCAACATTGAAAAACAACAACAACCTCAACATTGCAAAACACCAACAAATTCAACAACAACCTCAACATTTAAAAACACCAACAAATTCAACAACAACCTCAACATTGAAAAACAACAACAATCTCAACATTGAAAAACACCAACAAATTCAACAACAACCTCAACATTGAAAAACAACAACAACCTCAACATTGAAAAACACCAACAAATTCAACAACAACCTCGACATTGAAAAACACCCACAAATTCAACAACCTCAACATTGAAAAACAACTACAACCTCATCATTGAAAAACACCAACAAATTCAACAACAACCTCAACATTGAAAAACACCAACAAATTCAACAACAACCTCAACATTGAAAAACAACAACAACCTCAACATTGAAAAACACCAACAAATTCAACAACAACCTCAACATTGAAAAACAACAACAACCTCAACATTGAAAAACACCAACAAATTCAACAACAACCTCAACATTGAAAAACACCAACAAACTCATCATTGAAAAACACCAACAAATTCAACAACAACCTCAACATTGAAAAACAACAACAAACTCAACATTGAAAAACACCAACAAATTCAACAATAACCTCAACATTGAAAAACAACAACAACCTCAACATTGAAAAACACAAACAAATCCAACAACAACCTCGAAATTGAAAAACACCAACAAATTCAACAACAACCTCAACATTGAAAAACATCAACAACCTCAACATTGAAAAACACCAACAAATTCAACAACAACCTCAACATTGAAAAACAACAACAACCTCAACATTGAAAAACACCAACAAGTTCAACAACAACCTCAACATTGAAAAACACCAACAAATTCAACAAGAACCTCAGCATTGAAAAAAACAACAACCTCAACATTGAAAAACACCAACAAATTCAACAACAACCTCAACATTGAAAAACAACAACAACCTCAACTTTGAAAAACACCAACAAATTCAACAACAACTTCAACATTGAAAAACACCAACAAATTCAAAAACAACCTCGAAATTGAAAAACACCAACAAATTCAACAACAACCTAAACATTGAAAAAGACCAACAAATTCAACAACAACCTCAACATTGAAAAACAACAACAACCTCAACATTGAAAAACACCAACAAATTCAACAACAACCTCAACGTTGAAAAACACCAACAAATTCAACAACAACCTCAACATTGAAAAACAACAACAACCTCAACATTGAAAAACACCAACAAATTAAACAACAACCTCAACATTGATAAACACCAACAAATTCAACAACAACCTCAACATTGAAAAACACCAACAAACTCAACAACAACCTCAACATTGAAAAATAACAACAACCTCAACATTGAAAAACACCAACAAATTGAACAACAACGTCAACATTGAAAAACACCAACAAATTCAACAACAACCTCAACATTGAAAAACAACAACAACCTCAACATTGCAAAACACCAACAAATTCAACAACAACCTCAACATTTAAAAACACCAACAAATTCAACAACAACCTCAACATTGAAAAACAACAACAATCTCAACATTGAAAAACACCAACAAATTCAACAACAACCTCAACATTGAAAAACAACAACAACCTCAACATTGAAAAACACCAACAAATTCAACAACAACCTCGACATTGAAAAACACCCACAAATTCAACAACCTCAACATTGAAAAACAACTACAACCTCATCATTGAAAAACACCAACAAATTCAACAACAACCTCAACATTGAAAAACACCAACAAATTCAACAACAACCTCAACATTGAAAAACAACAACAACCTCAACATTGAAAAACACCAACAAATTCAACAACAACCTCAACATTGAAAAACAACAACAACCTCAACATTGAAAAACACCAACAAATTCAACAACAACCTCAACATTGAAAAACACCAACAAACTCATCATTGAAAAACACCAACAAATTCAACAACAACCTCAACATTGAAAAACAACAACAAACTCAACATTGAAAAACACCAACAAATTCAACAATAACCTCAACATTGAAAAACAACAACAACCTCAACATTGAAAAACACAAACAAATCCAACAACAACCTCGAAATTGAAAAACACCAACAAATTCAACAACAACCTCAACATTGAAAAACATCAACAACCTCAACATTGAAAAACACCAACAAATTCAACAACAACCTCAACATTGAAAAACAACAACAACCTCAACATTGAAAAACACCAACAAGTTCAACAACAACCTCAACATTGAAAAACACCAACAAATTCAACAAGAACCTCAGCATTGAAAAAAACAACAACCTCAACATTGAAAAACACCAACAAATTCAACAACAACCTCAACATTGAAAAACAACAACAACCTCAACTTTGAAAAACACCAACAAATTAAACAACAACCACAACATTGAAAAACACCAACAAATTCAACAACAACCTCAACATTGAAAAACACCAACAAACTCAACAACAACCTCAACATTGAAAAATAACAACAACCTCAACATTGAAAAACACCAACAAATTCAACAACAACCTCAACATTGAAAAACACCAACAAATTCAACAACAACCTCAACATTGAAAAACAACAACAACCTAAACTTTGAAAAACACCAACAAATTCAACAACAACCACAACATTGAAAAACAACAACAACCTCAACATTGAAAAACACCAACAAATTCAACAACAACCTCAACATTGAAAAACACCAACAAATTCAACAACAACCTCAGCATTGAAAAACAACAACAACCTCAACATTGAAAAACACCAACAAATTCAACAACAACCTCAACATTGAAAAACAACAACAACCTCAACATTGAAAAACACCGACAAATTCAACAACAACTTCAACATTGAAAAACACCAACAAATTCAACAACAACCTCGAAATTGAAAAACACCAACAAATACAACAACAACCTCAACATTGAAAAACAACAAAAACCTCAACATTGAAAAACACCAACAAATTCAACAACAACCTCAACATTGAAAAACAACAACAACCTCAACATTGCAAAACACCAACAAATTCAACAACAACCTCAACATTTAAAAACACCAACAAATTCAACAACAACCTCAACATTGAAAAACAACAACAATCTCAACATTGAAAAACACCAACAAATTCAACAACAACCTCAACATTGAAAAACAACAACAACCTCAACATTGAAAAACACCAACAAATTCAACAACAACCTCGACATTGAAAAACACCCACAAATTCAACAACCTCAACATTGAAAAACAACTACAACCTCATCATTGAAAAACACCAACAAATTCAACAACAACCTCAACATTGAAAAACACCAACAAATTCAACAACAACCTCAACATTGAAAAACAACAACAACCTCAACATTGAAAAACACCAACAAATTCAACAACAACCTCAACATTGAAAAACAACAACAACCTCAACATTGAAAAACACCAACAAATTCAACAACAACCTCAACATTGAAAAACACCAACAAACTCATCATTGAAAAACACCAACAAATTCAACAACAACCTCAACATTGAAAAACAACAACAAACTCAACATTGAAAAACACCAACAAATTCAACAATAACCTCAACATTGAAAAACAACAACAACCTCAACATTGAAAAACACAAACAAATCCAACAACAACCTCGAAATTGAAAAACACCAACAAATTCAACAACAACCTCAACATTGAAAAACATCAACAACCTCAACATTGAAAAACACCAACAAATTCAACAACAACCTCAACATTGAAAAACAACAACAACCTCAACATTGAAAAACACCAACAAGTTCAACAACAACCTCAACATTGAAAAACACCAACAAATTCAACAAGAACCTCAGCATTGAAAAAAACAACAACCTCAACATTGAAAAACACCAACAAATTCAACAACAACCTCAACATTGAAAAACAACAACAACCTCAACTTTGAAAAACACCAACAAATTCAACAACAACTTCAACATTGAAAAACACCAACAAATTCAAAAACAACCTCGAAATTGAAAAACACCAACAAATTCAACAACAACCTAAACATTGAAAAAGACCAACAAATTCAACAACAACCTCAACATTGAAAAACAACAACAACCTCAACATTGAAAAACACCAACAAATTCAACAACAACCTCAACGTTGAAAAACACCAACAAATTCAACAACAACCTCAACATTGAAAAACAACAACAACCTCAACATTGAAAAACACCAACAAATTAAACAACAACCTCAACATTGATAAACACCAACAAATTCAACAACAACCTCAACATTGAAAAACACCAACAAACTCAACAACAACCTCAACATTGAAAAATAACAACAACCTCAACATTGAAAAACACCAACAAATTGAACAACAACGTCAACATTGAAAAACACCAACAAATTCAACAACAACCTCAACATTGAAAAACAACAACAACCTCAACATTGCAAAACACCAACAAATTCAACAACAACCTCAACATTTAAAAACACCAACAAATTCAACAACAACCTCAACATTGAAAAACAACAACAATCTCAACATTGAAAAACACCAACAAATTCAACAACAACCTCAACATTGAAAAACAACAACAACCTCAACATTGAAAAACACCAACAAATTCAACAACAACCTCGACATTGAAAAACACCCACAAATTCAACAACCTCAACATTGAAAAACAACTACAACCTCATCATTGAAAAACACCAACAAATTCAACAACAACCTCAACATTGAAAAACACCAACAAATTCAACAACAACCTCAACATTGAAAAACAACAACAACCTCAACATTGAAAAACACCAACAAATTCAACAACAACCTCAACATTGAAAAACAACAACAACCTCAACATTGAAAAACACCAACAAATTCAACAACAACCTCAACATTGAAAAACACCAACAAACTCATCATTGAAAAACACCAACAAATTCAACAACAACCTCAACATTGAAAAACAACAACAAACTCAACATTGAAAAACACCAACAAATTCAACAATAACCTCAACATTGAAAAACAACAACAACCTCAACATTGAAAAACACAAACAAATCCAACAACAACCTCGAAATTGAAAAACACCAACAAATTCAACAACAACCTCAACATTGAAAAACATCAACAACCTCAACATTGAAAAACACCAACAAATTCAACAACAACCTCAACATTGAAAAACAACAACAACCTCAACATTGAAAAACACCAACAAGTTCAACAACAACCTCAACATTGAAAAACACCAACAAATTCAACAAGAACCTCAGCATTGAAAAAAACAACAACCTCAACATTGAAAAACACCAACAAATTCAACAACAACCTCAACATTGAAAAACAACAACAACCTCAACTTTGAAAAACACCAACAAATTCAACAACAACTTCAACATTGAAAAACACCAACAAATTCAAAAACAACCTCGAAATTGAAAAACACCAACAAATTCAACAACAACCTAAACATTGAAAAAGACCAACAAATTCAACAACAACCTCAACATTGAAAAACAACAACAACCTCAACATTGAAAAACACCAACAAATTCAACAACAACCTCAACGTTGAAAAACACCAACAAATTCAACAACAACCTCAACATTGAAAAACAACAACAACCTCAACATTGAAAAACACCAACAAATTAAACAACAACCTCAACATTGATAAACACCAACAAATTCAACAACAACCTCAACATTGAAAAACACCAACAAACTCAACAACAACCTCAACATTGAAAAATAACAACAACCTCAACATT
Organism: Isurus oxyrinchus; assembly: GCA_026770705.1. Taxonomy (NCBI): domain Eukaryota; kingdom Metazoa; phylum Chordata; class Chondrichthyes; order Lamniformes; family Lamnidae; genus Isurus; species Isurus oxyrinchus. The sequence goes on along the minus strand of JANJGN010000451.1, from coordinate 347,987 downwards.
GAAAAACACCAACAAATTGAACAACAACGTCAACATTGAAAAACACCAACAAATTCAACAACAACCTCAACATTGAAAAACAACAACAACCTAAACTATGAAAAACACCAACAAATTCAACAACAACCACAACATTGAAAAACAACAACAACCTCAACATTGAAAAACACCAACAAATTCAACAACAACCTCAACATTGAAAAACACCAACAAATTCAACAACAACCTCAGCATTGAAAAACAACAACAACCTCAACATTGAAAAACACCAACAAATTCAACAACAACCTCAACATTGAAAAACAACAACAACCTCAACATTGAAAAACACCGACAAATTCAACAACAACTTCAACATTGAAAAACACCAACAAATTCAACAACAACCTCGAAATTGAAAAACACCAACAAATACAACAACAACCTCAACATTGAAAAACAACAAAAAAATCAACATTGATAAACACCAACAAATTCAACAACAGCCTCAACATTGAAAAACAACAACAACCTCAACATTGCAAAACACCAACAAATTCAACAACAACCTCAACATTTAAAAACACCAACAAATTCAACAACAACCTCAACATTGAAAAACAACAACAATCTCAACATTGAAAAACACCAACAAATTCAACAACAACCTCAACATTGAAAAACAACAACAACCTCAACATTGAAAAACACCAACAAATTCAACAACAACCTCGACATTGAAAAACACCCACAAATTCAACAACCTCAACATTGAAAAACAACTACAACCTCATCATTGAAAAACACCAACAAATTCAACAACAACCTCAACATTGAAAAACACCAACAAATTCAACAACAACCTCAACATTGAAAAACAACAACAACCTCAACATTGAAAAACACCAACAAATTCAACAACAACCTCAACATTGAAAAACAACAACAACCTCAGCATTGAAAAACACCAACAAATTCAACAACAACCTCAACATTGAAAAACACCAACAAACTCATCATTGAAAAACACCAACAAATTCAACAACAACCTCAACATTGAAAAACAACAACAAACTCAACATTGAAAAACACCAACATATTCAACAATAACCTCAACATTGAAAAACAACAACAACCTCAACATTGAAAAACACAAACAAATCCAACAACAACCTCGAAATTGAAAAACACGAACAAATTCAACAACAACCTCAACATTGAAAAACATCAACAACCTCAACATTGAAAAACACCAACAAATTCAACAACAACCTCAACATTGAAAAACAACAACAACCTCAACATTGAAAAACACCAACAAGTTCAACAACAACCTCAACATTGAAAAACACCAACAAATTCAACAAGAACCTCAGCATTGAAAAAAACAACAACCTCAACATTGAAAAACACCAACAAATTCAACAACAACCTCAACATTGAAAAACAACAACAACCTCAACATTGAAAAACACCAACAAATTCAACAACAACTTCAACATTGAAAAACACCAACAAATTCAACAACAACCTCGAAATTGAAAAACACCAACAAATTCAACAACAACCTAAACATTGAAAAACACCAACAAATTCAACAACAACCTCAACATTGAAAAACAACAACAACCTCAACATTGAAAAACACCAACAAATTCAACAACAACCTCAACGTTGAAAAACACCAACAAATTCAACAACAACCTCAACATTGAAAAACAACAACAACCTCAACATTGAAAAACACCAACAAATTAAACAACAACCTCAACATTGAAAAACACCAACAAATTCAACAACAACCTCAACATTGAAAAACACCAACAAACTCAACAACAACCTCAACATTGAAAAATAACAACAACCTCAACATTGAAAAACACCAACAAATTCAACAACAACCTGAACATTGAAAAACACCAACAAATTCAACAACAACCTCAACATTGAAAAACAACAACAACCTAAACTTTGAAAAACACCAACAAATTCAACAACAACCACAACATTGAAAAACAACAACAACCTCAACATTGAAAAACACCAACAAATTCAACAACAACCTCAACATTGAAAAACACCAACAAATTCAACAACAACCTCAGCATTGAAAAACAACAACAACCTCAACATTGAAAAACACCAACAAATTCAACAACAACCTCAACATTGAAAAACAACAACAACCTCAACATTGAAAAACACCAACAAATTCAACAACAACTTCAACATTGAAAAACACCAACAAATTCAACAACAACCTCGAAATTGAAAAACACCAACAAATACAACAACAACCTCAACATTGAAAAACACCAACAAATTCAACAACAACCTCAACATTGAAAAACAACAACAACCTCAACATTGAAAAACACCAACAAATTCAACAACAACCTCAACATTGAAAAACAACAACAACCTCAACATTGAAAAACACCAACAAATTCAACAACAACCTCGACATTGAAAAAAAACCCTCAAATTCAAAATCAACCTCAACATTGAACAACACCAACAAATTCAAAAACAACCTCAACATTGAAAAACAACAACAACCTCAACATTGAAAAACACCAACAAATTCAACAACAACCTCGACATTGAAAAACACCCTCAAATTCAAAATCAACCTCAACATTGGAAAACACCAACAACCTCAAAATTGAAAAAACACCAACAAATTCAACAACAACCTCAACATTTAAAAACAACAACAACCTCAACATTGAAAAACACCAGCAAATTCAACAACAACTTCAACATTGAAAAACACCAACAAATTCAACAACAACCACAACATTGAAAAACACCAACAAATTCCACAAAAACCTCAACATTGAAAAACACCAACAAATTCAACAACAACCTCAACATTGAAAAACAACAACAACCTAAACATTGAAAAACACCAACAAATTCAACAACAACCTCAACATTGAAAAACAACAACAACCTCAACATTGAAAAACACCAACAAATTCAACAACAACCTCAACATTGAAAAACACCAACAAATTCAACAACAACCTCAGCATTGAAAAACAACAACAACCTCAACATTGAAAAACACCAACAAATTCAACAACAACCTCAACATTGAAAAACATCAACAACCTCAACGTTGAAAAACACCAGCAAATTCAACAACAACTTCAACATTGAAAAACACCAAGAAATTCAACAACAACCTCGAAATTGAAAAACACCAACAAATACAACAACAACCTCAACATTGAAAAACAACAAAAACCTCAACATTGCAAAACACCAGCAAATTCAACAACAACCTCAACATTTAAAAACACCAACAAATTCAACAACAACCTCAACATTGAAAAACAACAACAATCTCAACATTGAAAAACACCAACAAATTCAACAACAACCTCAACATTGAAAAACAACAACAACCTCAACATTGAAAAACACCAACAAATTCAACAACAACCTCAACATTGAAAAACACCAACAAATTCAACAACAACCTCAACATTGAAAAACACCAACAAACTCAACAACAACCTCAAAATTGAAAAATACCAACAACCTCAACATTGAAAAACACCAACAAATTCAACAACAACCTCAACATTGAAAAACACCAACAAATTCAACAACAAACTCAAGATTGAAAAACACCCACAAATTCAACAACCTCAACTTTGAAAAGCAACAACAACCTCATCATTGAAAAACACCAACAAATTCAACAACAACCTCAACATTGAAAAACACCAACAAATTCAACAACATCCTCAACATTGAAAAACAACAACAACCTCAACATTGAAAAACACCAACAAATTCAACAACAACCTCAACATTGAAAAACAACAACAACCTCAACATTGAAAAACACCAACAAATTCAACAACAACCTCAACATTGAAAAACACCAACAAACTCAACATTGAAAAACACCAACAAATTCAACAACAACCTCAACATTGAAAAACAACAACAAACTCAACATTGAAAAACACCAACAAATTCAACAATAACCTCAACATTGAAAAACAACAACAACCTCAACATTGAAAAACACAAACAAATCCAACAACAACCTCGAAATTGAAAAACACCAACAAATTCAACAACAACCTCAACATTGAAAAACATCAACAACCTCAACATTGAAAAACACCAACAAATTCAACAACAACCTCAACATTGAAAAACAACAACAACCTCAACATTGAAAAACACCAACAAATTCAACAACAACCTCAACATTGAAAAACACCAACAAATTCAACAAGAACCTCAGCATTGAAAAAAACAACAACCTCAACATTGAAAAACACCAACAAATTCAACAACAACCTCAACATTGAAAAACAACAACAACCTCAACATTGAAAAACACCAACAAATTCAACAACAACTTCAACATTGAAAAACACCAACAAATTCAACAACAACCTCGAAATTGAAAAACACCAACAAATTCAACAACAACCTAAACATTGAAAAACACCAACAAATTCAACAACAACCTCAACATTGAAAAACAACAACAACCTCAACATTGAAAAACACCAACAAATTCAACAACAACCTCAACGTTGAAAAACACCAACAAATTCAACAACAACCTCAACATTGAAAAACAACAACAACCTCAACATTGAAAAACACCAACAAATTAAACAACAACCACAACATTGAAAAACACCAACAAATTCAACAACAACCTCAACATTGAAAAACACCAACAAACTCAACAACAACCTCAACATTGAAAAATAACAACAACCTCAACATTGAAAAACACCAACAAATTCAACAACAACCTCAACATTGAAAAACACCAATAAATTCAACAACAACCTCAACATTGAAAAACAACAACAACCTAAACTTTGAAAAACACCAACAAATTCAACAACAACCACAACATTGAAAAACAACAACAACCTCAACATTGAAAAACACCAACAAATTCAACAACAACCTCAACATTGAAAAACACCAACAAATTCAACAACAACCTCAGCATTGAAAAACAACAACAACCTCAACATTGAAAAACACCAACAAATTCAACAACAACCTCAACATTGAAAAACAACAACAACCTCAACATTGAAAAACACCGACAAATTCAACAACAACTTCAACATTGAAAAACACCAACAAATTCAACAACAACCTCGAAATTGAAAAACACCAACAAATACAACAACAACCTCAACATTGAAAAACAACAAAAACCTCAACATTGAAAAACACCAACAAATTCAACAACAACCTCAACATTGAAAAACAACAACAACCTCAACATTGCAAAACACCAACAAATTCAACAACAACCTCAACATTTAAAAACACCAACAAATTCAACAACAACCTCAACATTGAAAAACAACAACAATCTCAACATTGAAAAACACCAACAAATTCAACAACAACCTCAACATTGAAAAACAACAACAACCTCAACATTGAAAAACACCAACAAATTCAACAACAACCTCGACATTGAAAAACACCCACAAATTCAACAACCTCAACATTGAAAAACAACTACAACCTCATCATTGAAAAACACCAACAAATTCAACAACAACCTCAACATTGAAAAACACCAACAAATTCAACAACAACCTCAACATTGAAAAACAACAACAACCTCAACATTGAAAAACACCAACAAATTCAACAACAACCTCAACATTGAAAAACAACAACAACCTCAACATTGAAAAACACCAACAAATTCAACAACAACCTCAACATTGAAAAACACCAACAAACTCATCATTGAAAAACACCAATAAATTCAACAACAACCTCAACATTGAAAAACAACAACAAACTCAACATTGAAAAACACCAACAAATTCAACAATAACCTCAACATTGAAAAACAACAACAACCTCAACATTGAAAAACACAAACAAATCCAACAACAACTTCAACATTGAAAAACACCAACAAATTCAAAAACAACCTCGAAATTGAAAAACACCAACAAATTCAACAACAACCTAAACATTGAAAAAGACCAACAAATTCAACAACAACCTCAACATTGAAAAACAACAACAACCTCAACATTGAAAAACACCAACAAATTCAACAACAACCTCAACGTTGAAAAACACCAACAAATTCAACAACAACCTCAACATTGAAAAACACGAACAAATTCAACAACAACCTCAACATTGAAAAACACCAACAAATTCAACAACAACCTCAACATTGAAAAACACCAACAAACTCAACAACAACCTCAACATTGAAAAATAACAACAACCTCAACATTGAAAAACACCAACAAATTCAACAACAACGTCAACATTGAAAAACACCAACAAATTCAACAACAACCTCAACATTGAAAAACAACAACAACCTAAACTATGAAAAACACCAACAAATTCAACAACAACCATAACATTGAAAAACAACAACAACCTCAACATTGAAAAACACCAACAAATTCAACAACAACCTCAACATTGAAAAACACCAACAAATTCAACAACAACCTCAGCATTGAAAAACAACAACAACCTCAACATTGAAAAACACCAACAAATTCAACAACAACCTCAACATTGAAAAACAACAACAACCTCAACATTGAAAAACACCAACAAATTCAACAACAACCTCGAAATTGAAAAACACCAACAAATACAACAACAACCTCAACATTGAAAAACAACAATAAAATTAACATTGAAAAACACCAACAAATTCAACAACAGCCTCAACATTGAAAAACAACAACAACCTCAACATTGCAAAACACCAACAAATTCAACAACAACCTCAACATTTAAAAACACCAACAAATTCAACAACAACCTCAACATTGAAAAACAACAACAATCTCAACATTGAAAAACACCAACAAATTCAACAACAACCTCAACATTGAAAAACAACAACAACCTCAACATTGAAAAACACCAACAAATTCAACAACAACCTCGACATTGAAAAACACCCACAAATTCAACAACCTCAACATTGAAAAACAACTACAACCTCATCATTGAAAAACACCAACAAATTCAACAACAACCTCAACATTGAAAAACACCAACAAATTCAACAACAACCTCAACATTGAAAAACAACAACAACCTCAACATTGAAAAACACCAACAAATTCAACAACAACCTCAACATTGAAAAACAACAACAACCTCAACATTGAAAAACACCAACAAATTCAACAACAACCTCAACATTGAAAAACACCAACAAACTCATCATTGAAAAACACCAACAAATTCAACAACAACCTCAACATTGAAAAACAACAACAAACTCAACATTGAAAAACACCAACAAATTCAACAATAACCTCAACATTGAAAAACAACAACAACCTCAACATTGAAAAACACAAACAAATCCAACAACAACCTCGAAATTGAAAAACACGAACAAATTCAACAACAACCTCAACATTGAAAAACATCAACAACCTCAACATTGAAAAACACCAACAAATTCAACAACAACCTCAACATTGAAAAACAACAACAACCTCATCATTGAAAAACACCAACAAGTTCAACAACAACCTCAACATTGAAAAACACCAACAAATTCAACAAGAACCTCAGCATTGAAAAAAACAACAACCTCAACATTGAAAAACACCAACAAATTCAACAACAACCTCAACATTGAAAAACAACGACAACCTCAACATTGAAAAACACCAACAAATTCAACAACAACTTCAACATTGAAAAACACCAACAAATTCAACAACAACCTCGAAATTGAAAAACACCAACAAATTCAACAACAACCTAAACATTGAAAAACACCAACAAATTCAACAACAACCTCAACATTGAAAAACATCAACAACCTCAACATTGAAAAACACCAACAAATTCAACAACAACCTCAACATTGAAAAACAACAACAACCTCATCATTGAAAAACACCAACAAGTTCAACAACAACCTCAACATTGAAAAACACCAACAAATTCAACAAGAACCTCAGCATTGAAAAAAACAACAACCTCAACATTGAAAAACACCAACAAATTCAACAACAACCTCAACATTGAAAAACAACAACAACCTCAACATTGAAAAACACCAACAAATTCAACAACAACTTCAACATTGAAAAACACCAACAAATTCAACAACAACCTCGAAATTGAAAAACACCAACAAATTCAACAACAACCTAAACATTGAAAAACACCAACAAATTCAACAACAACCTCAACATTGAAAAACAACAACAACCTCAACATTGAAAAACACCAACAAATTCAACAACAACCTCAACGTTGAAAAACACCAACAAATTCAACAACAACCTCAACATTGAAAAACAACAACAACCTCAACATTGAAAAACACCAACAAATTAAACAACAACCTCAACATTGAAAAACACCAACAAATTCAACAACAACCTCAACATTGAAAAACACCAACAAACTCAACAACAACCTCAACATTGAAAAATAACAACAACCTCAACATTGAAAAACACCAACAAATTCAACAACAACCTGAACATTGAAAAACACCAACAAATTCAACAACAACCTCAACATTGAAAAACAACAACAACCTAAACTTTGAAAAACACCAACAAATTCAACAACAACCACAACATTGAAAAACAACAACAACCTCAACATTGAAAAACACCAACAAATTCAACAACAACCTCAACATTGAAAAACACCAACAAATTCAACAACAACCTCAGCATTGAAAAACAACAACAACCTCAACATTGAAAATCACCAACAAATTCAACAACAACCTCAACATTGAAAAACAACAACAACCTCAACATTGAAAAACACCAACAAATTCAACAACAACTTCAACGTTGAAAAACACCAACAAATTCAACAACAACCTCGAAATTGAAAAACACCAACAAATACAACAACAACCTCAACATTGAAAAACACCAACAAATTCAACAACAACCTCAACATTGAAAAACAACAACAACCTCAACATTGAAAAACACCAACAAATTCAACAACAACCTCAACATTGAAAAACACCAACAAACTCATCATTGAAAAACACCAACAAATTCAACAACAACCTCAACATTGAAAAACAACAACAAACTCAACATTGAAAAACACCAACAAATTCAACAATAACCTCAACATTGAAAAACAACAACAACCTCAACATTGAAAAACATAAACAAATCCAACAACAACCTCAACATTGAAAAACACCAACAAATTCAACAACAACCTCAACATTGAAAAACAACAACAACCTCAACATTGAAAACCACCAACAAATTCAACAACAACTTCAACATTGAAAAACACCAACAAATTCAACAACAACCTCGAAATTGAAAAACACCAACAAATTCAACAACAACCTAAACATTGAAAAACACCAACAAATTCAACAACAACCTCAACATTGAAAAACAACAACAACCTCAACATTGAAAAACACCAACAAATTCAACAACAACCTCAACGTTGAAAAACACCAACAAATTCAACAACAACCTCTACATTGAAAAACAACAACAACCTCAACATTGAAAAACACCAACAAATTCAACAACAACCTCAACATTGAAAAACACCAACAAATTCAACAACAACCTCAACATTGAAAAACACAAACAAATTCAACAACAACCTCAACATTGAAAAACACCAACAAATTCAACAAGTACCTCAGCATTGAAAAACAACAACAACCTCAACATTGAAAAACACCAACAAATTCAACAACAACCTCAACATTGAAAAACAACAACAACCTCAACATTGAAAAACACCAACAAATTCAACAACAACTTCAACATTGAAAAACACCAACAAATTCAACAACAACCTCGAAATTGAAAAACACCAACAAATTCAACAACAACCTAAACATTGAAAAACACCAACAAATTCAACAACAACCTCAACATTGAAAAACAACAACAACCTCAACATTGAAAAACACCAACAAATTCAACAACAACCTCAACGTTGAAAAAAACCAACAAATTCAACAACAACCTCAACATTGAAAAATAACAACAACCTCAACATTGAAAAACACCAACAAATTCAACAACAACCTGAACATTGAAAAACACCAACAAATTCAACAACAACCTCAACATTGAAAAACAACAACAACCTAAACTTTGAAAAACACCAACAAATTCAACAACAACCACAACATTGAAAAACAACAACAACCTCAACATTGAAAAACACCAACAAATTCAACAACAACCTCAACATTGAAAAACACCAACAAATTCAACAACAACCTCAGCATTGAAAAACAACAACAACCTCAACATTGAAAAACACCAACAAATTCAACAACAACCTCAACATTGAAAAACAACAACAACCTCAACATTGAAAAACACCAACAAATTCAACAACAACTTCAACATTGAAAAACACCAACAAATTCAACAACAACCTCGAAATTGAAAAACACCAACAAATACAACAACAACCTCAACATTGAAAAACACCAACAAATTCAACAACAACCTCAACATTGAAAAACAACAACAACCTCAACATTGAAAAACACCAACAAATTCAACAACAACCTCAACATTGAAAAACACCAACAAACTCATCATTGAAAAACACCAACAAATTCAACAACAACCTCAACATTGAAAAACAACAACAAACTCAACATTGAAAAACACCAACAAATTCAACAATAACCTCAACATTGAAAAACAACAACAACCTCAACATTGAAAAACATAAACAAATCCAACAACAACCTCGAAATTGAAAAACACCAACAAATTCAACAACAACCTCAACGTTGAAAAACAACAACAACCTCAACATTGAAAAACACCTACAAATTCAACAAGAACCTCAGCATTGAAAAACAACAACAACCTCAACATTGAAAAACACCAACAAATTCAACAACAACCTCAACATTGAAAAACAACAACAACCTCAACATTGAAAACCACCAACAAATTCAACAACAACTTCAACATTGAAAAACACCAACAAATTCAACAACAACCTCGAAATTGAAAAACACCAACAAATTCAACAACAACCTAAACATTGAAAAACACCAACAAATTCCAGAACAACCTCAACATTGAAAAACAACAACAACCTCAACATTGAAAAACACCAACAAATTCAACAACAACCTCAACGTTGAAAAACACCAACAAATTCAACAACAACCTCTACATTGAAAAACAACAACAACCTCAACATTGAAAAACACCAACAAATTCAACAACAACCTCAACATTGAAAAACACCAACAAATTCAACAACAACCTCAACATTGAAAAACACAAACAAATTCAACAACAACCTCAACATTGAAAAACACCAACAAATTCAACAAGAACCTCAGCATTGAAAAACAACAACAACCTCAACATTGAAAAACACCAACAAATTCAACAACAACCTCAACATTGAAAAACAACAACAACCTCAACATTGAAAAACACCAACAAATTCAACAACAACTTCAACATTGAAAAACACCAACAAATTCAACAACAACCTCGAAATTGAAAAACACCAACAAATTCAACAACAACCTAAACATTGAAAAACACCAACAAATTCAACAACAACCTCAACATTGAAAAACAACAACAACCTCAACATTGAAAAACACCAACAAATTCAACAACAACCTCAACGTTGAAAAACACCAACAAATTCAACAACAACCTCAACATTGAAAAACAAAAACAACCTCAACATTGGAAAACACCAACAAATTCAACAACAACCTCAGCATTGAAAAACACCAACAAATTCAACAACAACCTCAACATTGAAAAACACAAACAAACTCAACAACAACCTCAACATTTAAAAATAACAACAACCTCAACATTGAAAAACACCAACAAATTCAACAACAACCTCAACATTGAAAAACAACAACAAATTCAACAACAACCTCAACATTGAAAAACAACAACAACCTAAACTTTGAAAAACACCAACAAATTCAACAACAACCTCAACATTGAAAAACAACAACAACCTCAACATTGAAAAACACCAACAAATTCAACAACAACCTCAACATTGAAAAACACCAACAAATTCAACAACAACCTCAGCATTGAAAAACAACAACAACCTCAACATTGAAAAACACCAACAAATTCAACAACAACCTCAACATTGAAAAACAACAACAACCTCAACATTGAAAAACACCGACAAATTCAACAACAACTTCAACATTGAAATACACCAACAAATTCAACAACAACCTCGAAATTGAACAACACCAACAAATACAACAACAACCTCAACATTGAAAAACAACAAAAACCTCAACATTGAAAAACACCAACAAATTCAACAACAACCTCAACATTGAAAAACAACAACAACCTCAACATTGCAAAACACAAACAAATTCAACAACAACCTCAACATTTAAAAACACCAACAAATTCAACAACAACCTCAACATTGAAAAACAACAACAATCTCAACATTGAAAAACACCAACAAATTCAACAACAACCTCAACATTGAAAAACAACAACAACCTCAACATTGAAAAACACCAACAAATTCAACAACAACCTCGACATTGAAAAAAAACCCTCAAATTCAAAATCAACCTCAACATTGAACAACACCAACAAATTCAAAAACAACCTCAACATTGCAAAACAACAACAACCTCAACATTGAAAAACACCAACAAATTCAACAACAACCTCAACGTTGAAAAACACCAACAAATTCAACAACAACCTCAACATTGAAAAACAACAACAACCGCAACATTGAAAAACACCAACAAATTAAACAACAACCTCAACATTGAAAAACACCAACAAATTCAACAACAACCTCAACATTGAAAAACACCAACAAACTCAACAACAACCTCAACATTGAAAAATAACAACAACCTCAACATTGAAAAACACCAACAAATTCAACAACAACGTCAACATTGAAAAACACCAACAAATTCAACAACAACCTCAACATTGAAAAACAACAACAACCTAAACTATGAAAAACACCAACAAATTCAACAACAACCACAACATTGAAAAACAACAACAACCTCAACATTGAAAAACACCAACAAATTCAACAACAACCTCAACATTGAAAAACACCAACAAATTCAACAACAACCTCAGCATTGAAAAACAACAACAACCTCAACATTGAAAAACACCAACAAATTCAACAACAACCTCAACATTGAAAAACAACAACAACCTCAACATTGAAAAACACCGACAAATTCAACAACAACTTCAACATTGAAAAACACCAACAAATTCAACAACAACCTCGAAATTGAAAAACACCAACAAATACAACAACAACCTCAACATTGAAAAACAACAAAAAAATCAACATTGAAAAACACCAACAAATTCAACAACAACCTCAACATTGAAAAACAACAACAACCTCAACATTGCAAAACACCAACAAATTCAACAACAACCTCAACATTTAAAAACACCAACAAATTCAACAACAACCTCAACATTGAAAAACAACAACAATCTCAACATTGAAAAACACCAACAAATTCAACAACAACCTCAATATTGAAAAACAACAACAACCTCAACATTGAAAAACACCAACAAATTCAACAACAACCTCGACATTGAAAAACACCCACAAATTCAACAACCTCAACATTGAAAAACAACTACAACCTCCTCATTGAAAAACACCAACAAATTCAACAACAACCTCAACATTGAAAAACACCAACAAATTCAACAACAACCTCAACATTGAAAAACAACAACAACCTCAACATTGAAAAACACCAACAAATTCAACAACAACCTCAACATTGAAAAACAACAACAACCTCAACATTGAAAAACACCAACAAACTCATCATTGAAAAACACCAACAAATTCAACAACAACCTCAACATTGAAAAACAACAACAAACTCAACATTGAAAAACACCAACAAATTCAACAACAACCTCAACATTGAAAAACAACAACAACCTCAACATTGAAAAACACCGACAAATTCAACAACAACTTCAACATTGAAAAACAACAACAAATTCAACAACAACCTCGAAATTGAAAAACACCAACAACCTCAACATTGAAAAAAAAAACTAATTCAACAACAACCTCAACATTGAAAAACAACAACAACCTCAACATTGAAAAACACCAACAAGTTCAACAACAACCTCAACATTGAAAAACACCAACAAATTCAACAAGAACCTCAGCATTGAAAAAAACAACAACCTCAACATTGAAAAACACCAACAAATTCAACAACAACCTCAACATTGAAAAACAACAACAACCTCAACATTGAAAAACACCAACAAATTCAACAACAACTTCAACATTGAAAAACACCAACAAATTCAACAACAACCTCGAAATTGAAAAACACCAACAAATTCAACAACAACCTAAACATTGAAAAACACCAACAAATTCAACAACAACCTCAACATTGAAAAACAACAACAACCTCAACATTGAAAAACACCAACAAATTCAACAACAACCTCAACGTTGAAAAACACCAACAAATTCAACAACAACCTCAACATTGAAAAACAACAACAACCTCAACATTGAAAAACACCAACAAATTAAATAACAACCTCAACATTGAAAAACACCAACAAATTCAACAACAACCTCAACATTGAAAAACACCAACAAACTCAACAACAACCTCAACATTGAAAAATAACAACAACCTCAACATTGAAAAACACCAACAAATTCAACAACAACCTCAACATTGAAAAACACCAACAAATTCAACAACAACCTCAACATTGAAAAACAACAACAACCTGAACTTTGAAAAACACCAACAAATTCAACAACAACCACAACATTGAAAAACAACAACAACCTCAACATTGAAAAACACCAACAAATTCAACAACAACCTCAACATTGAAAAACACCAACAAATTCAACAACAACCTCAGCATTGAAAAACAAGAACAACCTCAACATTGAAAAACACCAACAAATTCAACAACAATCTCAACATTGAAAAACAACAACAACCTCAACATTGAAAAACACCAACAAATTCAACAACAACTTCAACATTGAAAAACACCAACAAATTCAACAACAACCTCGAAATTGAAAAACACCAACAAATACAACAACAACCTCAACATTGAAAAACACCAACAAATTCAACAACAACCTCAACATTGAAAAACAACAACAACCTCAACATTGAAAAACACCAACAAATTCAACAACAACCTCAACATTGAAAAACACCAACAAACTCATCATTGAAAAACACCAACAAATTCAACAACAACCTCAACATTGAAAAACAACAACAAACTCAACATTGAAAAACACCAACAAATTCAACAATAACCTCAACATTGAAAAACAACAACAACCTCAACATTGAAAAACATAAACAAATCCAACAACAACCTCGAAATTGAAAAACACCAACAAATTCAACAACAACCTCAACGTTGAAAAACAACAACAACCTCAACATTGAAAAACACCTACAAATTCAACAAGAACCTCAGCATTGAAAAACAACAACAACCTCAACATTGAAAAACACCAACAAATTCAACAACAACCTCAACATTGAAAAACAACAACAACCTCAACATTGAAAACCACCAACAAATTCAACAACAACTTCAACATTGAAAAACACCAACAAATTCAACAACAACCTCGAAATTGAAAAACACCAACAAATTCAACAACAACCTAAACATTGAAAAACACCAACAAATTCAACAACAACCTCAACATTGAAAAACAACAACAACCTCAACATTGAAAAACACCAACAAATTCAACAACAACCTCAACGTTGAAAAACACCAACAAATTCAACAACAACCTCTACATTGAAAAACAACAACAACCTCAACATTGAAAAACACCAACAAATTCAACAACAACCTCAACATTGAAAAACACCAACAAATTCAACAACAACCTCAACATTGAAAAACACAAACAAATTCAACAACTACCTCAACATTGAAAAACACCAACAAATTCAACAAGAACCTCAGCATTGAAAAACAACAACAACCTCAACATTGAAAAACACCAACAAATTCAACAACAACCTCAACATTGAAAAACAACAACAACCTCAACATTGAAAAACACCAACAAATTCAACAACAACTTCAACATTGAAAAACACCAACAAATTCAACAACAACCTCGAAATTGAAAAACACCAACAAATTCAACAACAACCTAAACATTGAAAAACACCAACAAATTCAACAACAACCTCAACATTGAAAAACAACAACAACCTCAACATTGAAAAACACCAACAAATTCAACAACAACCTCAACGTTGAAAAACACCAACAAATTCAACAACAACCTCAACATTGAAAAACAAAAACAACCTCAACATTGAAAAACACCAACAAATTCAACAACAACCTCAGCATTGAAAAACACCAACAAATTCAACAACAACCTCAACATTGAAAAACACAAACAATCTCAACAACAACCTCAACATTTAAAAATAACAACAACTTCAACATTGAAAAACACCAACAAATTCAACAACAACCTCGAAATTGAACAACACCAACAAATACAACAACAACCTCAAGATTGAAAAACAACAAAAACCTCAACATTGAAAAACACCAACAAATTCAACAACAACCTCAACATTGAAAAACAACAACAACCTCAACATTGCAAAACACAAACAAATTCAACAACAACCTCAACATTTAAAAACACCAACAAATTCAACAACAACCTCAACATTGAAAAACAACAAAAATCTCAGCATTGAAAAACACCAACAAATTCAACAACAACCTCAACATTGAAAAACAACAACAACCTCAACATTGAAAAACTCCAACAAATTCAACAACAACCTCGACATTGAAAAAAAACCCTCAAATTCAAAATCAACCTCAACATTGAACAACACCAACAAATTCAAAAACAACCTCAACATTGCAAAACAACAACAACCTCAACATTGAAAAACACCAACAAATTCAACAACAACCTCGACATTGAAAAACACCCTCAAATTCAAAATCAACCTCAACATTGGAAAACACCAACAACCTCAAAATTGAAAAAACATCAACAAATTCAACAACAACCTCAACATTTAAAAACAACAACAACCTCAACATTGAAAAACACCAACAAATTCAACAACAACCTCAACATTGAAAAACACCAACAAATTCAACAACAACCTCAACATTGAAAAACAACAACAACCTCAACATTGAAAAACATAAACAAATCCAACAACAACCTCGAAATTGAAAAACACCAACAAATTCAACAACAACCTCAACGTTGAAAAACAACAACAACCTCAACATTGAAAAACACCTACAAATTCAACAAGAACCTCAGCATTGAAAAACAACAACAACCTCAACATTGAAAAACACCAACAAATTCAACAACAACCTCAACATTGAAAAACAACAACAACCTCAACATTGAAAACCACCAACAAATTCAACAACAACTTCAACATTGAAAAACACCAACAAATTCAACAACAACCTCGAAATTGAAAAACACCAACAAATTCAACAACAACCTAAACATTGAAAAACACCAACAAATTCAACAACAACCTCAACATTGAAAAACAACAACAACCTCAACATTGAAAAACACCAACAAATTCAACAACAACCTCAACGTTGAAAAACACCAACAAATTCAACAACAACCTCTACATTGATAAACAACAACAACCTCAACATTGAAAAACACCAACAAATTCAACAACAACCTCAACATTGAAAAACACCAACAAATTCAACAACAACCTCAACATTGAAAAACACAAACAAATTCAACAACTACCTCAACATTGAAAAACACCAACAAATTCAACAAGAACCTCAGCATTGAAAAACAACAACAACCTCAACATTGAAAAACACCAACAAATTCAACAACAACCTCAACATTGAAAAACAACAACAACCTCAACATTGAAAAACACCAACAAATTCAACAACAACTTCAACATTGAAAAACACCAACAAATTCAACAACAACCTCGAAATTGAAAAACACCAACAAATTCAACAACAACCTAAACATTGAAAAACACCAACAAATTCAACAACAACCTCAACATTGAAAAACAACAACAACCTCAACATTGAAAAACACCAACAAATTCAACAACATCCTCAACGTTGAAAAACACCAACAAATTCAACAACAACCTCAACATTGAAAAACAAAAACAACCTCAACATTGAAAAACACCAACAAATTCAACAACAACCTCAGCATTGAAAAACACCAACAAATTCAACAACAACCTCAACATTGAAAAACACAAACAATCTCAACAACAACCTCAACATTTAAAAATAACAACAACCTCAACATTGAAAAACACCAACAAATTCAACAACAACCTCAACATTGAAAAACAACAACAAATTCAACAACAACCTCAACATTGAAAAACAACAACAACCTAAACTTTGAAAAACACCAACAAATTCAACAACAACCTCAACATTGAAAAACAACAACAACCTCAACATTGAAAAACACCAACAAATTCAACAACAACCTCAACATTGAAAAACACCAACAAATTCAACAACAACCTCAGCATTGAAAAACAACAACAACCTCAACATTGAAAAACACCAACAAATTCAACAACAACCTCAACATTGAAAAACAACAACAACCTCAACATTGAAAAACACCGACAAATTCAACAACAACTTCAACATTGAAAAACACCAACAAATTCAACAACAACCTCGAAATTGAATAACACCAACAAATACAACAACAACCTCAACATTGAAAAACAACAAAAACCTCAACATTGAAAAACACCAACAAATTCAACAACAACCTCAACATTGAAAAACAACAACAACCTCAACATTGCAAAACACAAACAAATTCAACAACAACCTCAACATTTAAAAACACCAACAAATTCAACAACAACCTCAACATTGAAAAACAACAACAATCTCAACATTGAAAAACACCAACAAATTCAACAACAACCTCAACATTGAAAAACAACAACAACCTCAACATTGAAAAACACCAACAAATTCAACAACAACCTCGACATTGAAAAAAAACCCTCAAATTCAAAATCAACCTCAACATTGAACAACACCAACAAATTCAAAAACAACCTCAACATTGCAAAACAACAACAACCTCAACATTGAAAAACACCAACAAATTCAACAACAACCTCGACATTGAAAAACACCCTCAAATTCAAAATCAACCTCAACATTGGAAAACACCAACAACCTCAAAATTGAAAAAACACCAACAAATTCAACAACAACCTCAACATTTAAAAACAACAACAACCTCAACATTGAAAAACACCAACAAATTCAACAACAACCTCAACATTGAAAAACACCAACAAACTCAACAACAACCTCAACATTGAAAAATAACAACAACCTCAACATTGAAAAACACCAACAAATTCAACAACAACCACAACATTGAAAAACAACAACAAATTCCACAAAAACCTCAACATTGAAAAACACCAACAAATTCAACAACAACCTCAACATTGAAAAACAACAACAACCTAAACATTGAAAAACACCAACAAATTCAACAACAACTTCAACATTGAAAAACAACAACAACCTCAACATTGAAAAACACCAACAAATTCAACAACAACCTCAACATTGAAAAACACCAACAAATTCAACAACAACCTCAGCATTGAAAAACAACAACAACCTCAACATTGAAAAACACCAACAAATTCAACAACAACCTCAACATTGAAAAACATCAACAACCTCAACGTTGAAAAACACCAGCAAATTCAACAACAACTTCAACATTGAAAAACACCAACAAATTCAACAACAACCTCGAAATTGAAAAACACCAACAAATACAACAACAACCTCAACATTGAAAAACAACAAAAACCTCAACATTGAAAAACACCAACAAATTCAACAACAACCTCAACATTGAAAAACAACAACAACCTCAACATTGCAAAACACCAGCAAATTCAACAACAACCTCAACATTTAAAAACACCAACAAATTCAACAACAACCTCAACATTGAAAAACAACAACAATCTCAACATTGAAAAACACCAACAAATTCAACAACAACCTCAACATTGAAAAACAACAACAACCTCAACATTGAAAAACACCAACAAATTCAACAACAACCTCAACATTGAAAAACACCAACAAATTCAACAACAACCTCAACATTGAAAAACACCAACAAACTCAACAACAACCTCAACATTGAAAAATACCAACAACCTCAACATTGAAAAACACCAACAAATTCAACAACAACCTCAACATTGAAAAACACCAACAAATTCAACAACAAACTCAAGATTGAAAAACACCCACAAATTCAACAACCTCAACTTTGAAAAGCAACAACAACCTCATCATTGAAAAACACCAACAAATTCAACAACAACCTCAACATTGAAAAACACCAACAAATTCAACAACATCCTCAACATTGAAAAACAACAACAACCTCAACATTGAAAAACACCAACAAATTCAACAACAACCTCAACATTGAAAAACAACAACAACCTCAACATTGAAAAACACCAACAAATTCAACAACAACCTCAACATTGAAAAACACCAACAAACTCAACATTGAAAAACACCAACAAATTCAACAACAACCTCAACTTTGAAAAGCAACAACAAACTCAACATTGAAAAACACCAACAAATTCAACAATAACCTCAACATTGAAAAACAACAACAACCTCAACTTTGAAAAACACAAACAAATCCAACAACAACCTCGAAATTGAAAAACACCAACAAATTCAACAACAACCTCAACATTGAAAAACATCAACAACCTCAACATTGAAAAACACCAACAAATTCAACAACAACCTCAACATTGAAAAACAACAACAACCTCAACATTGAAAAACACCAACAAATTCAACAACAACCTCAACATTGAAAAACACCAACAAATTCAACAAGAACCTCAGCATTGAAAAAAACAACAACCTCAACATTGAAAAACACCAACAAATTCAACAACAACCTCAACATTGAAAAACAACAACAACCTCAACATTGAAAAACTCAACAAATTCAACAAAAACTTCAACATTGAAAAACACCAACAAATTCAACAACAACCTCGAAATTGAAAAACACCAACAAATTCAACAACAACCTAAACATTGAAAAACACCAACAAATTCAACAACAACCTCAACATTGAAAAACAACAACAACCTCAACATTGAAAAACACCAACAAATTCAACAACAACCTCAACGTTGAAAAACACCAACAAATTCAACAACAACCTCAACATTGAAAAACAACAACAACCTCAACATTGAAAAACACCAACAAATTAAACAACAACCACAACATTGAAAAACACCAACAAATTCAACAACAACCTCAACATTGAAAAACACCAACAAACTCAACAACAACCTCAACATTGAAAAATAACAACAACCTCAACATTGAAAAACACCAACAAATTCAACAACAACCTCAACATTGAAAAACACCAACAAATTCAACAACAACCTCAACATTGAAAAACAACAACAACCTAAACTTTGAAAAACACCAACAAATTCAACAACAACCACAACATTGAAAACAACAACAACCTCAACATTGAAAAACACCAACAAATTCAACAACAACCTCAACATTGAAAAACAACAAGAACCTCAACATTGAAAAACACCAACAAATTCAACAACAACCTCAACATTGAAAAACAACAACAACCTCAACATTGAAAAACACCAACAAATTCAACAACAACCTCAACATTGAAAAACACCAACAAACTCAACATTGAAAAACACCAACAAATTCAACAACAACCTCAACATTGAAAAACAACAACCAAACTCAACATTGAAAAACACCAACAAATTCAACAATAACCTCAACATTGAAAAACAACAACAACCTCAACATTGAAAAACACAAACAAATCCAACAACAACCTCGAAATTGAAAAACACCAACAAATTCAACAACAACCTCAACATTGAAAAACATCAACAACCTCAACATTGAAAAACACCAACAAATTCAACAACAACCTCAACATTGAAAAACAACAACACCCTCAACATTGAAAAACACCAACAAATTCAACAACAACCTCAACATTGAAAAACACCAACAAATTCAACAAGAACCTCAGCATTGAAAAAAACAACAACCTCAACATTGAAAAACACCAACAAATTCAACAACAACCTCAACATTGAAAAACAACAACAACCTCAACATTGAAAAACACCAACAAATTCAACAACAACTTCAACATTGAAAAACACCAACAAATTCAACAACAACCTCGAAATTGAAAAACACCAACAAATTCAACAACAACCTAAACATTGAAAAACACCAACAAATTCAACAACAACCTCAACATTGAAAAACAACAACAACCTCAACATTGAAAAACACCAACAAATTCAACAACAACCTCAACGTTGAAAAACACCAACAAATTCAACAACAACCTCAACATTGAAAAACAACAACAACCTCAACATTGAAAAAACACCAACAAATTAAACAGCAACCACAACATTGAAAAACACCAACAAATTCAACAACAACCTCAACATTGAAAAACACCAAAAAACTCAACAACAACCTCAACATTGAAAAATAACAACAACCTCAACATTGAAAAACACCAACAAATTCAACAACAACCTCAACATTGAAAAACACCAACAAATTCAACAACAACCTCAACATTGAAAAACACCAACAAACTCAACATTGAAAAACACCAACAAATTCAACAACAACCTCAACATTGAAAAGCAACAACAAACTCAACATTGAAAAACACCAAAAAATTCAACAATAACCTCAACATTGAAAAACAACAACAACCTCAACTTTGAAAAACACAAACAAATCCAACAACAACCTCGAAATTGAAAAAAACCAACAAATTCAACAACAACCTCAACATTGAAAAACATCAACAACCTCAACATTGAAAAACACCAACAAATTCAACAACAACCTCAACATTGAAAAACAACAACAACCTCAACATTGAAAAACACCAACAAATTCAACAACAACCTCAACATTGAAAAACACCAACAAATTCAACAAGAACCTCAGCATTGAAAAAAACAACAACCTCAACATTGAAAAACACCAACAAATTCAACAACAACCTCGAAATTGAAAAACACCAACAAATTCAACAACAACCTAAACATTGAAAAACACCAACAAATTCAACAACAACCTCAACATTGAAAAACAACAACAACCTCAACATTGAAAAACACCAACAAATTCAACAACAACCTCAACGTTGAAAAACACCAACAAATTCAACAACCTCAACATTGAAAAACAACAACAACCTCAACATTGAAAAACACCAACAAATTAAACAACAACCACAACATTGAAAAATACCAACAAATTCAACAACAACCTCAACGTTGAAAAACACCAACAAACTCAACAACAACCTCAACATTGAAAAATAACAACAACCTCAACATTGAAAAACACCAACAAATTCAACAACAACCTCAACATTGAAAAACAACAACAACCTAAACTTTGAAAAACACCAACAAATTCAACAACAACCACAACATTGAAAAACAACAACAACCTCAACATTGAAAAACACCAACAAATTCAACAACAACCTCAACATTGAAAAACAACAACAACCTCAACATTGAAAAACACCAACAAATTCAACAACAACCTCAACATTGAAAAACAACAACAACCTCAACATTGAAAAACACCAACAAATTCAACAACAACCTCAACATTGAAAAACACCAACAAACTCAACATTGAAAAACACCAACAAATTCAACAACAACCTCAACATTGAAAAACAGCAACAAACTCAACATTGAAAAACACCAACAAATTCAACAATAACCTCAACATTGAAAAACAACAACAACCTCAACATTGAAAAACACAAACAAATCCAACAACAACCTCGAAATTGAAAAACACCAACAAATTCAACAACAACCTCAACATTGAAAAACATCAACAACCTCAACATTGAAAAACACCAACAAATTCAACAACAACCTCAACATTGAAAAACAACAACAACCTCAACATTGAAAAACACCAACAAATTCAACAACAACCTCAACATTGAAAAACACCAACAAATTCAACAAGAACCTCAGCATTGAAAAAAACAACAACCTCAACATTGAAAAACACCAACAAATTCAACAACAACCTCAACATTGAAAAACAACAACAACCTCAACATTGAAAAACACCAACAAATTCAACAGCAACTTCAACATTGAAAAACACCAACAAATTCAACAACAACCTCGAAATTGAAAAACACCAACAAATTCAACAACAACCTAAACATTGAAAAACACCAACAAATTCAACAACAACCTCAACATTGAAAAACAACAACAACCTCAACATTAAAAAACACCAACAAATTCAACAACAACCTCAACGTTGAAAAACACCAACAAATTCAACAACAACCTCAACATTGAAAAACAACAACAACCTCAACATTGAAAAACACCAACAAATTAAACAGCAACCACAACATTGAAAAATACCAACAAATTCAACAACAACCTCAACATTGAAAAACACCAACAAACTCAACAACAACCTCAACATTGAAAAATAACAACAACCTCAACATTGAAAAACACCAACAAATTCAACAACAACCTCAACATTGAAAAACACCAACAAATTCAACAACAACCTCAACATTGAAAAACAACAACAACCTAAACTTTGAAAAACACCAACAAATTCAACAACAACCACAACATTGAAAAACAACAACAACCTCAACATTGAAAAACACCAACAAATTCAACAACAACCTCAACATTGAAAAACAACAACAACCTCAACATTGAAAAACACCAACAAATTCAACAACAACCTCAACATTGAAAAACAACAACAACCTCAACATTGAAAAACACCAACAAATTCAACAACAACCTCAACATTGAAAAACACCAACAAACTCAACATTGAAAAACACCAACAAATTCAACAACAACCTCAACATTGAAAAACAACAACAAACTCAACATTGAAAAAGACCAACAAATTCAACAATAACCTCAACATTGAAAAACAACAACAACCTCAACATTGAAAAACACAAACAAATCCAACAACAACCTCGAAATTGAAAAACACCAACAAATTCAACAACAACCTCAACATTGAAAAACATCAACAACCTCAACATTGAAAAACACCAACAAATTCAACAACAACCTCAACATTGAAAAACAACAACAACCTCAACATTGAAAAACACCAACAAATTCAACAACAACCTCAACATTGAAAAACACCAACAAACTCAACATTGAAAAACACCAACAAATTCAACAACAACCTCAACATTGAAAAACAGCAACAAACTCAACATTGAAAAACACCAACAAATTCAACAATAACCTCAACATTGAAAAACAACAACAACCTCAACATTGAAAAACACAAACAAATCCAACAACAACCTCGAAATTGAAAAACACCAACAAATTCAACAACAACCTCAACATTGAAAAACATCAACAACCTCAACATTGAAAAACACCAACAAATTCAACAACAACCTCAACATTGAAAAACAACAACAACCTCAACATTGAAAAACACCAACAAATTCAACAACAACCTCAACATTGAAAAACACCAACAAATTCAACAAGAACCTCAGCATTGAAAAAAACAACAACCTCAACATTGAAAAACACCAACAAATTCAACAACAACCTCAACATTGAAAAACAACAACAACCTCAACATTGAAAAACACCAACAAATTCAACAGCAACTTCAACATTGAAAAACACCAACAAATTCAACAACAACCTCGAAATTGAAAAACACCAACAAATTCAACAACAACCTAAACATTGAAAAACACCAACAAATTCAACAACAACCTCAACATTGAAAAACAACAACAACCTCAACATTAAAAAACACCAACAAATTCAACAACAACCTCAACGTTGAAAAACACCAACAAATTCAACAACAACCTCAACATTGAAAAACAACAACAACCTCAACATTGAAAAACACCAACAAATTAAACAGCAACCACAACATTGAAAAATACCAACAAATTCAACAACAACCTCAACATTGAAAAACACCAACAAACTCAACAACAACCTCAACATTGAAAAATAACAACAACCTCAACATTGAAAAACACCAACAAATTCAACAACAACCTCAACATTGAAAAACACCAACAAATTCAACAACAACCTCAACATTGAAAAACAACAACAACCTAAACTTTGAAAAACACCAACAAATTCAACAACAACCACAACATTGAAAAACAACAACAACCTCAACATTGAAAAACACCAACAAATTCAACAACAACCTCAACATTGAAAAACAACAACAACCTCAACATTGAAAAACACCAACAAATTCAACAACAACCTCAACATTGAAAAACAACAACAACCTCAACATTGAAAAACACCAACAAATTCAACAACAACCTCAACATTGAAAAACACCAACAAACTCAACATTGAAAAACACCAACAAATTCAACAACAACCTCAACATTGAAAAACAACAACAAACTCAACATTGAAAAAGACCAACAAATTCAACAATAACCTCAACATTGAAAAACAACAACAACCTCAACATTGAAAAACACAAACAAATCCAACAACAACCTCGAAATTGAAAAACACCAACAAATTCAACAACAACCTCAACATTGAAAAACATCAACAACCTCAACATTGAAAAACACCAACAAATTCAACAACAACCTCAACATTGAAAAACAACAACAACCTCAACATTGAAAAACACCAACAAATTCAACAACAACCTCAACATTGAAAAACACCAACAAATTCAACAAGAACCTCAGCATTGAAAAAAACAACAACCTCAACATTGAAAAACACCAACAAATTCAACAACAACCTCAACATTGAAAAACAACAACAACCTCAACATTGAAAAACACCAACAAATTCAACAGCAACTTCAACATTGAAAAACACCAACAAATTCAACAAGAACCTCGAAATTGAAAAACACCAACAAATTCAACAACAACCTAAACATTGAAAAACACCAACAAATTCAACAACAACCTCAACATTGAAAAACAACAACAACCTCAACATTAAAAAACACCAACAAATTCAACAACAACCTCAACGTTGAAAAACACCAACAAATTCAACAACAACCTCAACATTGAAAAACAACAACAACCTCAACATTGAAAAACACCAACAAATTAAACAGCAACCACAACATTGAAAAACACCAACAAATTCAACAACAACCTCAACATTGAAAAACACCAACAAACTCAACAACAACCTCAACATTGAAAAATAACAACAACCTCAACATTGAAAAACACCAACAAATTCAACAACAACCTCAACATTGAAAAACACCAACAAATTCAACAACAACCTCAACATTGAAAAACAACAACAACCTAAACTTTGAAAAACACCAACAAATTCAACAACAACCACAACATTGAAAAACAACAACAACCTCAACATTGAAAAACACCAACAAATTCAACAACAACCTCAACATTGAAAAACAAAAACAAATTCAACAACAACCTCAGCATTGAAAAACAACAACAACCTCAACATTGAAAAACACCAACAAATTCAACAACAACCTCAACATTGAAAAACAACAACAACCTCAACATTGAAAAACACCGACAAATTCAACCACATCTTCAACATTGAAAAACACCAACAAATTCAACAACAACCTCGAAATTGAAAAACACCAACAAATACAACAACAACCTCAACATTGAAAAACAACAAAAACCTCAACATTGAAAAACACCAACAAATTCAACAACAACCTCAACATTGAAAAACAACAACAACCTCAACATTTCAAAACACCAACAAATTCAACAACAACCTCAACATTTAAAAACACCAACAAATTCAACAACAACCTCAACTTTGAAAAGCAACAACAAACTCAACATTGAAAAACACCAACAAATTCAACAATAACCTCAACATTGAAAAACAACAACAACCTCAACTTTGAAAAACACAAACAAATCCAACAACAACCTCGAAATTGAAAAACACCAACAAATTCAACAACAACCTCAACATTGAAAAACATCAACAACCTCAACATTGAAAAACACCAACAAATTCAACAACAACCTCAACATTGAAAAACAACAACAACCTCAACATTGAAAAACACCAACAAATTCAACAACAACCTCAACATTGAAAAACACCAACAAATTCAACAAGAACCTCAGCATTGAAAAAAACAACAACCTCAACATTGAAAAACACCAACAAATTCAACAACAACCTCAACATTGAAAAACAACAACAACCTCAACATTGAAAAACTCAACAAATTCAACAACAACTTCAACATTGAAAAACACCAACAAATTCAACAACAACCTCGAAATTGAAAAACACCAACAAATTCAACAACAACCTAAACATTGAAAAACACCAACAAATTCAACAACAACCTCAACATTGAAAAACAACAACAACCTCAACATTGAAAAACACCAACAAATTCAACAACAACCTCAACGTTGAAAAACACCAACAAATTCAACAACAACCTCAACATTGAAAAACAACAACAACCTCAACATTGAAAAACACCAACAAATTAAACAACAACCACAACATTGAAAAACACCAACAAATTCAACAACAACCTCAACATTGAAAAACACCAACAAACTCAACAACAACCTCAACATTGAAAAATAACAACAACCTCAACATTGAAAAACACCAACAAATTCAACAACAACCTCAACATTGAAAAACACCAACAAATTCAACAACAACCTCAACATTGAAAAACAACAACAACCTAAACTTTGAAAAACACCAACAAATTCAACAACAACCACAACATTGAAAAACAACAACAACCTCAACATTGAAAAACACCAACAAATTCAACAACAACCTCAACATTGAAAAACAACAAGAACCTCAACATTGAAAAACACCAACAAATTCAACAACAACCTCAACATTGAAAAACAACAACAACCTCAACATTGAAAAACACCAACAAATTCAACAACAACCTCAACATTGAAAAACACCAACAAACTCAACATTGAAAAACACCAACAAATTCAACAACAACCTCAACATTGAAAAACAACAACAAACTCAACATTGAAAAACACCAACAAATTCAACAATAACCTCAACATTGAAAAACAACAACAACCTCAACATTGAAAAACACAAACAAATCCAACAACAACCTCGAAATTGAAAAACACCAACAAATTCAACAACAACCTCAACATTGAAAAACATCAACAACCTCAACATTGAAAAACACCAACAAATTCAACAACAACCTCAACATTGAAAAACAACAACAACCTCAACATTGAAAAACACCAACAAATTCAACAACAACCTCAACATTGAAAAACACCAACAAATTCAACAAGAACCTCAGCATTGAAAAAAACAACAACCTCAACATTGAAAAACACCAACAAATTCAACAACAACCTCAACATTGAAAAACAACAACAACCTCAACATTGAAAAACACCAACAAATTCAACAACAACTTCAACATTGAAAAACACCAACAAATTCAACAACAACCTCGAAATTGAAAAACACCAACAAATTCAACAACAACCTAAACATTGAAAAACACCAACAAATTCAACAACAACCTCAACATTGAAAAACAACAACAACCTCAACATTGAAAAACACCAACAAATTCAACAACAACCTCAACGTTGAAAAACACCAACAAATTCAACAACAACCTCAACATTGAAAAACAACAACAACCTCAACATTGAAAAACACCAACAAATTAAACAGCAACCACAACATTGAAAAACACCAACAAATTCAACAACAACCTCAACATTGAAAAACACCAAAAAACTCAACAACAACCTCAACATTGAAAAATAACAACAACCTCAACATTGAAAAACACCAACAAATTCAACAACAACCTCAACATTGAAAAACACCAACAAATTCAACAACAACCTCAACATTGAAAAACACCAACAAACTCAACATTGAAAAACACCAACAAATTCAACAACAACCTCAACATTGAAAAGCAACAACAAACTCAACATTGAAAAACACCAACAAATTCAACAACAACCTCAACATTGAAAAACATCAACAACCTCAACATTGAAAAACACCAACAAATTCAACAACAACCTCAACATTGAAAAACAACAACAACCTCAACATTGAAAAACACCAACAAATTCAACAACAACCTCAACATTGAAAAACACCAACAAATTCAACAAGAACCTCAGCATTGAAAAAAACAACAACCTCAACATTGAAAAACACCAACAAATTCAACAACAACCTCAACATTGAAAAACAACAACAACCTCAACATTGAAAAACTCAACAAATTCAACAACAACTTCAACATTGAAAAACACCAACAAATTCAACAACAACCTCGAAATTGAAAAACACCAACAAATTCAACAACAACCTAAACATTGAAAAACACCAACAAATTCAACAACAACCTCAACATTGAAAAACAACAACAACCTCAACATTGAAAAACACCAACAAATTCAACAACAACCTCAACGTTGAAAAACACCAACAAATTCAACAACAACCTCAACATTGAAAAACAACAACAACCTCAACATTGAAAAACACCAACAAATTAAACAACAACCACAACATTGAAAAACACCAACAAATTCAACAACAACCTCAACATTGAAAAACACCAACAAACTCAACAACAACCTCAACATTGAAAAATAACAACAACCTCAACATTGAAAAACACCAACAAATTCAACAACAACCTCAACATTGAAAAACACCAACAAATTCAACAACAACCTCAACATTGAAAAACAACAACAACCTAAACTTTGAAAAACACCAACAAATTCAACAACAACCACAACATTGAAAAACAACAACAACCTCAACATTGAAAAACACCAACAAATTCAACAACAACCTCAACATTGAAAAACAACAAGAACCTCAACATTGAAAAACACCAACAAATTCAACAACAACCTCAACATTGAAAAACAACAACAACCTCAACATTGAAAAACACCAACAAATTCAACAACAACCTCAACATTGAAAAACACCAACAAACTCAACATTGAAAAACACCAACAAATTCAACAACAACCTCAACATTGAAAAACAACAACAAACTCAACATTGAAAAACACCAACAAATTCAACAATAACCTCAACATTGAAAAACAACAACAACCTCAACATTGAAAAACACAAACAAATCCAACAACAACCTCGAAATTGAAAAACACCAACAAATTCAACAACAACCTCAACATTGAAAAACATCAACAACCTCAACATTGAAAAACACCAACAAATTCAACAACAACCTCAACATTGAAAAACAACAACAACCTCAACATTGAAAAACACCAACAAATTCAACAACAACCTCAACATTGAAAAACACCAACAAATTCAACAAGAACCTCAGCATTGAAAAAAACAACAACCTCAACATTGAAAAACACCAACAAATTCAACAACAACCTCAACATTGAAAAACAACAACAACCTCAACATTGAAAAACACCAACAAATTCAACAACAACTTCAACATTGAAAAACACCAACAAATTCAACAACAACCTCGAAATTGAAAAACACCAACAAATTCAACAACAACCTAAACATTGAAAAACACCAACAAATTCAACAACAACCTCAACATTGAAAAACAACAACAACCTCAACATTGAAAAACACCAACAAATTCAACAACAACCTCAACGTTGAAAAACACCAACAAATTCAACAACAACCTCAACATTGAAAAACAACAACAACCTCAACATTGAAAAACACCAACAAATTAAACAGCAACCACAACATTGAAAAACACCAACAAATTCAACAACAACCTCAACATTGAAAAACACCAAAAAACTCAACAACAACCTCAACATTGAAAAATAACAACAACCTCAACATTGAAAAACACCAACAAATTCAACAACAACCTCAACATTGAAAAACACCAACAAATTCAACAACAACCTCAACATTGAAAAACACCAACAAACTCAACATTGAAAAACACCAACAAATTCAACAACAACCTCAACATTGAAAAGCAACAACAAACTCAACATTGAAAAACACCAAAAAATTCAACAATAACCTCAACATTGAAAAACAACAACAACCTCAACTTTGAAAAACACAAACAAATCCAACAACAACCTCGAAATTGAAAAAAACCAACAAATTCAACAACAACCTCAACATTGAAAAACATCAACAACCTCAACATTGAAAAACACCAACAAATTCAACAACAACCTCAACATTGAAAAACAACAACAACCTCAACATTGAAAAACACCAACAAATTCAACAACAACCTCAACATTGAAAAACACCAACAAATTCAACAAGAACCTCAGCATTGAAAAAAACAACAACCTCAACATTGAAAAACACCAACAAATTCAACAACAACCTCGAAATTGAAAAACACCAACAAATTCAACAACAACCTAAACATTGAAAAACACCAACAAATTCAACAACAACCTCAACATTGAAAAACAACAACAACCTCAACATTGAAAAACACCAACAAATTCAACAACAACCTCAACGTTGAAAAACACCAACAAATTCAACAACCTCAACATTGAAAAACAACAACAACCTCAACATTGAAAAACACCAACAAATTAAACAACAACCACAACATTGAAAAATACCAACAAATTCAACAACAACCTCAACGTTGAAAAACACCAACAAACTCAACAACAACCTCAACATTGAAAAATAACAACAACCTCAACATTGAAAAACACCAACAAATTCAACAACAACCTCAACATTGAAAAACACCAACAAATTCAACAACAACCTCAACATTGAAAAACAACAACAACCTAAACTTTGAAAAACACCAACAAATTCAACAACAACCACAACATTGAAAAACAACAACAACCTCAACATTGAAAAACACCAACAAATTCAACAACAACCTCAACATTGAAAAACAACAACAACCTCAACATTGAAAAACACCAACAAATTCAACAACAACCTCAACATTGAAAAACAACAACAACCTCAACATTGAAAAACACCAACAAATTCAACAACAACCTCAACATTGAAAAACACCAACAAACTCAACATTGAAAAACACCAACAAATTCAACAACAACCTCAACATTGAAAAACAGCAACAAACTCAACATTGAAAAACACCAACAAATTCAACAATAACCTCAACATTGAAAAACAACAACAACCTCAACATTGAAAAACACAAACAAATCCAACAACAACCTCGAAATTGAAAAACACCAACAAATTCAACAACAACCTCAACATTGAAAAACATCAACAACCTCAACATTGAAAAACACCAACAAATTCAACAACAACCTCAACATTGAAAAACAACAACAACCTCAACATTGAAAAACACCAACAAATTCAACAACAACCTCAACATTGAAAAACACCAACAAATTCAACAAGAACCTCAGCATTGAAAAAAACAACAACCTCAACATTGAAAAACACCAACAAATTCAACAACAACCTCAACATTGAAAAACAACAACAACCTCAACATTGAAAAACACCAACAAATTCAACAGCAACTTCAACATTGAAAAACACCAACAAATTCAACAACAACCTCGAAATTGAAAAACACCAACAAATTCAACAACAACCTAAACATTGAAAAACACCAACAAATTCAACAACAACCTCAACATTGAAAAACAACAACAACCTCAACATTAAAAAACACCAACAAATTCAACAACAACCTCAACGTTGAAAAACACCAACAAATTCAACAACAACCTCAACATTGAAAAACAACAACAACCTCAACATTGAAAAACACCAACAAATTAAACAGCAACCACAACATTGAAAAATACCAACAAATTCAACAACAACCTCAACATTGAAAAACACCAACAAACTCAACAACAACCTCAACATTGAAAAATAACAACAACCTCAACATTGAAAAACACCAACAAATTCAACAACAACCTCAACATTGAAAAACACCAACAAATTCAACAACAACCTCAACATTGAAAAACAACAACAACCTAAACTTTGAAAAACACCAACAAATTCAACAACAACCACAACATTGAAAAACAACAACAACCTCAACATTGAAAAACACCAACAAATTCAACAACAACCTCAACATTGAAAAACAACAACAACCTCAACATTGAAAAACACCAACAAATTCAACAACAACCTCAACATTGAAAAACAACAACAACCTCAACATTGAAAAACACCAACAAATTCAACAACAACCTCAACATTGAAAAACACCAACAAACTCAACATTGAAAAACACCAACAAATTCAACAACAACCTCAACATTGAAAAACAACAACAAACTCAACATTGAAAAAGACCAACAAATTCAACAATAACCTCAACATTGAAAAACAACAACAACCTCAACATTGAAAAACACAAACAAATCCAACAACAACCTCGAAATTGAAAAACACCAACAAATTCAACAACAACCTCAACATTGAAAAACATCAACAACCTCAACATTGAAAAACACCAACAAATTCAACAACAACCTCAACATTGAAAAACAACAACAACCTCAACATTGAAAAACACCAACAAATTCAACAACAACCTCAACATTGAAAAACACCAACAAATTCAACAAGAACCTCAGCATTGAAAAAAACAACAACCTCAACATTGAAAAACACCAACAAATTCAACAACAACCTCAACATTGAAAAACAACAACAACCTCAACATTGAAAAACACCAACAAATTCAACAGCAACTTCAACATTGAAAAACACCAACAAATTCAACAAGAACCTCGAAATTGAAAAACACCAACAAATTCAACAACAACCTAAACATTGAAAAACACCAACAAATTCAACAACAACCTCAACATTGAAAAACAACAACAACCTCAACATTAAAAAACACCAACAAATTCAACAACAACCTCAACGTTGAAAAACACCAACAAATTCAACAACAACCTCAACATTGAAAAACAACAACAACCTCAACATTGAAAAACACCAACAAATTAAACAGCAACCACAACATTGAAAAACACCAACAAATTCAACAACAACCTCAACATTGAAAAACACCAACAAACTCAACAACAACCTCAACATTGAAAAATAACAACAACCTCAACATTGAAAAACACCAACAAATTCAACAACAACCTCAACATTGAAAAACACCAACAAATTCAACAACAACCTCAACATTGAAAAACAACAACAACCTAAACTTTGAAAAACACCAACAAATTCAACAACAACCACAACATTGAAAAACAACAACAACCTCAACATTGAAAAACACCAACAAATTCAACAACAACCTCAACATTGAAAAACAAAAACAAATTCAACAACAACCTCAGCATTGAAAAACAACAACAACCTCAACATTGAAAAACACCAACAAATTCAACAACAACCTCAACATTGAAAAACAACAACAACCTCAACATTGAAAAACACCGACAAATTCAACCACATCTTCAACATTGAAAAACACCAACAAATTCAACAACAACCTCGAAATTGAAAAACACCAACAAATACAACAACAACCTCAACATTGAAAAACAACAAAAACCTCAACATTGAAAAACACCAACAAATTCAACAACAACCTCAACATTGAAAAACAACAACAACCTCAACATTTCAAAACACCAACAAATTCAACAACAACCTCAACATTTAAAAACACCAACAAATTCAACAACAACCTCAACATTGAAAAACAACAACAATCTCAACATTGAAAAACACCAACAAATTCAACAACAACCTCAACATTGAAAAACAACAACAACCTCAACATTGAAAAACACCAACAAATTCAACAACAACCTCGACATTGAAAAACACCCACAAATTCAACAACCTCAACATTGAAAAACAACTACAACCTCATCATTGAAAAACACCAGCAAATTCAACAACAACCTCAACATTGAAAAACACCAACAAATTCAACAACAACCTCAACATTGAAAAACAACAACAACCTCAACATTGAAAAACACCAACAAATTCAACAACAACCTCAACATTGAAAAACAACAACAACCTCAACATTGAAAAACACCAACAAATTCAACAACAACCTCAACATTGAAAAACACCAACAAACTCATCATTGAAAAACACCAACAAATTCAACAACAACCTCAACATTGAAAAACAACAACAAACTCAACATTGAAAAACACCAACAAATTCAACAATAACCTCAACATTGAAAAACAACAACAACCTCAACATTGAAAAACACATACAAATCCAACAACAACCTCGAAATTGAAAAACACCAACAAATTCAACAACAACCTCAACATTGAAAAACATCAACAACCTCAACATTGAAAAACACCAACAAATTCAACAACAACCTCAACATTGAAAAACAACAACAACCTCAACATTGAAAAACAACAACAACCTCAACATTGAAAAACACCAACAAATTCAACAACAACTTCAACATTGAAAAACACCAACAAATTCAACAACAACCTCGAAATTGAAAAACACCAACAAATTCAACAACAACCTAAACATTGAAAAACACCAACAAATTCAACAACAACCTCAACATTGAAAAACAACAACAACCTCAACATTGAAAAACACCAACAAATTCAACAACAACCTCAACGTTGAAAAACACCAACAAATTCAACAACAACCTCAACATTGAAAAACAACAACAACCTCAACATTGAAAAACACCAACAAATTAAACAACAACCTCAACATTGAAAAACACCAACAAATTCAACAACAACCTCAACATTGAAAAACACCAACAAACTCAACAACAACCTCAACATTGAAAAATAACAACAACCTCAACATTGAAAAACACCGACAAATTCAACAACAACCTCAACATTGAAAAACACCAACAAATTCAACAACAACCTCAACATTGAAAAACAACAACAACCTAAACTTTGAAAAACACCAACAAATTCAACAACAACCAGAACATTGAAAAACAACAACAACCTCAACATTGAAAAACACCAACAAATTCAACAACAACCTCAACATTGAAAAACACCAACAAATTCAACAACAACCTCAGCATTGAAAAACAACAACAACCTCAACATTGAAAAACACCAACAAATTCAACAACAACCTCAACATTGAAAAACAACAACAACCTCAACATTGAAAAACACCGACAAATTCAACAACAACTTCAACATTGAAAAACACCAACAAATTCAACAACAACCTCGAAATTGAAAAACACCAACAAATACAGCAACAACCTCAACATTGAAAAACAACAAAAACCTCAACATTGAAAAACACCAACAAATTCAACAACAACCTCAACATTGAAAAACAACAACAACCTCAACATTGCAAAACACCAACAAATTCAACAACAACCTCAACATTTAAAAACACCAACAAATTCAACAACAACCTCAACATTGAAAAACAACAACAATCTCAACATTGAAAAACACCAACAAATTCAACAACAACCTCAACATTGAAAAACAACAACAACCTCAACATTGAAAAACACAAACAAATTCAACGACAACCTCGACATTGAAAAACACCCACAAATTCAACAACCTCAACATTGAAAAACAACTACAACCTCATCATTGAAAAACACCAACAAATTCAACAACAACCTCAACATTGAAAAACACCAACAAATTCAACAACAACCTCAACATTGAAAAACAACAACAACCTCAACATTGAAAAACACCAACAAATTCAACAACAACCTCAACATTGAAAAACAAAAACAACCTCAACATTGAAAAACACCAACAAATTCAACAACAACCTCAACATTGAAAAACACCAACAAACTCATCATTGAAAAACACCAACAAATTCAACAACAACCTCAACATTGAAAAACAACAACAAACTCAACATTGAAAAACACCAACAAATTCAACAATACCCTCAACATTGAAAAACAACAACAACCTCAACATTGAACAACACAAACAAATCCAACAACAACCTCGAAATTGAAAAACACCAACAAATTCAGCAACAACCTCAACATTGAAAAACAACAACAACCTCAACATTGAAAAACACCAACAAATTCAACAACAACCTCAACATTGAAAAACAACAACAACCTCAACATTGAAAAGCACCAACAAATTCAACAACAACCTCAACATTGAAAAACACCTACAAATTCAACAAGAACCTCAGCATTGAAAAACAACAACAACCTCAACATTGAAAAACACCAACAAATTCAACAACAACCTCAACATTGAAAAACAACAACAACCTCAACATTGAAAAACACCAACAAATTCAACAACAACTTCAACATTGAAAAACACCAACAAATTCAACAACAACCTCGAAATTGAAAAACACCAACAAATTCAACAACAACCTAAACATTGAAAAACACCAACAAATTCAACAACAACCTCAACATTGAAAAACAACAACAACCTCAACATTGAAAAACACCAACAAATTCAACAACAACCTCAACGTTGAAAAACACCAACAAATTCAACAACAACCTCTACATTGAAAAACAACAACAACCTCAACATTGAAAAACACCAACAAATTCAACAACAACCTCAACATTGAAAAACACCAACAAATTCAACAACAACCTCAACATTGAAAAACACAAACAAATTCAACAACAACCTCAACATTGAAAAACACCAACAAATTCAACAAGAACCTCAGCATTGAAAAACAACAACAACCTCAACATTGAAAAACACCAACAAATTCAACAACAACCTCAACATTGAAAAACAACAACAACCTCAACATTGAAAAACACCAACAAATTCAACAACAACTTCAACATTGAAAAACACCAACAAATTCAACAACAACCTCGAAATTGAAAAACACCAACAAATTCAACAACAACCTAAACATTGAAAAACACCAACAAATTCAACAACAACCTCAACATTGAAAAACAACAACAACCTCAACATTGAAAAACACCAACAAATTCAACAACAACCTCAACGTTGAAAAACACCAACAAATTCAACAACAACCTCAACATTGAAAAACAAAAACAACCTCAACATTGAAAAACACCAACAAATTCAACAACAACCTCAGCATTGAAAAGCACCAACAAATTCAACAACAACCTCAACATTGAAAAACACAAACAAACTCAACATTGAAAAACACCAACAAATTCAACAACAACCCCAACATTGAAAAACACCAACAAATTCAACAACAACCTCAACATTGAAAAACAACAACAACCTAAACTTTGAAAAACACCAACAAATTCAACAACAACCTCAACATTGAAAAACAACAACAACCTCAACATTGAAAAACACCAACAAATTCAACAACAACCTCAACATTGAAAAACACCAACAAATTCAACAACAACCTCAGCATTGAAAAACACCAACAAATTCAACAACAACCTCAGCATTGAAAAACAACAACAACCTCAACATTGAAAAACACCAACAAATTCAACAACAACCTCAACATTGAAAAACAACAACAACCTCAACATTGAAAAACACCGACAAATTCAACAACAACTTCAACATTGAAAAACACCAACAAATTCAACAACAACCTCGAAATTGAAAAACACCAACAAATACAACAACAACCTCAACATTGAAAAACAACAAAAACCTCAACATTGAAAAACATCAACAAATTCAACAACAACCTCAACATTGAAAAACACCAACAAATTCAACAACAACCTCGACATTGAAAAACACCCTCAAATTCAAAATCAACCTCAACATTGGAAAACACCAACAACCTCAAAATTGAAAAAACACCAACAAATTCAACAACAACCTCAATATTTAAAAACAACAACAACCTCAACATTGAAAAACACCAACAAATTCAACAACAAACTCAACATTGAAAAACACCAACAAACTCAACAACAACCTCAACATTGAAAAATAACAACAACCTCAACATTGAAAAACAGCAACAAATTCAAAAACAACCACAACATTGAAAAACACCAACAAATTCAACAAAAACCTCAACATTGAAAAACACCAACAAATTCAACAACAACCTCAACATTGAAAAACAACAACAACCTAAACATTGAAAAACACCAACAAATTCAACAACAACCTCAACATTGAAAAACAACAACAACCTCAACATTGAAAAACACCAACAAATTCAACAACAACCTCAACATTGAAAAACACCAACAAATTCAACAACAACCTCAGCATTGAAAAACAACAACAACCTCAACATTGAAAAACACCAACAAATTCAACAGCAACCTCAACATTGAAAAACATCAACAACTTCAACGTTGAAAAACACCAGCAAATTCAACAACAACTTCAACATTGAAAAACACCAACAAATTCAACAACAACCTCGAA
Source organism: Isurus oxyrinchus (assembly GCA_026770705.1). Taxonomy (NCBI): domain Eukaryota; kingdom Metazoa; phylum Chordata; class Chondrichthyes; order Lamniformes; family Lamnidae; genus Isurus; species Isurus oxyrinchus. The sequence continues at coordinate 307,321 of JANJGN010000451.1, read as the reverse complement.
ATTGAAAAACACCAACAAAAACAACAACAACCTCAACATTGAAAAACAACAAAAACCTCAACATTGAAAAACACCAACAAATTCAACAACAACCTCAACATTGAAAAACAACAACAACCTCAACATTGCAAAACACCAGCAAATTCAACAACAACCTCAACATTTAAAAACACCAACAAATTCAACAACAACCTCAACATTGAAAAACAACAACAATCTCAACATTGAAAAACACCAACAAATTCAACAACAACCTCAACATTGAAAAACAACAACAACCTCAACATTGAAAAACACCAACAAATTCAACAACAACCTCAACATTGAAAAACACCAACAAATTCAACAACAACCTCAACATTGAAAAACACCAACAAACTCAACAACAACCTCAACATTGAAAAATACCAACAACCTCAACATTGAAAAACACCAACAAATTCAACAACAACCTCAACATTGAAAAACACCAACAAATTCAACAACAAACTCAAGATTGAAAAACACGCACAAATTCAACAACCTCAACATTGAAAAGCAACAACAACCTCATCATTGAAAAACACCAACAAATTCAACAACAACCTCAACATTGAAAAACACCAACAAATTCAACAACATCCTCAACATTGAAAAACAACAACAACCTCAACATTGAAAAACACCAACAAATTCAACAACAACCTCAACATTGAAAAACAACAACAACCTCAACATTGAAAAACACCAACAAATTCAACAACAACCTCAACATTGAAAAACACCAACAAACTCAACATTGAAAAACACCAACAAATTCAACAACAACCTCAACATTGAAAAAAAACAACAAACTCAACATTGAAAAACACCAACAAATTCAACAATAACCTCAACATTGAAAAACAACAACAACCTCAACATTGAAAAACACAAACAAATCCAACAACAACCTCGAAATTGAAAAACACCAACAAATTCAACAACAACCTCAACATTGAAAAACATCAACAACCTCAACATTGAAAAACACCAGCAAATTCAACAACAACCTCAACATTGAAAAACAACAACAACCTCAACATTGAAAAACACCAACAAATTCAACAACAACCTCAACATTGAAAAACACCAACAAATTCAACAAGAACCTCAGCATTGAAAAAAACAACAACCTCAACATTGAAAAACACCAACAAATTCAACAACAACCTCAACATTGAAAAACAACAACAACCTCAACATTGAAAAACACCAACAAATTCAACAACAACTTCAACATTGAAAAACACCAACAAATTCAACAACAACCTCGAAATTGAAAAACACCAACAAATTCAACAACAACCTAAACATTGAAAAACACCAACAAATTCAACAACAACCTCAACATTGAAAAACAACAACAACCTCAACATTGAAAAACACCAACAAGTTCAACAACAAACTCAACGTTGAAAAACACCAACAAATTCAACAACAACCTCAACATTGAAAAACAACAACAACCTCAACATTGAAAAACACCAACAAATTCAACAACAACCTCAACATTTAAAAACACCAACAAATTCAACAACAACCTCAACATTGAAAAACACCAACAAACTCAACAACAACCTCAACATTGAAAAATAACAACAACCTCAACATTGAAAAACACCAACAAATTCAACAACAACCTCAACATTGAAAAACACCAACAAATTCAACAACAACCTCAACATTGAAAAACAACAACAACCTAAACTTTGAAAAACACCAACAAATTCAACAACAACCACAACATTGAAAAACAACAACAACCTCAACATTGAAAAACACCAACAAATTCAACAACAACCTCAACATTGAAAAACACCAACAAATTCAACAACAACCTCAGCATTGAAAAACAACAACAACCTCAACATTGAAAAACACCAACAAATTCAACAACATCCTCAACATTGAAAAACAACAACAACCTCAACATTGAAAAACACCAACAAATTCAACAACAACCTCAACATTGAAAAACAACAACAACCTCAACATTGAATAACACCAACAAATTCAACAAAAACTTCAACATTGAAAAACACCAACAAACTCAACATTGAAAAACACCAACAAATTCAACAACAACCTCAACATTGAAAAACAACAACAAACTCAACATTGAAAAACACCAACAAATTCAACAATAACCTCAACATTGAAAAACAACAACAACCTCAACATTGAAAAACACAAACAAATCCAACAACAACCTCGAAATTGAAAAACACCAACAAATTCAACAACAACCTCAACATTGAAAAACATCAACAACCTCAACATTGAAAAACACCAGCAAATTCAACAACAACCTCAACATTGAAAAACAACAACAACCTCAACATTGAAAAACACCAACAAATTCAACAACAACCTCAACATTGAAAAACACCAACAAATTCAACAAGAACCTCAGCATTGAAAAAAACAACAACCTCAGCATTGAAAAACACCAACAAATTCAACAACAACCTCAACATTGAAAAACAACAACAACCTCAACATTGAAAAACACCAACAAATTCAACAACAACTTCAACATTGAAAAACACCAACAAATTCAACAACAACCTCGAAATTGAAAAACACCAACAAATTCAACAACAACCTAAACATTGAAAAACACCAACAAATTCAACAACAACCTCAACATTGAAAAACAACAACAACCTCAACATTGAAAAACACCAACAAATTCAACAGCAACCTCAACGTTGAAAAACACCAACAAATTCAACAACAACCTCAACATTGAAAAACAACAACAACCTCAACATTGAAAAACACCAACAAATTCAACAACAACCTCAACATTTAAAAACACCAACAAATTCAACAACAACCTCAACATTGAAAAACACCAACAAACTCAACAACAACCTCAACATTGAAAAATAACAACAACCTCAACATTGAAAAACACCAACAAATTCAACAACAACCTCAACATTGAAAAACACCAACAAATTCAACAACAACCTCAACATTGAAAAACAACAACAACCTAAACTTTGAAAAACACCAACAAATTCAACAACAACCACAACATTGAAAAACAAAAACAACCTCAACATTGAAAAACACCAACAAATTCAACAACAACCTCAACATTGAAAAACACCAACAAATTCAACAACAACCTCAGCATTGAAAAACAACAACAACCTCAACATTGAAAAACACCAACAAATTCAACAACAACCTCAACATTGAAAAACAACAACAACCTCAACATTGAAAAACACCGACAAATTCAACAACAACTTCAACATTGAAAAACACCATCAAATTCAACAACAACCTCGAAATTGAAAAACACCAACAAATACAACAACAACCTCAACATTGAAAAACAACAAAAACCTCAACATTGAAAAACACCAACAAATTCAACAACAACCTCAACATTGAAAAACAACAACAACCTCAACATTGCAAAACACCAACAAATTCAACAACAACCTCAACATTTAAAAACACCAACAAATTCAACAACAACCTCAACATTGAAAAACAACAACAATCTCAACATTGAAAAACACCAACAAATTCAACAACAACCTCAACATTGAAAAACAACAACAACCACAACATTGAAAAACACCAACAAATTCAACCACAACCTCGACATTGAAAAACACCCTCAAATTCAAAATCAACCTCAACATTGAACAACACCAACAAATTCAAAATCAACCTCAACATTGAAAAACAACAACAATCTCAACATTGAAAAACACCAACAAATACAACAACAACGTCAACATTGAAAAACAACAACAACGTCAACATTGAAAAACACCAACAAATTCAACAACAACCTCGACATTGAAAAACACCCTCAAATTCAAAATCAACCTCAACATTGGAAAACACCAACAACCTCAAAATTGAAAAAACACCAACAAATTCAACAACAACCTCAACATTTAAAAACAACAACAACCTCAACATTGAAAAACACCAACAAATTCAACAACAACCTCAACATTGAAAAACACCAACAAACTCAACAAAAACCTCAACATTGAAAAATAACAACAACCTCAACATTGAAAAACACCAACAATTTCAACAACAACCACAACATTGAAAAACACCAACAAATTCAACAAAAACCTCAACATTGAAAAACACCAACAAATTCAACAACAACCTCAACATTGAAAAACAACAACAACCTAAACATTGAAAAACACCAACAAATTCAACAACAACCTCAACATTGAAAAACAACAACAACCTCAACATTGAAAAACACCAACAAATTCAACAACAACCTCAACCTTGAAAAACACCAACAAATTCAACAACAACCTCAGCATTGAAGAACAACAACAACCTCAACATTGAAAAACACCAACAAATTCAACAACAACCTCAACATTGAAAAACATCAACAACCTCAACATTGAAAAACACCAGCAAATTCAACAACAACTTCAAGATTGAAAAACACCAACAAATTCAACAACAACCTCGAAATTGAAAAACACCAACAAATACAACAACAACCTCAACATTGAAAAACAACAAAAACCTCAACATTGAAAAACACCAACAAATTCAACAACAACCTCAACATTGAAAAACAACAACAACCTCAACATTGCAAAACACCAGCAAATTCAACAACAACCTCAACATTTAAAAGCCCCAACAAATTCAACAACAACCTCAACATTGAAAAACACCAACAAATTCAACAAGAACCTCAGCATTGAAAAAAACAACAAACTCAACATTGAAAAACACCAACAAATTCAACAACAACCTCAACATTGAAAAACAACAACAACCTCAACATTGAAAAACACCAACAAATTCAACAACAACTTCAACATTGAAAAACACCAACAAATTCAACAACAACCTCGAAATTGAAAAACACCAACAAATTCAACAACAACCTCAACATTGAAAAACAACAAAAACCTCAACATTGAAAAACACCAACAAATTCAACAACAACCTCAACGTTGAAAAACACCAACAAATTCAACAACAACCTCAACATTGAAAAACAACACCAACCTCAACATTGAAAAACACCAACAAATTCAACAACAACCTCAACATTGAAAAACACGAACAAATTCAACAACAACCTCAACATTGAAAAACACCAACAAACTCAACAACAACCTCAACATTGAAAAATAACAACAACCTCAACATTGAAAAACACCAACAAATTCAACAACAACCTCAACATTGAAAAACACCAACAAATTCAACAACAACCTCAACATTGAAAAACAACAACAACCTAAACTTTGAAAAACACCAACAAATTCAACAACAACCTCAACATTGAAAAACACCAACAAATTCAACAACAACCTCAACGTTGAAAAACACCAACAAATTCAACCACAACCTCAACATTGAAAAACAACAACAACCTCAACATTGAAAAACACCAACAAATTCAACAACAACCTCAGCATTGAAAAACACCAACAAATTCAACAACAACCTCAACGTTGAAAAACACCAACAAATTCAACAACAACCTCAACATTGAAAAACAACAACAATCTCAACATTGAAAAACACCAACAAATTCAACAACAACCTCAACATTACAACAACAACCTCAACATTGAAAAACACCAACAAATTCAACAACAACCCCAACATTGAAAAACACCAACAAATTCAACAACAACCTCCACATTGAAAAACACCAACAAACTCAACAACAACCTCAACAGTGAAAAATACCAACAACCTCAACATTGAAAAACACCAACAAATTCAACAACAACCTCAACATTGAAAAACACCAACAAATTCAACAACAAACTCAAGATTGAAAAACACCCACAAATTCAACAACAACCTCAACATTGAAAAACAACAACAACCTCAACATTGAAAAACACCAACAAATTCAACAACAACCTCAACATTGAAAAACAACAACAACCTCAACATTGATAAACACCAACAAATTCAACAACAACCTCAACATTGAAAAACACCAACAAACTCAACATTGAAAAACACCAACAAATTCAACAACAACCTCAACATTGAAAAACAACAACAAACTCAACATTGAAAAACACCAACAAATTCAACAACCTCAACATTGAAAAACACCAACAAATTCAACAACAACCTCGAAATTGAAAAACACCAACAAATTCAACAACAACCTCAACATTGAAAAACAACAACAACCTCAACATTGAAAAACACCAACAAATTCAACAACAACCTCAACATTGAAAAACAACAACAACCTCAACATTGAAAAACACAAACAAATTCAACAACAACCTCAACATTGAAAAACACCAACAAATTCAACAAGAACCTCAGCATTGAAAAACAACAACAACCTCAACATTGAAAAACACCAACAAATTCAACAACAACCTCAACATTGAAAAACAACAACAACCTCAACATTGAAAAACACCAACAAATTCAACAACAACTTCAACATTGAAAAACACCAACAAATTCAACAACAACCTCGAAATTGAAAAACACCAACAAATTCAACAACAACCTAAACATTGAAAAACACCAACAAATTCAACAACAACCTCAACATTGAAAAACAACAACAACCTCAACATTGAAAAACACCAACAAATTCAACAACAACCTCAACGTTGAAAAACACCAACAAATTCAACAACAACCTCAACATTGAAAAACAACAACAACCTCAACATTGAAAAACACCAACAAATTCAACAACAACCTCAGCATTGAAAAACACCAACAAATTCAACAACAACCTCAACATTGAAAAACACAAACAAACTCAACAACAACCTCAACATTGAAAAATAACAACAACCTCAACATTGAAAAACACCAACAAATTCATCAACAACCTCAACATTGAAAAACACCAACAAATTCAACAACAACCTCAACATTGAAAAACAACAACAACCTAAACTTTGAAAAACACCAACAAATTCAACAACAACCTCAACATTGAAAAACAACAACAACCTCAACATTGAAAAACACCAACAAATTCAACAACAACCTCAACATTGAAAAACACCAACAAATTCAACAACAACCTCAGCATTGAAAAACAACAACAACCTCAACATTGAAAAACACCAACAAATTCAACAACAACCTCAACATTGAAAAACAACAACAACCTCAACATTGAAAAACACCGACAAATTCAACAACAACTTCAACATTGAAAAACACCAACAAATTCAACAACAACCTCGAAATTGAAAAACACCAACAAATACAACAACAACCTCAACATTGAAGAACAACAAAAACCTCAACATTGAAAAACAACAACAAATTCTACAACAACCTCATCATTGAAAAACAACAACAACCTCAACATTGCAAAACACCAACAAATTCAACAACAACCTCAACATTTAAAAACACCAACAAATTCAACAACAACCTCAACATTGAAAAACAACAACAATCTCAACATTGAAAAACACCAACAAATTCAACAACAACCTCAACATTGAAAAACAACAACAACCTCAACATTGAAAAACACCAACAAATTCAACAACAACCTCGACATTGAAAAACACCCTGAAATTCAAAATCAACCTCAACATTGAACAACACCAACAAATTCAAAAACAACCTCAACATTGAAAAACAACAACAATCTCAACATTGAAAAACACCAACAAATACAACAACAACCTCAACATTGAAAAACAACAACAACCTCAACATTGAAAAACACCAACAAATTCAACAACAACCTCGACATTGAAAAACACCCTCAAATTCAAAATCAACCTCAACATTGGAAAACACCAACAACCTCAAAATTGAAAAAACACCAACAAATTCAACAACAACCTCAACATTTAAAAACAACAACAACCTCAACATTGAAAAACACCAACAAATTCAACAACAACCTCAACATTGAAAAACACCAACAAACTCAACAACAACCTCAACATTGAAAAATAACAACAACCTCAACATTGAAAAACACCAACAAATTCAACAACAACCACAACATTGAAAAACACCAACAAATTCAACAAAAACCTCAACATTGAAAAACACCAACAAATTCAACAACAACCTCAACATTGAAAAACAACAACAACTTAAACATTGAAAAACACCAACAAATTCAACAACAACCTCAACATTGAAAAACAACAACAACCTCAACATTGAAAAACACCAACAAATTCAACAACAACCTCAACATTGAAAAACACCAACAAATTCAACAACAACCTCAGCATTGAAAAACAACAACAACCTCAACATTGAAAAACACCAACAAATTCAACAACAACCTCAACATTGAAAAACATCAACAACCTCAACATTGAAAAACACCAGCAAATTCAACAACAACTTCAAGATTGAAAAACACCAACAAATTCAACAACAACCTCGAAATTGAAAAACACCAACAAATACAACAACAACCTCAACATTGAAAAACAACAAAAACCTCAACATTGAAAAACACCAACAAATTCAACAACAACCTCAACATTGAAAAACAACAACAACCTCAACATTGCAAAACACCAGCAAATTCAACAACAACCTCAACATTTAAAAGCCCCAACAAATTCAACAACAACCTCAACATTGAAAAACACCAACAAATTCAACAAGAACCTCAGCATTGAAAAAAACAACAAACTCAACATTGAAAAACACCAACAAATTCAACAACAACCTCAACATTGAAAAACAACAACAACCTCAACATTGAAAAACACCAACAAATTCAACAACAACTTCAACATTGAAAAACACCAACAAATTCAACAACAACCTCGAAATTGAAAAACACCAACAAATTCAACAACAACCTCAACATTGAAAAACAACAAAAACCTCAACATTGAAAAACACCAACAAATTCAACAACAACCTCAACGTTGAAAAACACCAACAAATTCAACAACAACCTCAACATTGAAAAACAACACCAACCTCAACATTGAAAAACACCAACAAATTCAACAACAACCTCAACATTGAAAAACACGAACAAATTCAACAACAACCTCAACATTGAAAAACACCAACAAACTCAACAACAACCTCAACATTGAAAAATAACAACAACCTCAACATTGAAAAACACCAACAAATTCAACAACAACCTCAACATTGAAAAACACCAACAAATTCAACAACAACCTCAACATTGAAAAACAACAACAACCTAAACTTTGAAAAACACCAACAAATTCAACAACAACCTCAACATTGAAAAACACCAACAAATTCAACAACAACCTCAACGTTGAAAAACACCAACAAATTCAACCACAACCTCAACATTGAAAAACAACAACAACCTCAACATTGAAAAACACCAACAAATTCAACAACAACCTCAGCATTGAAAAACACCAACAAATTCAACAACAACCTCAACATTGAAAAACACAAACAAACTCAACAACAACCTCAACATTGAAAAATAACAACAACCTCAACATTGAAAAACACCAACAAATTCAACAACAACCTCAACATTGAAAAACACCAACAAATTCAACAACAACCTCAACATTGAAAAACAACAACAACCTAAACTTTGAAAAACACCAACAAATTCAACAACAACCTCAACATTGAAAAACAACAACAACCTCAACATTGAAAAACACCAACAAATTCAACAACAACCTCAACATTGAAAAACACCAACAAATTCAACAACAACCTCAGCATTGAAAAAGAACAACAACCTCAACATTGAAAAACACCAACAAATTCAACAACAACCTCAACATTGAAAAACAACAACAACCTCAACATTGAAAAACACCGACAAATTCAACAACAACTTCAACATTGAAAAACACCAACAAATTCAACAACAACCTCGAAATTGAAAAACACCAACAAATACAACAACAACCTCAACATTGAAAAACAACAAAAACCTCAACATTGAAAAACAACAACAAATTCAACAGCAACCTCAACATTGAAAAACAACAACAACCTCAACATTGCAAAACACCAACAAATTCAACAACAACCTCAACATTTAAAAACACCAACAAATTCAACAACAACCTCAACATTGAAAAACAACAACAATCTCAACATTGAAAAACACCAACAAATTCAACAACAACCTCAACATTGAAAAACAACAACAACCTCAACATTGAAAAACACCAACAAATTCAACAACAACCTCGACATTGAAAAACACCCTGAAATTCAAAATCAACCTCAACATTGAACAACACCAACAAATTCAAAAACAACCTCAACATTGAAAAACAGCAACAATCTCAACATTGAAAAACACCAACAAATACAACAACAACCTCAACATTGAAAAACAACAACAACCTCAACATTGAAAAACACCAACAAATTCAACAACAACCTCGACATTGAAAAACACCCTCAAATTCAAAATCAACCTCAACATTGGAAAACACCAACAACCTCAAAATTGAAAAAACACCAACAAATTCAACAACAACCTCAACATTTAAAAACAACAACAACCTCAACATTGAAAAACACCAACAAATTCAACAACAGCCTCAACATTGAAAAACACCAACAAACTCAACAACAACCTCAACATTGAAAAATAACAACAACCTCAACATTGAAAAACACCAACAAATTCAACAACAACCACAACATTGAAAAACACCAACAAATTCAACAAAAACCTCAACATTGAAAAACAACAACAAATTCAACAACAACCTCAACATTGAAAAACAACAACAACCTAAACATTGAAAAACACCAACAAATTCAACAACAACCTCAACATTGAAAAACAACAACAACCTCAACATTGAAAAACACCAACAAATTCAACAACAACCTCAACATTGAAAAACACCAACAAATTCAACAACAACCTCAGCATTGAAAAACAACAACAACCTCAACATTGAAAAACACCAACAAATTCAACAACAACCTCAACATTGAAAAACATCAACAACCTCAACATTGAAAAACACCAGCAAATTCAACAACAACTTCAAGATTGAAAAACACCAACAAATTCAACAACAACCTCGAAATTGAAAAAAACCAACAAATACAACAACAACCTCAACATTGAAAAACAACAAAAACCTCAACATTGAAAAACACCAACAAATTCAACAACAACCTCAACATTGAAAAACAACAACAACCTCAACATTGCAAAACACCAGCAAATTCAACAACAACCTCAACATTTAAAAGCCCCAACAAATTCAACAACAACCTCAACATTGAAAAACACCAACAAATTCAACAAGAACCTCAGCATTGAAAAAAACAACAAACTCAACATTGAAAAACACCAGCAAATTCAACAACAACCTCAACATTGAAAAACAACAACAACCTCAACATTGAAAAACACCAACAAATTCAACAACAACTTCAACATTGAAAAACACCAACAAATTCAACAACAACCTCGAAATTGAAAAACACCAACAAATTCAACAACAACCTAAACATTGAAAAACACCAACAAATTCAACAACAACCTCAACATTGAAAAACAACAACAACCTCAACATTGAAAAACACCAACAAATTCAACAACAACCTCAACGTTGAAAAACACCAACAAATTCAACAACAACCTCAACATTGAAAAACAACACCAACCTCAACATTGAAAAACACCAACAAATTCAACAACAACCTCAACATTGAAAAACACGAACAAATTCAACAACAACCTCAACATTGAAAAACACCAACAAACTCAACAACAACCTCAATATTGAAAAATAACAACAACCTCAACATTGAAAAACACCAACAAATTCAACAACAACCTGAACATTGAAAAACACCAACAAATTCAACAACAACCTCAACATTGAAAAACAACAACAACCTAAACTTTGAAAAACACCAACAAATTCAACAACAACCTCAACATTGAAAAACAACAACAACCTCAACATTGAAAAACACCAACAAATTCAACAACAACCTCAACATTGAAAAACACCAACAAATTCAACAACAACCTCAGCATTGAAAAACAACAACAACCTCAACATTGAAAAACACCAACAAATTCAACAACAACCTCAACATTGAAAAACAACAACAACCTCAACATTGAAAAACACCGACAAATTCAACAACAACTTCAACATTGAAAAACACCAACAAATTCAACAACAACCTCGAAATTGAAAAACAGCAACAAAAACAACAAAAACCTCAACATTGAAAAACACCAACAAATTCAACAACAACCTCAACATTGAAAAACAACAACAACCTCAACATTGCAAAACACCAACAAATTCAACAACAACCTCAACATTTAAAAACACCAACAAATTCAACAACAACCTCAACATTGAAGAACAACAACAATCTCAACATGGAAAAACACCAACAAATTCAACAACAACCTCAAATTTGAAAAACAACAACAACCTCAACATTGAAAAACACCAACAAATTCAACAACAACCTCGACATTGAAAAACACCCTCAAATTCAAAATCAACCTCAACATTGAACAACACCAACAAATTCAAAAACAACCTCAACATTGAAAAACAACAACAATCTCAACATTGATAAACACCAACAAATTCAACAACACCTCGACATTGAAAAACACCCTCAAATTCAAAATCAACCTCAACATTGGAAAACACCAACAACCTCAAAATTGAAAAAACAACAACAAATTCAACACAACCTCAACATTTAAAAACAACAACAACCTCAACATTGAAAAACACCAACAAATTCAACAACAACCTCAACATTGAAAAACACCAACAAACTCAACAACAACCTCAACATTGAAAAATAACAACAACCTCAACATTGAAAAACACCAACAAATTCAACAACAACCACAACATTGAAAAACACCAACAAATTCAACAACAACCTCAACATTGAAAAACACCAAGAAATTCAACAACAACCTCAACATTGAAAAACAACAACAACCTAAACATGAAAAACACCAACAAATTCAACAACAACCTCAACATTGAAAAACAACAACAACCTCAACATTGAAAAACACCAACAAATTCAACAACAACCTCAACATTGAAAAACACCAACAAATTCAACAACAACCTCAGCATTGAAAAACAACAACAACCTCAACATTGAAAAACACCAACAAATTCAACAACAACCTCAACATTGAAAAACATCAAAAACCTCAACATTCAAAAACACCAGCAAATTCAACAACAACTTCAACATTGAAAAACACCAACAAATTCAACAACAACCTCGAAATTGAAAAACACCAACAAATACAACAACAACCTCAACATTGAAAAACAACAAAAACCTCAACATTCAAAAACACCAACAAATTCAACAACAACCTCAACATTGAAAAACAACAACAACCTCAACATTGCAAAACACCAGCAAATTCAACAACAACCTCAACATTTAAAAACACCAACAAATTCAACAACAACCTCAACATTGAAAAACAACAACAATCTCAACATTGAAAAACACCAACAAATTCAACAACAACCTCAACATTGAAAAACAACAACAACCTCAACATTGAAAAACACCAACAAATTCAACAACAACCTCAACATTGAAAAACACCAACAAATTCAACAACAACCTCAACATTGAAAAACACCAACAAACTCAACAACAACCTCAACATTGAAAAATACCAACAACCTCAACATTGAAAAACACCAACAAATTCAACAACAACCTCAACATTGAAAAACACCAACAAATTCAACAACAAACTCAAGATTGAAAAACACGCACAAATTCAACAACCTCAACATTGAAAAACAACAACAACCTCATCATTGAAAAACACCAACAAATTCAACAACAACCTCAACATTGAAAAACACCAACAAATTCAACAACAACCTCAACATTGAAAAACAACAACAACCTCAACATTGAAAAACACCAACAAATTCAACAACAACCTCAACATTGAAAAACAACAACAACCTCAACATTGAAAAACACCAACAAATTCAACAACAACCTCAACATTGAAAAACACCAACAAACTCAACATTGAAAAACACCAACAAATTCAACAACAACCTCAACATTGAAAAACAACAACAACCTCAACATTGAAAAACACCAACAAATTCAACAACAACCTCAACATTGAAAAACACCAACAAATTCAACAACAACCTCAGCATTGAAAAACAACAACAACCTCAACATTGAAAAACACCAACAAATTCAACCACAACCTCAACATTGAAAAACATCAACAACCTCAACATTGAAAAACACCAGCAAATTCAACAACAACTTCAAGATTGAAAAACACCAACAAATTCAACAACAACCTCGAAATTGAAAAACACCAACAAATACAACAACAACCTCAACATTGAAAAACAACAAAAACCTCAAGATTGAAAAACACCAACAAATTCAACAACAACCTCAACATTGAAAAACAACAACAACCTCAACATTGCAAAACACCAGCAAATTCAACAACAACCTCAACATTTAAAAGCACCAACAAATTCAACAACAACCTCAACATTGAAAAACACCAACAAATTCAACAAGAACCTCAGCATTGAAAAAAACAACAAACTCAACATTGAAAAACACCAACAAATTCAACAACAACCTCAACATTGAAAAACAACAACAACCTCAACATTGAAAAACACCAACAAATTCAACAACAACTTCAACATTGAAAAACACCAACAAATTCAACAACAACCTCGAAATTGAAAAACACCAACAAATTCAACAACAACCTAAACATTGAAAAACACCAACAAATTCAACAACAACCTCAACATTGAAAAACAACAACAACCTCAACATTGAAAAACACCAACAAATTCAACAACAACCTCAACGTTGAAAAACACCAACAAATTCAACAACAACCTCAACATTGAAAAACAACAACAACCTCAACATTGAAAAACACCAACAAATTCAACAACAACCTCAACATTGAAAAACACGAACAAATTCAACAACAACCTCAACATTGAAAAACACCAACAAACTCAACAACAACCTCAACATTGAAAAATAACAACAACCTCAACATTGAAAAACACCAACAAATTCAACAACAAACTCAACATTGAAAAAAACCAACAAATTCAACAACAACCTCAACATTGAAAAACAACAACAACCGAAACTTTGAAAAACACCAACAAATTCAACAACAACCTCAACATTGAAAAACAACAACAACCTCAACATTGAAAAACACCAGCAAATTCAACAACAACCTCAACATTGAAAAACACCAACAAATTCAACAACAACCTCAGCATTGAAAAACAACAACAACCTCAACATTGAAAAACACCAACAAATTCAACAACAACCTCAACATTGAAAAACAACAACAACCTCAACATTGAAAAACACCGACAAATTCAACAACAACTTCAACATTGAAAAACACCAACAAATTCAACAACAACCTCGAAATTGAAAAACGCCAACAAATACAACAACAACCTCAACATTGAAAAACAACAAAAACCTCAACATTGAAAAACACCAACAAATTCAACAACAACCTCAGCATTGAAAAACAACAACAACCTCAACATTGCAAAACACCAACAAATTCAACAACAACCTCAACATTTAAAAACACCAACAAATTCAACAACAACCTCAACATTGAAAAACAACAACAATCTCAACATTGAAAAACACCAACAAATTCAACAACAACCTCAAATTTGAAAAACAACAACAACCTCATCATTGAAAAACACCAACAAATTCAACAACAACCTCGACATTGAAAAACACCCTCAAATTCAAAATCAACCTCAACATTGAACAACACCAACAAATTCAAAAACAACCTCAACATTGAAAAACAACAACAATCTCAACATTGATAAACACCAACAAATACAACAACAACCTCAACATTGAAAAACAACAACAACCTCAACATTGAAAAACACCAACAAATTCAACAACAACCTCGACATTGAAAAACACCCTCAAATTCAACATCAACCTCAACATTGGAAAACACCAACAACCTCAAAATTGAAAAAACACCAACAAATTCAACAACAACCTCAACATTTAAAAACAACAACAACCTCAACATTGAAAAACACCAACAAATTCAACAACAACCTCAACATTGAAAAACACCAACAAACTCAACAACAACCTCAACATTGAAAAATAACAACAACCTCAACATGGAAATCACCAACAAATTCAACAACAACCACAACACTGAAAAACACCAAGAAATTCAACAAAAACCTCAACATTGAAAAACACCAACAAATTCAACAACAACCTCAACATTGAAAAACAACAACAACCTAAACATTGAAAAACACCAACAAATTCAACAACAACCTCAACATTGAAAAACAACAACAACCTCAACATTGAAAAACACCAACAAATTCAACAACAACCTCAACATTGAAAAACACCAACAAATTCAACAACAACCTCAGCATTGAAAAACAACAACAACCTCAACATTGAAAAACACCAACAAATTCAACAACAACCTCGAAATTGAAAAACACCAACAAATTCAACAACAACCTAAACATTGAAAAACACCAACAAATTCAACAACAACCTCAACATTGAAAAACAACAACAACCTCAACATTGAAAAACACCAACAAATTCAACAACAACCTCAACGTTGAAAAACACCAACAAATTCAACAACAACCTCAACATTGAAAAACAACAACAACCTCAACATTGAAAAACACCAACAAATTCAACAACAACCTCAGCATTGAAAAACACCAACAAATTCAACAACAACCTCAACATTGAAAAACACAAACAAACTCAACAACAACCTCAACATTGAAAAATAACAACAACCTCGAAATTGAAAAACACCAACAAATTCAACAACAACCTCAACATTGAAAAACACCAACAAATTCAACAACAACCTCAACATTGAAAAACAACAACAACCTAAACTTTGAAAAACACCAACAAATTCAACAACAACCTCAACATTGAAAAACAACAACAACCTCAACATTGAAAAACACCAACAAATTCAACAACAACCTCAACATTGAAAAACACCAACAAATTCAACAACAACCTCAGCATTGAAAAACAACAACAACCTCAACATTGAAAAACACCAACAAATTCAACAACAACCTCAACATTGAAAAACAACAACAACCTCAACATTGAAAAACACCGACAAATTCAACAACAACTTCAACATTGAAAAACACCAACAAATTCAACAACAACCTCGAAATTGAAAAACACCAACAAATACAACAACAACCTCAACATTGAAAAACAACAAAAACCTCAACATTGAAAAACACCAACAAATTCAACAACAACCTCAACATTGAAAAACAACAACAACCTCAACTTTGCAAAACACCAACAAATTCAACAACAACCTCAACATTTAAAAACACCAACAAATTCAACAACAACCTCAACATTGAAGAACAACAACAATCTCAACATTGAAAAACACCAACAAATTCAACAACAACCTCAAATTTGAAATTCAACAACAACCTCGACATTGAAAAACACCCTCAAATTCAAAATCAACCTCAACATTGAACAACACCAACAAATTCAAAAACAACCTCAACATTGAAAAACAACAACAATCTCAACATTGATAAACACCAACAAATACAACAACAACCTCAACATTGAAAAACAACAACAACCTCAACATTGAAAAACACCAACAAATTCAACAACACCTCGACATTGAAAAACACCCTCAAATTCAAAATCAACCTCAACATTGGAAAACACCAACAACCTCAAAATTGAAAAAACAACAACAAATTCAACACAACCTCAACATTTAAAAACAACAACAACCTCAACATTGAAAAACACCAACAAATTCAACAACAACTTCAACATTGAAAAACACCAACAAACTCAACAACAACCTCAACATTGAAAAATAACAACAACCTCAACATTGAAAAACACCAACAAATTCAACAACAACCACAACATTGAAAAACACCAACAAATTCAACAACAACCTCAACATTGAAAAACACCAAGAAATTCAACAACAACCTCAACATTGAAAAACAACAACAACCTAAACATTGAAAAACACCAACAAATTCAACAACAACCTCAACATTGAAAAACAACAACAACCTCAACATTGAAAAACACCAACAAATTCAACAACAACCTCAACATTGAAAAACACCAACAAATTCAACAACAACCTCAGCATTGAAAAACAACAACAACCTCAACATTGAAAAACACCAACAAATTCAACAACAACCTCAACATTGAAAAACATGAAAAACCTCAACATTCAAAAACACCAGCAAATTCAACAACAACTTCAACATTGAAAAACACAAACAAATTCAACAACAACCTCGAAATTGAAAAACACCAACAAATACAACAACAACCTCAACATTGAAAAACAACAAAAACCTCAACATTGAAAAACAACAACAACCTCAACATTGCAAAACACCAGCAAATTCAACAACAACCTCAACATTTAAAAACACCAACAAATTCAACAACAACCTCAACATTGAAAAACAACAACAATCTCAACATTGAAAAACACCAACAAATTCAACAACAACCTCAACATTGAAAAACAACAACAACCTCAACATTGAAAAACACCAACAAATTCAACAACAACCTCAACATTGAAAAACATCAACAAATTCAACAACAACCTCAACATTGAAAAACACCAACAAACTCAACAACAACCTCAACATTGAAAAATACCAACAACCTCAACATTGAAAAACACCAACAAATTCAACAACAACCTCAACATTGAAAAACACCAACAAATTCAACAACAAACTCAAGATTGAAAAACACGCACAAATTCAACAACCTCAACATTGAAAAACAACAACAACCTCATCATTGAAAAACACCAACAAATTCAACAACAACCTCAACATTGAAAAACACCAACAAATTCAACAACAACCTCAACATTGAAAAACAACAACAACCTCAACATTGAAAAACACCAACAAATTCAACAACAACCTCAACATTGAAAAACAACAACAACCTCAACATTGAAAAACACCAACAAATTCAACAACAACCTCAACATTGAAAAACACCAACAAACTCAACATTGAAAAACACCAAGAAATTCAACAACAACCTCAACATTGAAAAACAACAACAACCTCAACATTGAAAAACACCAACAAATTCAACAACAACCTCAACATTGAAAAACACCAACAAATTCAACAACAACCTCAGCATTGAAAAACAACAACAACCTCAACATTGAAAAACACCAACAAATTCAACAACAACCTCAACATTGAAAAACATCAACAACCTCAACATTGAAAAACACCAGCAAATTCAACAACAACTTCAAGATTGAAAAACACCAACAAATTCAACAACAACCTCGAAATTGAAAAACACCAACAAATACAACAACAACCTCAACATTGAAAAACAACAAAAACCTCAAGATTGAAAAACACCAACAAATTCAACAACAACCTCAACATTGAAAAACAACAACAACCTCAACATTGCAAAACACCAGCAAATTCAACAACAACCTCAACATTTAAAAGCACCAACAAATTCAACAACAACCTCAACATTGAAAAACACCAACAAATTCAACAAGAACCTCAGCATTGAAAAAAACAACAAACTCAACATTGAAAAACACCAACAAATTCAACAACAACCTCAACATTGAAAAACAACAAGAACCTCAACATTGAAAAACACCAACAAATTCAACAACAACTTCAACATTGAAAAACACCAACAAATTCAACAACAACCTCGAAATTGAAAAACACCAACAAATTCAACAACAACCTAAACATTGAAAAACACCAACAAATTCAACAACAACCTCAACATTGAAAAACAACAACAACCTCAACGTTGAAAAACACCAACAAATTCAACAACAACCTCAACATTGAAAAACAACAACAACCTCAACATTGAAAAACACCAACAAATTCAACAACAACCTCAACATTGAAAAACACGAACAAATTCAACAACAACCTCAACATTGAAAAACACCAACAAACTCAACAACAACCTCAACATTGAAAAATAACAACAACCTCAACATTGAAAAACACCAGCAAATTCAACAACAAACTCAACATTGAAAAAAACCAACAAATTCAACAACAACCTCAACATTGAAAAACAACAACAACCGAAACTTTGAAAAACACCAACAAATTCAACAACAACCTCAACATTGAAAAACAACAACAACCTCAACATTGAAAAACACCAACAAATTCAACAACAACCTCAACATTGAAAAACACCAACAAATTCAACAACAACCTCAGCATTGAAAAACAACAACAACCTCAACATTGAAAAACACCAACAAATTCAACAACAACCTCAACATTGAAAAACAACAACAACCTCAACATTGAAAAACACCGACAAATTCAACAACAACTTCAACATTGAAAAACACCAACAAATTCAACAACAACCTCGAAATTGAAAAACGCCAACAAATACAACAACAACCTCAACATTGAAAAACAACAAAAATCTCAACATTGAAAAACACCAACAAATTCAACAACAACCTCAACATTGAAAAACAACAACAACCTCAACATTGCAAAACACCAACAAATTCAACAACAACCTCAACATTTAAAAACACCAACAAATTCAACAACAACCTCAACATTGAAAAACAACAACAATCTCAACATTGAAAAACACCAACAAATTCAACAACAACCTCAAATTTGAAAAACAACAACAACCTCAACATTGAAAAACACCAACAAATTCAACAACAACCTCGACATTGAAAAACACCCTCAAATTCAAAATCAACCTCAACATTGAACAACACCAACAAATTCAAAAACAACCTCAACATTGAAAAACAACAACAACCTCAACATTGATAAACACCAACAAATACAACAACAACCTCAACATTGAAATACAACAACAACCTCAACATTGAAAAACACCAACAAATTCAACAACAACCTCGACATTGAAAAACACCCTCAAATTCAACATCAACCTCAACATTGGAAAACACCAACAACCTCAAAATTGAAAAAACACCAACAAATTCAACAACAACCTCAACATTTAAAAACAACAACAACCTCAACATTGAAAAACACCAACAAATTCAACAACAACCTCAACATTGAAAAACACCAACAAACTCAACAACAACCTCAACATTGAAAAATAACAACAACCTCAACATTGAAAAACACCAACAAATTCAACAACAACCACAACACTGAAAAACACCAACAAATTCAACAAAAACCTCAACATTGAAAAACACCAACAAATTCAACAACAACCTCAACATTGAAAAACAACAACAACCTAAACATTGAAAAACACCAACAAATTCAACAACAACCTCAACATTGAAAAACAACAACAACCTCAACATTGAAAAACACCAACAAATTCAACAACAACCTCAACATTGAAAAACACCAACAAATTCAACAACAACCTCAGCATTGAAAAACAACAACAACCTCAACATTGAAAAACACCAACAAATTCAACAACAACCTCGAAATTGAAAAACACCAACAAATTCAACAACAACCTAAACATTGAAAAACACCAACAAATTCAACAACAACCTCAACATTGAAAAACAACAACAACCTCAACATTGAAAAACACCAACAAATTCAACAACAACCTCAACGTTGAAAAACACCAACAAATTCAACAACAACCTCAACATTGAAAAACAACAACAACCTCAACATTGAAAAACACCAACAAATTCAGCAACAACCTCAGCATTGAAAAACACCAACAAATTCAACAACAACCTCAACATTGAAAAACACAAACAAACTCAACAACAACCTCAACATTGAAAAATAACAACAACCTCAACATTGAAAAACACCAACAAATTCAACAACAACCTCAACATTGAAAAACACCAACAAATTCAACAACAACCTCAACATTGAAAAACAACAACAACCTAAACTTTGAAAAACACCAACAAATTCAACAACAACCTCAACATTGAAAAACAACAACAACCTCAACATTGAAAAACACCAACAAATTCAACAACAACCTCAACATTGAAAAACACCAACAAATTCAACAACAACCTCAGCATTGAAAAACAACAACAACCTCAACATTGAAAAACTCCAACAAATTCAACAACAACCTCAACATTGAAAAACAACAACAACCTCAACATTGAAAAACACCGACAAATTCAACAACAACTTCAACATTGAAAAACACCAACAAATTCAACAACAACCTCGAAATTGAAAAACACCAACAAATACAACAACAACCTCAACATTGAAAAACAACAAAAACCTCAACATTGAAAAACAACAACAAATTCAACAACAACCTCAACATTGAAAAACAACAACAACCTCAACATTGCAAAACACCAACAAATTCAACAACAACCTCAACATTTAAAAACACCAACAAATTCAACAACAACCTCAACATTGAAAAACAACAACAATCTCAACATTGAAAAACACCAACAAATTCAACAACAACCTCAACATTGAAAAACAACAACAACCTCAACATTGAAAAACACCAACAAATTCAACAACAACCTCGACATTGAAAAACACCCTGAAATTCAAAATCAACCTCAACATTGAACAACACCAACAAATTCAAAAACAACCTCAACATTGAAAAACAACAACAATCTCAACATTGAAAAACACCAACAAATACAACAACAACCTCAACATTGAAAAACAACAACAACCTCAACATTGAAAAACACCAACAAATTCAACAACAACCTCGACATTGAAAAACAGCCTCAAATTCAAAATCAACCTCAACATTGGAAAACACCAACAACCTCAAAATTGAAAAAACACCAACAAATTCAACAACAACCTCAACATTTAAAAACAACAACAACCTCAACATTGAAAAACACCAACAAATTCAACAACAACCTCAACATTGAAAAACACCAACAAACTCAACAACAACCTCAACATTGAAAAATAACAACAACCTCAACATTGAAAAACACCAACAAATTCAACAACAACCACAACATTGAAAAACACCAACAAATTCAACAAAAACCTCAACATTGAAAAACACCAACAAATTCAACAACAACCTCAACATTGAAAAACAACAACAACCTAAACATTGAAAAACACCAACAAATTCAACAACAACCTCAACATTGAAAAACAACAACAACCTCAACATTGAAAAACACCAACAAATTCAACAACAACCTCAACATTGAAAAACACCAACAAATTCAACAACAACCTCAGCATTGAAAAACAACAACAACCTCAACATTGAAAAACACCAACAAATTCAACAACAACCTCAACATTGAAAAACATCAACAACCTCAACATTGAAAAACACCAGCAAATTCAACAACACCTTCAAGATTGAAAAACACCAACAAATTCAACAACAACCTCGAAATTGAAAAACACCAACAAATACAACAACAACCTCAACATTGAAAAACAACAAAAACATCAACATTGAAAAACACCAACAAATTCAACAACAACCTCAACATTGAAAAACAACAACAACCTCAACATTGCAAAACACCAGCAAATTCAACAACAACCTCAACATTTAAAAGCACCAACAAATTCAACAACAACCTCAACATTGAAAAACACCAACAAATTCAACAAGAACCTCAGCATTGAAAAAAACAACAAACTCAACATTGAAAAACACCAACAAATTCAACAACAACCTCAACATTGAAAAACAACAACAACCTCAACATTGAAAAACACCAACAAATTCAACAACAACTTCAACATTGAAAAACACCAACAAATTCAACAACAACCTCGAAATTGAAAAACACCAACAAATTCAACAACAACCTCGAAATTGAAAAACACCAACAAATACAACAACAACCTCAACATTGAAAAACAACAAAAACCTCAACATTGAAAAACAACAACAACCTCAACATTGCAAAACACCAGCAAATTCAACAACAACCTCAACATTTAAAAACACCAACAAATTCAACAACAACCTCAACATTGAAAAACAACAACAATCTCAACATTGAAAAACACCAACAAATTCAACAACAACCTCAACATTGAAAAACAACAACAACCTCAACATTGAAAAACACCAACAAATTCAACAACAACCTCAACATTGAAAAACACCAACAAATTCAACAACAACCTCAACATTGAAAAACACCAACAAACTCAACAACAACCTCAACATTGAAAAATACCAACAACCTCAACATTGAAAAACACCAACAAATTCAACAACGACCTCAACATTGAAAAACACCAACAAATTCAACAACAAACTCAAGATTGAAAAACACGCACAAATTCAACAACCTCAACATTGAAAAACAACAACAACCTCATCATTGAAAAACACCAACAAATTCAACAACAACCTCAACATTGAAAAACACCAACAAATTCAACAACAACCTCAACATTGAAAAACAACAACAACCTCAACATTGAAAAACACCAACAAATTCAACAACAACCTCAACATTGAAAAACAACAACAACCTCAACATTGAAAAACACCAACAAATTCAACAACAACCTCAACATTGAAAAACACCAACAAACTCAACATTGAAAAACACCAACAAATTCAACAACAACCTCAACATTGAAAAACAACAACAACCTCAACATTGAAAAACACCAACAAATTCAACAACAACCTCAACATTGAAAAACACCAACAAATTCAACAACAACCTCAACATTGAAAAACACGAACAAATTCAACAACAACCTCAACATTGAAAAACACCAACAAACTCAACAACAACCTCAACATTGAAAAATAACAACAACCTCAACATTGAAAAACACCAGCAAATTCAACAACAAACTCAACATTGAAAAAAACCAACAAATTCAACAACAACCTCAACATTGAAAAACAACAACAACCGAAACTTTGAAAAACACCAACAAATTCAACAACAACCTCAACATTGAAAAACAACAACAACCTCAACATTGAAAAACACCAACAAATTCAACAACAACCTCAACATTGAAAAACACCAACAAATTCAACAACAACCTCAGCATTGAAAAACAACAACAACCTCAACATTGAAAAACACCAACAAATTCAACAACAACCTCAACATTGAAAAACAACAACAACCTCAACATTGAAAAACACCGACAAATTCAACAACAACTTCAACATTGAAAAACACCAACAAATTCAACAACAACCTCGAAATTGAAAAACGCCAACAAATACAACAACAACCTCAACATTGAAAAACAACAAAAATCTCAACATTGAAAAACACCAACAAATTCAACAACAACCTCAACATTGAAAAACAACAACAACCTCAACATTGCAAAACACCAACAAATTCAACAACAACCTCAACATTTAAAAACACCAACAAATTCAACAACAACCTCAACATTGAAAAACAACAACAATCTCAACATTGAAAAACACCAACAAATTCAACAACAACCTCAAATTTGAAAAACAACAACAACCTCAACATTGAAAAACACCAACAAATTCAACAACAACCTCGACATTGAAAAACACCCTCAAATTCAAAATCAACCTCAACATTGAACAACACCAACAAATTCAAAAACAACCTCAACATTGAAAAACAACAACAACCTCAACATTGATAAACACCAACAAATACAACAACAACCTCAACATTGAAATACAACAACAACCTCAACATTGAAAAACACCAACAAATTCAACAACAACCTCGACATTGAAAAACACCCTCAAATTCAACATCAACCTCAACATTGGAAAACACCAACAACCTCAAAATTGAAAAAACACCAACAAATTCAACAACAACCTCAACATTTAAAAACAACAACAACCTCAACATTGAAAAACACCAACAAATTCAACAACAACCTCAACATTGAAAAACACCAACAAACTCAACAACAACCTCAACATTGAAAAATAACAACAACCTCAACATTGAAAAACACCAACAAATTCAACAACAACCACAACACTGAAAAACACCAACAAATTCAACAAAAACCTCAACATTGAAAAACACCAACAAATTCAACAACAACCTCAACATTGAAAAACAACAACAACCTAAACATTGAAAAACACCAACAAATTCAACAACAACCTCAACATTGAAAAACAACAACAACCTCAACATTGAAAAACACCAACAAATTCAACAACAACCTCAACATTGAAAAACACCAACAAATTCAACAACAACCTCAGCATTGAAAAACAACAACAACCTCAACATTGAAAAACACCAACAAATTCAACAACAACCTCGAAATTGAAAAACACCAACAAATTCAACAACAACCTAAACATTGAAAAACACCAACAAATTCAACAACAACCTCAACATTGAAAAACAACAACAACCTCAACATTGAAAAACACCAACAAATTCAACAACAACCTCAACGTTGAAAAACACCAACAAATTCAACAACAACCTCAACATTGAAAAACAACAACAACCTCAACATTGAAAAACACCAACAAATTCAGCAACAACCTCAGCATTGAAAAACACCAACAAATTCAACAACAACCTCAACATTGAAAAACACAAACAAACTCAACAACAACCTCAACATTGAAAAATAACAACAACCTCAACATTGAAAAACACCAACAAATTCAACAACAACCTCAACATTGAAAAACACCAACAAATTCAACAACAACCTCAACATTGAAAAACAACAACAACCTAAACTTTGAAAAACACCAACAAATTCAACAACAACCTCAACATTGAAAAACAACAACAACCTCAACATTGAAAAACACCAACAAATTCAACAACAACCTCAACATTGAAAAACACCAACAAATTCAACAACAACCTCAGCATTGAAAAACAACAACAACCTCAACATTGAAAAACTCCAACAAATTCAACAACAACCTCAACATTGAAAAACAACAACAACCTCAACATTGAAAAACACCGACAAATTCAACAACAACTTCAACATTGAAAAACACCAACAAATTCAACAACAACCTCGAAATTGAAAAACACCAACAAATACAACAACAACCTCAACATTGAAAAACAACAAAAACCTCAACATTGAAAAACAACAACAAATTCAACAACAACCTCAACATTGAAAAACAACAACAACCTCAACATTGCAAAACACCAACAAATTCAACAACAACCTCAACATTTAAAAACACCAACAAATTCAACAACAACCTCAACATTGAAAAACAACAACAATCTCAACATTGAAAAACACCAACAAATTCAACAACAACCTCAACATTGAAAAACAACAACAACCTCAACATTGAAAAACACCAACAAATTCAACAACAACCTCGACATTGAAAAACACCCTGAAATTCAAAATCAACCTCAACATTGAACAACACCAACAAATTCAAAAACAACCTCAACATTGAAAAACAACAACAATCTCAACATTGAAAAACACCAACAAATACAACAACAACCTCAACATTGAAAAACAACAACAACCTCAACATTGAAAAACACCAACAAATTCAACAACAACCTCGACATTGAAAAACAGCCTCAAATTCAAAATCAACCTCAACATTGGAAAACACCAACAACCTCAAAATTGAAAAAACACCAACAAATTCAACAACAACCTCAACATTTAAAAACAACAACAACCTCAACATTGAAAAACACCAACAAATTCAACAACAACCTCAACATTGAAAAACACCAACAAACTCAACAACAACCTCAACATTGAAAAATAACAACAACCTCAACATTGAAAAACACCAACAAATTCAACAACAACCACAACATTGAAAAACACCAACAAATTCAACAAAAACCTCAACATTGAAAAACACCAACAAATTCAACAACAACCTCAACATTGAAAAACAACAACAACCTAAACATTGAAAAACACCAACAAATTCAACAACAACCTCAACATTGAAAAACAACAACAACCTCAACATTGAAAAACACCAACAAATTCAACAACAACCTCAACATTGAAAAACACCAACAAATTCAACAACAACCTCAGCATTGAAAAACAACAACAACCTCAACATTGAAAAACACCAACAAATTCAACAACAACCTCAACATTGAAAAACATCAACAACCTCAACATTGAAAAACACCAGCAAATTCAACAACACCTTCAAGATTGAAAAACACCAACAAATTCAACAACAACCTCGAAATTGAAAAACACCAACAAATACAACAACAACCTCAACATTGAAAAACAACAAAAACATCAACATTGAAAAACACCAACAAATTCAACAACAACCTCAACATTGAAAAACAACAACAACCTCAACATTGCAAAACACCAGCAAATTCAACAACAACCTCAACATTTAAAAGCACCAACAAATTCAACAACAACCTCAACATTGAAAAACACCAACAAATTCAACAAGAACCTCAGCATTGAAAAAAACAACAAACTCAACATTGAAAAACACCAACAAATTCAACAACAACCTCAACATTGAAAAACAACAACAACCTCAACATTGAAAAACACCAACAAATTCAACAACAACTTCAACATTGAAAAACACCAACAAATTCAACAACAACCTCGAAATTGAAAAACACCAACAAATTCAACAACAACCTCGAAATTGAAAAACACCAACAAATACAACAACAACCTCAACATTGAAAAACAACAAAAACCTCAACATTGAAAAACAACAACAACCTCAACATTGCAAAACACCAGCAAATTCAACAACAACCTCAACATTTAAAAACACCAACAAATTCAACAACAACCTCAACATTGAAAAACAACAACAATCTCAACATTGAAAAACACCAACAAATTCAACAACAACCTCAACATTGAAAAACAACAACAACCTCAACATTGAAAAACACCAACAAATTCAACAACAACCTCAACATTGAAAAACACCAACAAATTCAACAACAACCTCAACATTGAAAAACACCAACAAACTCAACAACAACCTCAACATTGAAAAATACCAACAACCTCAACATTGAAAAACACCAACAAATTCAACAACGACCTCAACATTGAAAAACACCAACAAATTCAACAACAAACTCAAGATTGAAAAACACGCACAAATTCAACAACCTCAACATTGAAAAACAACAACAACCTCATCATTGAAAAACACCAACAAATTCAACAACAACCTCAACATTGAAAAACACCAACAAATTCAACAACAACCTCAACATTGAAAAACAACAACAACCTCAACATTGAAAAACACCAACAAATTCAACAACAACCTCAACATTGAAAAACAACAACAACCTCAACATTGAAAAACACCAACAAATTCAACAACAACCTCAACATTGAAAAACACCAACAAACTCAACATTGAAAAACACCAACAAATTCAACAACAACCTCAACATTGAAAAACAACAACAACCTCAACATTGAAAAACACCAACAAATTCAACAACAACCTCAACATTGAAAAACACCAACAAATTCAACAACAACCTCAGCATTGAAAAACAACAACAACCTCAACATTGAAAAACACCAACAAATTCAACAACAACCTCAACATTGAAAAACATCAACAACCTCAACATTGAAAAACACCAGCAAATTCAACAACAACTTCAAGATTGAAAAACACCAACAAATTCAACAACAACCTCGAAATTGAAAAACACCAACAAATACAACAACAACCTCAATATTGAAAAACAACAAAAACCTCAAGATTGAAAAACACCAACAAATTCAACAACAACCTCAACATTGAAAAACAACAACAACCTCAACATTGCAAAACACCAGCAAATTCAACAACAACCTCAACATTTAAAAGCACCAACAAATTCAACAACAACCTCAACATTGAAAAACACCAACAAATTCAACAAGAACCTCAGCATTGAAAAAAACAACAAACTCAACATTGAAAAACACCAACAAATTCAACAACAACCTCAACATTGAAAAACAACAACAACCTCAACATTGAAAAACACCAACAAATTCAACAACAACTTCAACATTGAAAAACACCAACAAATTCAACAACAACCTCGAAATTGAAAAACACCAACA
The DNA here is from genome assembly GCA_026770705.1 of Isurus oxyrinchus. Taxonomy (NCBI): domain Eukaryota; kingdom Metazoa; phylum Chordata; class Chondrichthyes; order Lamniformes; family Lamnidae; genus Isurus; species Isurus oxyrinchus. The sequence goes on along the minus strand of JANJGN010000451.1, from coordinate 277,133 downwards.
AATTCAACAACAACCTAAACATTGAAAAACACCAACAAATTCAACAACAACCTCAACATTGAAAAACAACAACAACCTCAACATTGAAAAACACCAACAAATTCAACAACAACCTCAACGTTGAAAAACACCAACAAATTCAACAACAACCTCAACATTGAAAAACAACAACAACCTCAACATTGAAAAACACCAACAAATTCAACAACAACCTCAACATTGAAAAACACGAACAAATTCAACAACAACCTCAACATTGAAAAACACCAACAAACTCAACAACAACCTCAACATTGAAAAATAACAACAACCTCAACATTGAAAAACACCAGCAAATTCAACAACAAACTCAACATTGAAAAAAACCAACAAATTCAACAACAACCTCAACATTGAAAAACAACAACAACCGAAACTTTGAAAAACACCAACAAATTCAACAACAACCTCAACATTGAAAAACAACAACAACCTCAACATTGAAAAACACCAACAAATTCAACAACAACCTCAACATTGAAAAACACCAACAAATTCAACAACAACCTCAGCATTGAAAAACAACAACAACCTCAACATTGAAAAACACCAACAAATTCAACAACAACCTCAACATTGAAAAACAACAACAACCTCAACATTGAAAAACACCGACAAATTCAACAACAACTTCAACATTGAAAAACACCAACAAATTCAACAACAACCTCGAAATTGAAAAACGCCAACAAATACAACAACAACCTCAACATTGAAAAACAACAAAAATCTCAACATTGAAAAACACCAACAAATTCAACAACAACCTCAACATTGAAAAACAACAACAACCTCAACATTGCAAAACACCAACAAATTCAACAACAACCTCAACATTTAAAAACACCAACAAATTCAACAACAACCTCAACATTGAAAAACAACAACAATCTCAACATTGAAAAACACCAACAAATTCAACAACAACCTCAAATTTGAAAAACAACAACAACCTCAACATTGAAAAACACCAACAAATTCAACAACAACCTCGACATTGAAAAACACCCTCAAATTCAAAATCAACCTCAACATTGAACAACACCAACAAATTCAAAAACAACCTCAACATTGAAAAACAACAACAATCTCAACATTGATAAACACCAACAAATACAACAACAACCTCAACATTGAAAAACAACAACAACCTCAACATTGAAAAACACCAACAAATTCAACAACAACCTCGACATTGAAAAACACCCTCAAATTCAACATCAACCTCAACATTGGAAAACACCAACAACCTCAAAATTGAAAAAACACCAACAAATTCAACAACAACCTCAACATTTAAAAACAACAACAACCTCAACATTGAAAAACACCAACAAATTCAACAACAACCTCAACATTGAAAAACACCAACAAACTCAACAACAACCTCAACATTGAAAAATAACAACAACCTCAACATTGAAAAACACCAACAAATTCAACAACAACCACAACACTGAAAAACACCAACAAATTCAACAAAAACCTCAACATTGAAAAATACCAACAAATTCAGCCAACAACCTCAACATTGAAAAACAACAACAACCTAAACATTGAAAAACACCAACAAATTCAACAACAACCTCAACATTGAAAAACAACAACAACCTCAACATTGAAAAACACCAACAAATTCAACAACAACCTCAACATTGAAAAACACCAACAAATTCAACAACAACCTCAGCATTGAAAAACAACAACAACCTCAACATTGAAAAACACCAACAAATTCAACAACAACCTCGAAATTGAAAAACACCAACAAATTCAACAACAACCTAAACATTGAAAAACACCAACAAATTCAACAACAACCTCAACATTGAAAAACAACAACAACCTCAACATTGAAAAACACCAACAAATTCAACAACAACCTCAACGTTGAAAAACACCAACAAATTCAACAACAACCTCAACATTGAAAAACAACAACAACCTCAACATTGAAAAACACCAACAAATTCAACAACAACCTCAGCATTGAAAAACACCAACAAATTCAACAACAACCTCAACATTGAAAAACACAAACAAACTCAACAACAACCTCAACATTGAAAAATAACAACAACCTCAACATTGAAAAACACCAACAAATTCAACAACAACCTCAACATTGAAAAACACCAACAAATTCAACAACAACCTCAACATTGAAAAACAACAACAACCTAAACTTTGAAAAACACCAACAAATTCAACAACAACCTCAACATTGAAAAACAACAACAACCTCAACATTGAAAAACACCAACAAATTCAACAACAACCTCAACATTGAAAAACACCAACAAATTCAACAACAACCTCAGCATTGAAAAACAACAACAACCTCAACATTGAAAAACACCAACAAATTCAACAACAACCTCAACATTGAAAAACAACAACAACCTCAACATTGAAAAACACCGACAAATTCAACAACAACTTCAACATTGAAAAACACCAACAAATTCAACAACAACCTCGAAATTGAAAAACACCAACAAATACAACAACAACCTCAACATTGTAAAACAACAAAAACCTCAACATTGAAAAACAACAACAAATTCAACAACAACCTCAACATTGAAAAACAACAACAACCTCAACATTGCAAAACACCAACAAATTCAACAACAACCTCAACATTTAAAAACACCAACAAATTCAACAACAACCTCAACATTGAAAAACAACAACAATCTCAACATTGAAAAACACCAACAAATTCAACAACAACCTCAACATTGAAAAACAACAACAACCTCAACATTGAAAAACACCAACAAATTCAACAACAACCTCGACATTGAAAAACACCCTGAAATTCAAAATCAACCTCAACATTGAACAACACCAACAAATTCAAAAACAACCTCAACATTGAAAAACAACAACAATCTCAACATTGAAAAACACCAACAAATACAACAACAACCTCAACATTGAAAAACAACAACAACCTCAACATTGAAAAACACCAACAAATTCAACAACAACCTCGGCATTGAAAAACACCCTCAAATTCAAAATCAACCTCAACATTGGAAAACACCAAAAACCTCAAAATTGAAAAAACACCAACAAATTCAACAACAACCTCAACATTTAAAAACAACAACAACCTCAACATTGAAAAACACCAACAAATTCAACAACAACCTCAACATTGAAAAACACCAACAAACTCAACAACAACCTCAACATTGAAAAATAACAACAACCTCAACATTGAAAAACACCAACAAATTCAACAACAACCACAACATTGAAAAACACCAACAAATTCAACAAAAACCTCAACATTGAAAAACACCAACAAATTCAACAACAACCTCAACATTGAAAAACAACAACAACCTAAACATTGAAAAACACCAACAAATTCAACAACAACCTCAACATTGAAAAACAACAACAACCTCAACATTGAAAAACACCAACAAATTCAACAACAACCTCAACATTGAAAAACACCAACAAATTCAACAACAACCTCAGCATTGAAAAACAACAACAACCTCAACATTGAAAAACACCAACAAATTCAACAACAACCTCAACATTGAAAAACATCAACAACCTCAACATTGAAAAACACCAGCAAATTCAACAACAACTTCAAGATTGAAAAACACCAACAAATTCAACAACAACCTCGAAATTGAAAAACACCAACAAATACAACAACAACCTCAACATTGAAAAACAACAAAAACCTCAACATTGAAAAACACCAACAAATTCAACAACAACCTCAACATTGAAAAACAACAACAACCTCAACATTGCAAAACACCAGCAAATTCAACAACAACCTCAACATTTAAAAGCACCAACAAATTCAACAACAACCTCAACATTGAAAAACACCAACAAATTCAACAAGAACCTCAGCATTGAAAAAAACAACAAACTCAACATTGAAAAACACCAACAAATTCAACAACAACCTCAACATTGAAAAACAACAACAACCTCAACATTGAAAAACACCAACAAATTCAACAACAACTTCAACATTGAAAAACACCAACAAATTCAACAACAACCTCGAAATTGAAAAACACCAACAAATTCAACAACAACCTAAACATTGAAAAACACCAACAAATTCAACAACAACCTCAACATTGAAAAACAACAACAACCTCAACATTGAAAAACACCAACAAATTCAACAACAACCTCAACGTTGAAAAACACCAACAAATTCAACAACAACCTCAATATTGAAAAACAACACCAACCTCAACATTGAAAAACACCAACAAATTCAACAACAACCTCAACATTGAAAAACACGAACAAATTCAACAACAACCTCATCATTGAAAAACACCAACAAACTCAACAACAACCTCAACATTGAAAAATAACAACAACCTCAACATTGAAAAACACCAACAAATTCAACAACAACCTCAACATTGAAAAACACCAACAAATTCAACAACAACCTCAACATTGAAAAACAACAACAACCTAAACTTTGAAAAACACCAACAAATTCAACAACAACCTCAACATTGAAAAACAACAACAACCTCAACATTGAAAAACACCAACAAATTCAACAACAACCTCAACATTGAAAAACACCAACAAATTCAACAACAACCTCAGCATTGAAAAACAACAACAACCTCAACATTGAAAAACACCAACAAATTCAACAACAACCTCAACATTGAAAAACAACAACAACCTCAACATTGAAAAACACCGACAAATTCAACAACAACTTCAACATTGAAAAACACCAACAAATTCAACAACAACCTCGAAATTGAAAAACACCAACAAATACAACAACAACCTCAACATTGAAAAACAACAAAAACCTCAACATTGAAAAACACCAACAAATTCAACAACAACCTCAACATTGAAAAACAACAACAACCTCAACATTGCAAAACACCAACAAATTCAACAACAACCTCAACATTTAAAAACACCAACAAATTCAACAACAACCTCAACATTGAAAAACAACAACAATCTCAACATTGAAAAACACCAACAAATTCAACAACAACCTCAAATTTGAAAAACAACAACAACCTCAACATTGAAAAACACCAACAAATTCAACAACAACCTCGACATTGAAAAACACCCTCAAATTCAAAATCAACCTCAACATTGAACAACACCAACAAATTCAAAAACAACCTCAACATTGAAAAACAACAACAATCTCAACATTGATAAACACCAACAAATACAACAACAACCTCAACATTGAAAAACAACAACAACCTCAACATTGAAAAACACCAACAAATTCAACAACACCTCGACATTGAAAAACACCCTCAAATTCAAAATCAACCTCAACATTGGAAAACACCAACAACCTCAAAATTGAAAAAACAACAACAAATTCAACAACAACCTCAACATTTAAAAACAACAACAACCTCAACATTGAAAAACACCAACAAATTCAACAACAACCTCAACATTGAAAAACACCAACAAACTCAACAACAACCTCAACATTGAAAAATAACAACAACCTCAACATTGAAAAACACCAACAAATTCAACAACAACCACAACATTGAAAAACACCAACAAATTCAACAAAAACCTCAACATTGAAAAACACCAACAAATTCAACAACAACCTCAACATTGAAAAACAACAACAACCTAAACATTGAAAAACACCAACAAATTCAACAACAACCTCAACATTGAAAAACAACAACAACCTCAACATTGAAAAACACCAACAAATTCAACAACAACCTCAACATTGAAAAACACCAACAAATTCAACAACAACCTCAGCATTGAGAAACAACAACAACCTCAACATTGAAAAACACCAACAAATTCAACAACAACCTCAACATTGAAAAACATCAAAAACCTCAACATTCAAAAACACCAGCAAATTCAACAACAACTTCAACATTGAAAAACACCAACAAATTCAACAACAACCTCGAAATTGAAAAACACCAACAAATACAACAACAACCTCAACATTGAAAAACAACAAAAACCTCAACATTGAAAAACACCAACAAATTCAACAACAACCTCAACATTGAAAAACAACAACAACCTCAACATTGCAAAACACCAGCAAATTCAACAACAACCTCAACATTTAAAAACACCAACAAATTCAACAACAACCTCAACATTGAAAAACAACAACAATCTCAACATTGAAAAACACCAACAAATTCAACAACAACCTCAACATTGAAAAACAACAACAACCTCAACATTGAAAAACACCAACAAATTCAACAACAACCTCAACATTGAAAAACACCAACAAATTCAACAACAACCTCAACATTGAAAAACACCAACAAACTCAACAACAACCTCAACATTGAAAAATACCAACAACCTCAACATTGAAAAACACCAACAAATTCAACAACAACCTCAACATTGAAAAACACCAACAAATTCAACAACAAACTCAAGATTGAAAAACACGCACAAATTCAACAACCTCAACATTGAAAAACAACAACAACCTCATCATTGAAAAACACCAACAAATTCAACAACAACCTCAACATTGAAAAACACCAACAAATTCAACAACAACCTCAACATTGAAAAACAACAACAACCTCAACATTGAAAAACACCAACAAATTCAACAACAACCTCAACATTGAAAAACAACAACAACCTCAACATTGAAAAACACCAACAAATTCAACAACAACCTCAACATTGAAAAACACCAACAAACTCAACATTGAAAAACACCAACAAATTCAACAACAACCTCAACATTGAAAAACAACAACAACCTCAACATTGAAAAACACCAACAAATTCAACAACAACCTCAACATTGAAAAACACCAACAAATTCAACAACAACCTCAGCATTGAAAAACAACAACAACCTCAACATTGAAAAACACCAACAAATTCGACAACAACCTCAACATTGAAAAACATCAACAACCTCAACATTGAAAAACACCAGCAAATTCAACAACAACTTCAAGATTGAAAAACACCAACAAATTCAACAACAACCTCGAAATTGAAAAACACCAACAAATACAACAACAACCTCAACATTGAAAAACAACAAAAACCTCAAGATTGAAAAACACCAACAAATTCAACAACAACCTCAACATTGAAAAACAACAACAACCTCAACATTGCAAAACACCAGCAAATTCAACAACAACCTCAGCATTTAAAAGCACCAACAAATTCAACAACAACCTCAACATTGAAAAACACCAACAAATTCAACAAGAACCTCAGCATTGAAAAAAAACAACAAACTCAACATTGAAAAACACCAACAAATTCAACAACAACCTCAACATTGAAAAACAACAACAACCTCAACATTGAAAAACACCAACAAATTCAACAACAACTTCAACATTGAAAAACACCAACAAATTCAACAACAACCTCGAAATTGAAAAACACCAACAAATTCAACAACAACCTAAACATTGAAAAATAACAACAACCTCAACATTGAAAAACACCAACAAATTCAACAACAACCACAACATTGAAAAACACCAACAAATTCAACAAAAACCTCAACATTGAAAAACACCAACAAATTCAACAACAACCTCAACATTGAAAAACAACAACAACCTAAACATTGAAAAACACCAACAAATTCAACAACAACCTCAACATTGAAAAACAACAACAACCTCAACATTGAAAAACACCAACAAATTCAACAACAACCTCAACATTGAAAAACACCAACAAATTCAACAACAACCTCAGCATTGAAAAACAACAACAACCTCAACATTGAAAAACACCAACAAATTCAACAACAACCTCAACATTGAAAAACATCAAAAACCTCAACATTCAAAAACACCAGCAAATTCAACAACAACTTCAACATTGAAAAACACCAACAAATTCAACAACAACCTCGAAATTGAAAAACACCAACAAATACAACAACAACCTCAACATTGAAAAACAACAAAAACCTCAACATTGAAAAACACCAACAAATTCAACAACAACCTCAACATTGAAAAACAACAACAACCTCAACATTGCAAAACACCAGCAAATTCAACAACAACCTCAACATTGAAAAACAACAACAACCTCAACATTGAAAAACACCAACAAATTCAACAACAACCTCAACATGGAAAAACAACAACAACCTCAACATTGAAAAACACCAACAAATTCAACAACAACCTCAACATTGAAAAACACCAACAAACTCAACATTGAAAAACACCAACAAATTCAACAACAACCTCAACATTGAAAAACAACAACAACCTCAACATTGAAAAACACCAACAAATTCAACAACAACCTCAACATTGAAAAACACCAACAAATTCAACAACAACCTCAGCATTGAAAAACAACAACAACCTCAACATTGAAAAACACCAACAAATTCAACAACAACCTCAACATTGAAAAACATCAACAACCTCAACATTGAAAAACACCAGCAAATTCAACAACAACTTCAAGATTGAAAAACACCAACAAATTCAACAACAACCTCGAAATTGAAAAACACCAACAAATACAACAACAACCTCAACATTGAAAAACAACAAAAACCTCAAGATTGAAAAACACCAACAAATTCAACAACAACCTCAACATTGAAAAACAACAACAACCTCAACATTGCAAAACACCAGCAAATTCAACAACAACCTCAACATTTAAAAGCACCAACAAATTCAACAACAACCTCAACATTGAAAAAAACCAACAAATTCAACAACAACCTCAACATTGAAAAACAACAAAAACCTCAACATTGAAAAACACCAACAAATTCAACAACAACCTCAACATTGAAAAACAACAACAACCTCAACATTGCAAAACACCAGCAAATTCAACAACAACCTCAACATTTAAAAACACCAACAAATTCAACAACAACCTCAACATTGAAAAACAACAACAATCTCAACATTGAAAAACACCAACAAATTCAACAACAACCTCAACATTGAAAAACAACAACAACCTCAACATTGAAAAACACCAACAAATTCAACAACCTCAACATTGAAAAACACCAACAAATTCAACAACAACCTCAACATTGAAAAACACCAACAAACTCAACAACAACCTCAACATTGAAAAATACCAACAACCTCAACATTGAAAAACACCAACAAATTCAACAACAACCTCAACATTGAAAAACACCAACAAATTCAACAACAAACTCAAGATTGAAAAACACGCACAAATTCAACAACCTCAACATTGAAAAACAACAACAACCTCATCATTGAAAAACACCAACAAATTCAACAACAACCTCAACATTGAAAAACACCAACAAATTCAACAACAACCTCAACATTGAAAAACAACAACAACCTCAACATTGAAAAACACCAACAAATTCAACAACAACCTCAACATTGAAAAACAACAACAACCTCAACATTGAAAAACACCAACAAATTCAACAACAACCTCAACATTGAAAAACACCAACAAACTCAACATTGAAAAACACCAACAAATTCAACAACAACCTCAACATTGAAAAACAACAACAACCTCAACATTGAAAAACACCAACAAATTCAACAACAACCTCAACATTGAAAAACACCAACAAATTCAACAACAACCTCAGCATTGAAAAACAACAACAACCTCAACATTGAAAAACACCAACAAATTCAACAACAACCTCAACATTGAAAAACATCAACAACCTCAACATTGAAAAACACCAGCAAATTCAACAACAACTTCAAGATTGAAAAACACCAACAAATTCAACAACAACCTCGAAATTGAAAAACACCAACAAATACAACAACAACCTCAACATTGAAAAACAACAAAAACCTCAAGATTGAAAAACACCAACAAATTCAACAACAACCTCAACATTGCAAAACACCAGCAAATTCAACAACAACCTCAACATTTAAAAGCACCAACAAATTCAACAACAACCTCAACATTGAAAAACACCAACAAATTCAACAAGAACCTCAGCATTGAAAAAAACAACAAACTCAACATTGAAAAACACCAACAAATTCAACAACAACCTCAACATTGAAAAACAACAACAACCTCAACATTGAAAAACACCAACAAATTCAACAACAACTTCAACATTGAAAAACACCAACAAATTCAACAACAACCTCGAAATTGAAAAACACCAACAAATTCAACAACAACCTAAACATTGAAAAACACCAACAAATTCAACAACAACCTCAACATTGAAAAACAACAACAACCTCAACATTGAAAAACACCAACAAATTCAACAACAACCCCAACGTTGAAAAACACCAACAAATTCAACAACAACCTCAACATTGAAAAACAACAACAACCTCAACATTGAAAAACACCAACAAATTCAACAACAACCTCAACATTGAAAAACACGAACAAATTCAACAACAACCTCAACATTGAAAAACACCAACAAACTCAACAACAACCTCAACATTGAAAAATAACAACAACCTCAACATTGAAAAACACCAACAAATTCAACAACAACCTCAACATTGAAAAAAACCAACAAATTCAACAACAACCTCAACATTGAAAAACACCAACAACCGAAACTTTGAAAAACACCAACAAATTCAACAACAACCTCAACATTGAAAAACAACAACAACTTCAACATTGAAAAACACCAACAAATTCAACAACAACCTCAACATTGTAAAACACCAACAAATTCAACAACAACCTCAGCATTGAAAAACAACAACAACCTCAACATTGAAAAACACCAACAAATTCAACAACAACCTCAACATTGAAAAACAACAACAACCTCAACATTGAAAAACACCGACAAATTCAACAACAACTTCAACATTGAAAAACACCAACAAATTCAACAACAACCTCGAAATTGAAAAACGCCAACAAATACAACAACAACCTCAACATTGAAAAACAACAAAAACCTCAACATTGAAAAACACCAACAAATTCAACAACAACCTCAACATTGAAAAACAACAACAACCTCAACATTGCAAAACACCAACAAATTCAACAACAACCTCAACATTTAAAAACACCAACAAATTCAACAACAACCTCAACATTGAAAAACAACAACAATCTCAACATTGAAAAACACCAACAAATTCAACAACAACCTCAAATTTGAAAAACAACAACAACCTCAACATTGAAAAACACCAACAAATTCAACAACAACCTCGACATTGAAAAACACCCTCAAATTCAAAATCAACCTCAACATTGAACAACACCAACAAATTCAAAAACAACCTCAACATTGAAAAACAACAACAATCTCAACATTGATAAACACCAACAAATACAACAACAACCTCAACATTGAAAAACAACAACAACCTCAACATTGAAAAACACCAACAAATTCAACAACAACCTCGACATTGAAAAACACCCTCAAATTCAACATCAACCTCAACATTGGAAAATAACAACAACCTCAACATTGAAAAACACCAACAAATTCAACAACAACCACAACATTGAAAAACACCAACAAATTCAACAAAAACCTCAACATTGAAAAACACCAACAAATTCAACAACAACCTCAACATTGAAAAACAACAACAACCTAAACATTGAAAAACACCAACAAATTCAAGAACAACCTCAACATTGAAAAACAACAACAACCTCAACATTGAAAAACACAAACAAATTCAACAACAACCTCAACATTGAAAAACACCAACAAATTCAACAACAACCTCAGCATTGAAAAACAACAACAACCTCAACATTGAAAAACACCAACAAATTCAACAACAACCTCAACATTGAAAAACATCAACAACCTCAACATTGAAAAACACCAGCAAATTCAACAACAACTTCAACATTGAAAAACACCAACAAATTCAACAACAACCTCGAAATTGAAAAACACCAACAAATACAACAACAACCTCAATATTGAAAAACAACAAAAACCTCAACATTGAAAAACACCAACAAATTCAACAACAACCTCAACATTGAAAAACAACAACAACCTCAACATTGCAAAACACCAGCAAATTCAACAACAACCTCAACATTTAAAAACACCAACAAATTCAACAACAACCTCAACATTGAAAAACAACAACAATCTCAACATTGAAAAACACCAACAAATTCAACAACAACCTCAACATTGAAAAACAACAACAACCTCAACATTGAAAAACACCAACAAATTCAACAACAACCTCAACATTGAAAAACACCAACAAATTCAACAACAACCTCAACATTGAAAAACAACAACAACCTCAACATTGAAAAACACCAACAAATTCAACAACAACCTCAACATTGAAAAACACCAACAAACTCAACATTGAAAAACACCAACAAATTCAACAACAACCTCAACATTGAAAAACAACAACAACCTCAACATTGAAAAACACCAACAAATTCAACAACAACCTCAACATTGAAAAACACCAACAAATTCAACAACAACCTCAGCATTGAAAAACAACAACAACCTCAACATTGAAAAACACCAACAAATTCAACAACAACCTCAACATTGAAAAACATCAACAACCTCAACATTGAAAAACACCAGCAAATTCAACAACAACTTCAAGATTGAAAAACACCAACAAATTCAACAACAACCTCGAAATTGAAAAACACCAACAAATACAACAACAACCTCAACATTGAAAAACAACAAAAACCTCAAGATTGAAAAACACCAACAAATTCAACAACAACCTCAACATTGAAAAACAACAACAACCTCAACATTGCAAAACACCAGCAAATTCAACAACAACCTCAACATTTAAAAGCACCAACAAATTCAACAACAACCTCAACATTGAAAAACACCAACAAATTCAACAAGAACCTCAGCATTGAAAAAAACAACAAACTCAACATTGAAAAACACCAACAAATTCAACAACAACCTCAACATTGAAAAACAACAACAACCTCAACATTGAAAAACACCAACAAATTCAACAACAACTTCAACATTGAAAAACACCAACAAATTCAACAACAACCTCGAAATTGAAAAACACCAACAAATTCAACAACAACCTCAACATTGAAAAATAACAACAACCTCAACATTGAAAAACACCAACAAATTCAACAACAACCACAACATTGAAAAACACCAACAAATTCAACAAAAACCTCAACATTGAAAAACACCAACAAATTCAACAACAACCTCAACATTGAAAAACAACAACAACCTAAACATTGAAAAACACCAACAAATTCAACAACAACCTCAACATTGAAAAACAACAACAACCTCAACATTGAAAAACACCAACAAATTCAACAACAACCTCAACATTGAAAAACACCAACAAATTCAACAACAACCTCAGCATTGAAAAACAACAACAACCTCAACATTGAAAAACACCAACAAATTCAACAACAACCTCAACATTGAAAAACATCAAAAACCTCAACATTCAAAAACACCAGCAAATTCAACAACAACTTCAACATTGAAAAACACCAACAAATTCAACAACAACCTCGAAATTGAAAAACACCAACAAATACAACAACAACCTCAACATTGAAAAACAACAAAAACCTCAACATTGAAAAACACCAACAAATTCAACAACAACCTCAACATTGAAAAACAACAACAACCTCAACATTGCAAAACACCAGCAAATTCAACAACAACCTCAACATTTAAAAACACCAACAAATTCAACAACAACCTCAACATTGAAAAACAACAACAATCTCAACATTGAAAAACACCAACAAATTCAACAACAACCTCAACATTGAAAAACAACAACAACCTCAACATTGAAAAACACCAACAAATTCAACAACAACCTCAACATTGAAAAACACCAACAAATTCAACAACAACCTCAACATTGAAAAACACCAACAAACTCAACAACAACCTCAACATTGAAAAATACCAACAACCTCAACATTGAAAAACACCAACAAATTCAACAACAACCTCAACATTGAAAAACACCAACAAATTCAACAACAAACTCAAGATTGAAAAACACGCACAAATTCAACAACCTCAACATTGAAAAACAACAACAACCTCATCATTGAAAAACACCAACAAATTCAACAACAACCTCAACATTGAAAAACACCAACAAACTCAACAACAACCTCAACATTGAAAAACAACAACAACCTAAACATTGAAAAACACCAACAAATTCAACAACAACCTCAACATTGAAAAACAACAACAACCTCAACATTGAAAAACACCAACAAATTCAACAACAACCTCAACATTGAAAAACACCAACAAATTCAACAACAACCTCAGCATTGAAAAACAACAACAACCTCAACATTGAAAAACATCAAAAACCTCAACATTCAAAAACACCAGCAAATTCAACAACAACTTCAACATTGAAAAACACCAACAAATTCAACAACAACCTCGAAATTGAAAAACACCAACAAATACAACAACAACCTCAACATTGAAAAACAACAAAAACCTCAACATTGAAAAACACCAACAAATTCAACAACAACCTCAACATTGAAAAACAACAACAACCTCAACATTGCAAAACACCAGCAAATTCAACAACAACCTCAACATTTAAAAACACCAACAAATTCAACAACAACCTCAACATTGAAAAACAACAACAATCTCAACATTGAAAAACACCAACAAATTCAACAACAACCTCAACATTGAAAAACAACAACAACCTCAACATTGAAAAACATCAACAAATTCAACAACAACCTCAACATTGAAAAACACCAACAAATTCAACAACAACCTCAACATTGAAAAACACCAACAAACTCAACAACAACCTCAACATTGAAAAATACCAACAACCTCAACATTGAAAAACACCAACAAATTCAACAACAACCTCAACATTGAAAAACACCAACAAATTCAACAACAAACTCAAGATTGAAAAACACGCACAAATTCAACAACCTCAACATTGAAAAACAACAACAACCTCATCATTGAAAAACACCAACAAATTCAACAACAACCTCAACATTGAAAAACACCAACAAATTCAACAACAACCTCAACATTGAAAAACAACAACAACCTCAACATTGAAAAACACCAACAAATTCAACAACAACCTCAACATTGAAAAACAACAACAACCTCAACATTGAAAAACACCAACAAATTCAACAACAACCTCAACATTGAAAAACACCAACAAACTCAACTTTGAAAAACACCAACAAATTCAACAACAACCTCAACATTGAAAAACAACAACAACCTCAACATTGAAAAACACCAACAAATTCAACAACAACCTCAACATTGAAAAACACCAACAAATTCAACAACAACTTCAGCATTGAAAAACAACAACAACCTCAACATTGAAAAACACCAACAAATTCAACAACAACCTCAACATTGAACAACATCAACAACCTCAACATTGAAAAACACCAGCAAATTCAACAACAACTTCAAGATTGAAAAACAACAGCAAATTCAACAACAACCTCGAAATTGAAAAACACCAACAAATACAACTACAACCTCAACATTGAAAAACAACAAAAACCTCAACATTGAAAAACACCAACAAATTCAACAACAACCTCAACATTGAAAAACAAAAACAACCTCAACATTGCAAAACACCAGCAAATTCAACAACAACCTCAACATTTAAAAGCACCAACAAATTCAACAACAACCTCAACATTGAAAAACACCAACAAATTCAACAAGAACCTCAGCATTGAAAAAAACAACAAACTCAACATTGAAAAACACCAACAAATTCAACAACAACCTCAACATTGAAAAACAACAACAACCTCAACATTGAAAAACACCAACAAATTCAACAACAACTTCAACATTGAAAAACACCAACAAATTCAACAACAACCTCGAAATTGAAAAACACCAACAAATTCAACAACAACCTAAACATTGAAAAACACCAACAAATTCAACAACAACCTCAACATTGAAAAACAACAACAACCTCAACATTGAAAAACACCAACAAATTCAACAACAACCTCAACGTTGAAAAACACCAACAAATTCAACAACAACCTCAACATTGAAAAACAACAACAACCTCAACATTGAAAAACACCAACAAATTCAACAACAACCTCAACATTGAAAAACACGAACAAATTCAACAACAACCTCAACATTGAAAAACACCAACAAACTCAACAACAACCTCAACATTGAAAAATAACAACAACCTCAACATTGAAAAACACCAACAAATTCAACAACAACCTCAACATTGAAAAAAACCAACAAATTCAACAACAACCTCAACATTGAAAAACAACAACAACCGAAACTTTGAAAAACACCAACAAATTCAACAACAACCTCAACATTGAAAAACAACAACAACCTCAACATTGAAAAACACCAACAAATTCAACAACAACCTCAACATTGAAAAACACCAACAAATTCAACAACAACCTCAGCATTGAAAAACAACAACAACCTCAACATTGAAAAACACCAACAAATTCAACAACAACCTCAACATTGAAAAACAACAACAACCTCAACATTGAAAAACACCGACAAATTCAACAACAACTTCAACATTGAAAAACACCAACAAATTCAACAACAACCTCGAAATTGAAAAACGCCAACAAATACAACAACAACCTCAACATTGAAAAACAACAAAAACCTCAACATTGAAAAACACCAACAAATTCAACAACAACCTCAACATTGAAAAACAACAACAACCTCAACATTGCAAAACACCAACAAATTCAACAACAACCTCAACATTTAAAAACACCAATAAATTCAACAACAACCTCAACATTGAAAAACAACAACAATCTCAACATTGAAAAACACCAACAAATTCAACAACAACCTCAAATTTGAAAAACAACAACAACCTCAACATTGAAAAACACCAACAAATTCAACAACAACCTCGACATTGAAAAACACCCTCAAATTCAAAATCAACCTAAACATTGAACAACACCAACGAATTCAAAAACAACCTCAACATTGAAAAACAACAACAATCTCAACATTGATAAACACCAACAAATACAACAACAACCTCAACATTGAAAAACAACAACAACCTCAACATTGAAAAACACCAACAAATTCAACAACAACCTCGACATTGAAAAACACCCTCAAATTCAACATCAACCTCAACATTGGAAAACACCAACAACCTCAAAATTGAAAAAACACCAACAAATTCAACAACAACCTCAACATTTAAAAACAACAACAACCTCAACATTAAAAAACACCAACAAATTCAACAACAACCTCAACATTGAAAAACACCAACAAACTCAACAACAACCTCAACATTGAAAAATAACAACAACCTCAACATTGAAAAACACCAACAAATTCAACAACAACCACAACATTGAAAAACACCAACAAATTCAACAAAAACCTCAACATTGAAAAACACCAACAAATTCAACAACAACCTCAACATTGAAAAACAACAACAACCTAAACATTGAAAAACACCAACAAATTCAACAACAACCTCAACATTGAAAAACAACAACAACCTCAACATTGAAAAACACCAACAAATTCAACAACAACCTCAACATTGAAAAACACCAACAAATTCAACAACA
Organism: Isurus oxyrinchus; assembly: GCA_026770705.1. Classification (NCBI taxonomy): domain Eukaryota; kingdom Metazoa; phylum Chordata; class Chondrichthyes; order Lamniformes; family Lamnidae; genus Isurus; species Isurus oxyrinchus. The sequence continues at coordinate 259,424 of JANJGN010000451.1, read as the reverse complement.
ACCTCAGCATTGAAAAACAACAACAACCTCAAAATTGAAAAACACCAACAAATTCAACAACAACCTCAACATTGAAAAACATCAACAACCTCAACATTGAAAAACACCAGCAAATTCAACAACAACTTCAACATTGAAAAACACCAACAAATTCAACAACAACCTCGAAATTGAAAAACACCAACAAATACAACAACAACCTCAACATTGAAAAACAACAAAAACCTCAACATTGAAAAACACCAACAAATTCAACAACAACCTCAACATTGAAAAACAACAACAACCTCAACATTGCAAAACACCAGCAAATTCAACAACAACCTCAACATTTAAAAACACCAACAAATTCAACAACAACCTCAACATTGAAAAACAACAACAATCTCAACATTGAAAAACACCAACAAATTCAACAACAACCTCAACATTGAAAAACAACAACAACCTCAACATTGAAAAACACCAACAAATTCAACAACAACCTCAACATTGAAAAACACCAACAAATTCAACAACAACCTCAACATTGAAAAACACCAACAAACTCAACAACAACCTCAACATTGAAAAATTCCAACAACCTCAACATTGAAAAACACCAACAAATTCAACAACAACCTCAACATTGAAAAACAACAACAAATTCAACAACAAACTCAAGATTGAAAAACACGCACAAATTCAACAACCTCAACATTGAAAAATAACAACAACCTCATCATTGAAAAACACCAACAAATTCAACAACAACCTCAACATTGAAAAACACCAACAAATTCAACAACAACCTCAACATTGAAAAACAACAACAACCTCAACATTGAAAAACACCAATAAATTCAACAACAACCTCAACATTCAAAAACAACAAAACCTCAACATTGAAAAACACCAACAAATTCAACAACAACCTCAACATTGAAAAACACCAACAAACTCAACATTGAAAAACACCAACAAATTCAACAACAACCTCAACATTGAAAAACAACAACAAACTCAACATTGACAAACACCAACAAATTCAACAATAACCTCAACATTGAAAAACAACAACAACCTCAACATTGAAAAACACAAACAAATCCAACAACAACCTCGAAATTGAAAAACACCAACAAATTCAACAACAACCTCAACATTGAAAAACAACAACAACCTCAACATTGAAAAACACCAACAAATTCAACAACAACCTCAACATTGAAAAACAACAACAACCTCAACATTGAAAAACACAAACAAATTCAACAACAACCTCAACATTGAAAAACACCAACAAATTCAACAACAACCTCAACATTGAAAAACAACAACAACCTCAACATTGAAAAACACCAACAAATTCAACAACAACTTCAACATTGAAAAACACCAACAAATTCAACAACAACCTCGAAATTGAAAAACACCAACAAATTCAACAACAACCTAAACATTGAAAAACAGCAACAAATTCAACAACAACCTCAACATTGAAAAACAACAACAACCTCAACATTGAAAAACACCAACAAATTCAACAACAACCTCAACGTTGAAAAACACCAACAAATTCAACAACAACCTCAACATTGAAAAACAACAACAACCTCAACATTGAAAAACACCAACAAATTCAACAACAACCTCAGCATTGAAAAACACCAACAAATTCAACAACAACCTCAACATTGAAAAACACAAACAAACTCAACAACAACCTCAACATTGAAAAATAACAACAACCTCAACATTGAAAAACACCAACAAATTCAACAACAACCTCAACATTGAAAAACACCAACAAATTCAACAACAACCTCAACATTGAAAAACAACAACAACCTAAACTTTGAAAAACACCAACAAATTCAACAACAACCTCAACATTGAAAAACAGCAACAACCTCAACATTGAAAAACACCAACAAATTCAACAACAACCTCAACATTGAAAAACACCAACAAATTCAACAACAACCTCAGCATTGAAAAACAACAACAACCTCAACATTGAAAAACACCAACAAATTCAACAACAACCTCAACATTGAAAAACAACAACAACTTCAACATTGAAAAACACCGACAAATTCAACAACAACTTCAACATTGAAAAACACCAACAAATTCAACAACAACCTCGAAATTGAAAAACACCAACAAATACAACAACAACCTCAACATTGAAAAACAACAAAAACCTCAACTTTGAAAAACACCAACAAATTCAACAACAACCTCAACATTGAAAAACAACAACAACCTCAACATTGCAAAACACCAACAAATTCAACAACAACCTCAAGATTTAAAAACACCAACAAATTCAACAACAACCTCAACATTGAAAAACAACAACAATCTCAACATTTAAAAACACCAACAAATTCAACAACAACCTCAACATTGAAAAACAACAACAATCTCAACATTGAAAAACACCAACAAATTCAACAACAACCTCAACATTGAAAAACAACAACAACCTCAACATTGAAAAACACCAACAAATTCAACAACAACCTCAACATTGAAAAACACCAACAAATTCAACAACAACCTCAACATTGAAAAACACCAACAAACTCAACAACAACCTCAACATTGAAAAATTCCAACAACCTCAACATTGAAAAACACCAACAAATTCAACAACAACCTCAACATTGAAAAACAACAACAAATTCAACAACAAACTCAAGATTGAAAAACACGCACAAATTCAACAACCTCAACATTGAAAAATAACAACAACCTCATCATTGAAAAACACCAACAAATTCAACAACAACCTCAACATTGAAAAACACCAACAAATTCAACAACAACCTCAACATTGAAAAACAACAACAACCTCAACATTGAAAAACACCAATAAATTCAACAACAACCTCAACATTCAAAAACAACAAAACCTCAACATTGAAAAACACCAACAAATTCAACAACAACTTCAACATTGAAAAACACCAACAAATTCAACAACAACCTCGAAATTGAAAAACACCAACAAATTCAACAACAACCTAAACATTGAAAAACACCAACAAATTCAACAACAACCTCAACATTGAAAAACAACAACAACCTCAACATTGAAAAACACCAACAAATTCAACAACAACCTCAACGTTGAAAAACACCAACAAATTCAACAACAACTTCAACATTGAAAAACAACAACAACCTCAACATTGAAAAACACCAACAAATTCAACCACAACCTCAACATTGAAAAACACGAACAAATTCAACAACAACCTCAACATTGAAAAACACCAACAAACTCAACAACAACCTCAACATTGAAAAATAACAACAACCTCAACATTGAAAAACACCAACAAATTCAACAACAACCTCAACATTGAAAAAAACCAACAAATTCAACAACAACCTCAACATTGAAAAACAACAACAACCGAAACTTTGAAAAACACCAACAAATTCAACAACAACCTCAACATTGAAAAACAACAACAACCTCAACATTGAAAAACACCAACAAATTCAACAACAACCTCAACATTGAAAAACACCAACAAATTCAACAACAACCTCAGCATTGAAAAACAACAACAACCTCAACATTGAAAAACACCAACAAATTCAACAACAACCTCAACATTGAAAAACAACAACAACCTCAACATTGAAAAACACCGACAAATTCAACAACAACTTCAACATTGAAAAACACCAACAAATTCAACAACAACCTCGAAATTGAAAAACGCCAACAAATACAACAACAACCTCAACATTGAAAAACAACAAAAACCTCAACATTGAAAAACACCAACAAATTCAACAACAACCTCAACATTGAAAAACAACAACAACCTCAACATTGCAAAACACCAACAAATTCAACAACAACCTCAACATTTAAAAACACCAACAAATTCAACAACAACCTCAACATTGAAAAACAACAACAATCTCAACATTGAAAAACACCAACAAATTCAACAACAACCTCAAATTTGAAAAACAACAACAACCTCAACATTGAAAAACACCAACAAATTCAACAACAACCTCGACATTGAAAAACACCCTCAAATTCAAAATCAACCTAAACATTGAACAACACCAACGAATTCAAAAACAACCTCAACATTGAAAAACAACAACAATCTCAACATTGATAAACACCAACAAATACAACAACAACCTCAACATTGAAAAACAACAACAACCTCAACATTGAAAAACACCAACAAATTCAACAACAACCTCGACATTGAAAAACACCCTCAAATTCAACATCAACCTCAACATTGGAAAACACCAACAACCTCAAAATTGAAAAAACACCAACAAATTCAACAACAACCTCAACATTTAAAAACAACAACAACCTCAACATTAAAAAACACCAACAAATTCAACAACAACCTCAACATTGAAAAACACCAACAAACTCAACAACAACCTCAACATTGAAAAATAACAACAACCTCAACATTGAAAAACACCAACAAATTCAACAACAACCACAACATTGAAAAACACCAACAAATTCAACAAAAACCTCAACATTGAAAAACACCAACAAATTCAACAACAACCTCAACATTGAAAAACAACAACAACCTAAACATTGAAAAACACCAACAAATTCAACAACAACCTCAACATTGAAAAACAACAACAACCTCAACATTGAAAAACACCAACAAATTCAACAACAACCTCAACATTGAAAAACACCAACAAATTCAACAACAACCTCAGCATTGAAAAACAACAACAACCTCAACATTGAAAAACACCAACAAATTCAACAACAACCTCAACATTGAAAAACATCAACAACCTCAACATTGAAAAACACCAGCAAATTCAACAACAACTTCAACATTGAAAAACACCAACAAATTCAACAACAACCTCGAAATTGAAAAACACCAACAAATACAACAACAACCTCAACATTGAAAAACAACAAAAACCTCAACATTGAAAAACACCAACAAATTCAACAACAACCTCAACATTGAAAAACAACAACAACCTCAACATTGCAAAACACCAGCAAATTCAACAACAACCTCAACATTTAAAAACACCAACAAATTCAACAACAACCTCAACATTGAAAAACAACAACAATCTCAACATTGAAAAACACCAACAAATTCAACAACAACCTCAACATTGAAAAACAACAACAACCTCAACATTGAAAAACACCAACAAATTCAACAACAACCTCAACATTGAAAAACACCAACAAATTCAACAACAACCTCAACATTGAAAAACACCAACAAACTCAACAACAACCTCAACATTGAAAAATTCCAACAACCTCAACATTGAAAAACACCAACAAATTCAACAACAACTTCAACATTGAAAAACAACAACAAATTCAACAACAAACTCAAGATTGAAAAACACGCACAAATTCAACAACCTCAACATTGAAAAATAACAACAACCTCATCATTGAAAAACACCAACAAATTCAACAACAACCTCAACATTGAAAAACACCAACAAATTCAACAACAACCTCAACATTGAAAAACAACAACAACCTCAACATTGAAAAACACCAATAAATTCAACAACAACCTCAACATTCAAAAACAACAAAACCTCAACATTGAAAAACACCAACAAATTCAACAACAACCTCAACATTGAAAAACACCAACAAACTCAACATTGAAAAACACCAACAAATTCAACAACAACCTCAACATTGAAAAACAACAACAAACTCAACATTGACAAACACCAACAAATTCAACAATAACCTCAACATTGAAAAACAACAACAACCTCAACATTGAAAAACACAAACAAATCCAACAACAACCTCGAAATTGAAAAACACCAACAAATTCAACAACAACCTCAACATTGAAAAACAACAACAACCTCAACATTGAAAAACACCAACAAATTCAACAACAACCTCAACATTGAAAAACAACAACAACCTCAACATTGAAAAACACAAACAAATTCAACAACAACCTCAACATTGAAAAACACCAACAAATTCAACAACAACCTCAACATTGAAAAACAACAACAACCTCAACATTGAAAAACACCAACAAATTCAACAACAACTTCAACATTGAAAAACACCAACAAATTCAACAACAACCTCGAAATTGAAAAACACCAACAAATTCAACAACAACCTAAACATTGAAAAACAGCAACAAATTCAACAACAACCTCAACATTGAAAAACAACAACAACCTCAACATTGAAAAACACCAACAAATTCAACAACAACCTCAACGTTGAAAAACACCAACAAATTCAACAACAACCTCAACATTGAAAAACAACAACAACCTCAACATTGAAAAACACCAACAAATTCAACAACAACCTCAGCATTGAAAAACACCAACAAATTCAACAACAACCTCAACATTGAAAAACACAAACAAACTCAACAACAACCTCAACATTGAAAAATAACAACAACCTCAACATTGAAAAACACCAACAAATTCAACAACAACCTCAACATTGAAAAACACCAACAAATTCAACAACAACCTCAACATTGAAAAACAACAACAACCTAAACTTTGAAAAACACCAACAAATTCAACAACAACCTCAACATTGAAAAACAGCAACAACCTCAACATCGAAAAACACCAACAAATTCAACAACAACCTCAACATTGAAAAACACCAACAAATTCAACAACAACCTCAGCATTGAAAAACAACAACAACCTCAACATTGAAAAACACCAACAAATTCAACAACAACCTCAACATTGAAAAACAACAACAACTTCAACATTGAAAAACACCGACAAATTCAACAACAACTTCAACATTGAAAAACACCAACAAATTCAACAACAACCTCGAAATTGAAAAACACCAACAAATACAACAACAACCTCAACATTGAAAAACAACAAAAACCTCAACTTTGAAAAACACCAACAAATTCAACAACAACCTCAACATTGAAAAACAACAACAACCTCAACATTGCAAAACACCAACAAATTCAACAACAACCTCAAGATTTAAAAACACCAACAAATTCAACAACAACCTCAACATTGAAAAACAACAACAATCTCAACATTTAAAAACACCAACAAATTCAACAACAACCTCAACATTGAAAAACAACAACAATCTCAACATTGAAAAACACCAACAAATTCAACAACAACCTCGACATTGAAAAACAACAACAACCTCAACATTGAAAAACACCAACAAATTCAACAACAACCTCAACATTGAAAAACACCAACAAATTCAACAACAACCTCAACATTGAAAAACACCAACAAACTCAACAACAACCTCAACATTGAAAAATTCCAACAACCTCAACATTGAAAAACACCAACAAATTCAACAACAACCTCAACATTGAAAAACAACAACAAATTCAACAACAAACTCAAGATTGAAAAACACGCACAAATTCAACAACCTCAACATTGAAAAATAACAACAACCTCATCATTGAAAAACACCAACAAATTCAACAACAACCTCAACATTGAAAAACACCAACAAATTCAACAACAACCTCAACATTGAAAAACAACAACAACCTCAACATTGAAAAACACCAATAAATTCAACAACAACCTCAACATTCAAAAACAACAAAACCTCAACATTGAAAAACACCAACAAATTCAACAACAACCTCAACATTGAAAAACACCAACAAACTCAACATTGAAAAACACCAACAAATTCAACAACAACCTCAACATTGAAAAACAACAACAAACTCAACATTGACAAACACCAACAAATTCAACAATAACCTCAACATTGAAAAACAACAACAACCTCAACATTGAAAAACACAAACAAATCCAACAACAACCTCGAAATTGAAAAACACCAACAAATTCAACAACAACCTCAACATTGAAAAACAACAACAACCTCAACATTGAAAAACACCAACAAATTCAACAACAACCTCAACATTGAAAAACAACAACAACCTCAACATTGAAAAACACAAACAAATTCAACAACAACCTCAACATTGAAAAACACCAACAAATTCAACAACAACCTCAACATTGAAAAACAACAACAACCTCAACATTGAAAAACACCAACAAATTCAACAACAACTTCAACATTGAAAAACACCAACAAATTCAACAACAACCTCGAAATTGAAAAACACCAACAAATTCAACAACAACCTAAACATTGAAAAACAGCAACAAATTCAACAACAACCTCAACATTGAAAAACAACAACAACCTCAACATTGAAAAACACCAACAAATTCAACAACAACCTCAACGTTGAAAAACACCAACAAATTCAACAACAACCTCAACATTGAAAAACAACAACAACCTCAACATTGAAAAACACCAACAAATTCAACAACAACCTCAGCATTGAAAAACACCAACAAATTCAACAACAACCTCAACATTGAAAAACACAAACAAACTCAACAACAACCTCAACATTGAAAAATAACAACAACCTCAACATTGAAAAACACCAACAAATTCAACAACAACCTCAACATTGAAAAACACCAACAAATTCAACAACAACCTCAACATTGAAAAACAACAACAACCTAAACTTTGAAAAACACCAACAAATTCAACAACAACCTCAACATTGAAAAACAGCAACAACCTCAACATTGAAAAACACCAACAAATTCAACAACAACCTCAACATTGAAAAACACCAACAAATTCAACAACAACCTCAGCATTGAAAAACAACAACAACCTCAACATTGAAAAACACCAACAAATTCAACAACAACCTCAACATTGAAAAACAACAACAACTTCAACATTGAAAAACACCGACAAATTCAACAACAACTTCAACATTGAAAAACACCAACAAATTCAACAACAACCTCGAAATTGAAAAACACCAACAAATACAACAACAACCTCAACATTGAAAAACAACAAAAACCTCAACTTTGAAAAACACCAACAAATTCAACAACAACCTCAACATTGAAAAACAACAACAACCTCAACATTGCAAAACACCAACAAATTCAACAACAACCTCAAGATTTAAAAACAGCAACAAATTCAACAACAACCTCAACATTGAAAAACAACAACAATCTCAACATTGAAAAACACCAACAAATTCAACAACAACCTCAACATTGAAAAACAACAACAACCTCAACATTGAAAAACACCAACAAATTCAACAACAACCTCGACATTGAAAAACACCCTCAAATTCAAAATCAACCTCAACATTGAACAACACCAACAAATTCAAAAACTACCTCAACATTGAAAAACAACAACAACCTCAACATTGAAAAACACCAACAAATTCAACAACAACCTCGACATTGAAAAACACCCTCAAATTCAAAATCAACCTCAACATTGAAAAACAACAACAACCGAAACTTTGAAAAACACCAACAAATTCAACAACAACCTCAACATTGAAAAACAACAACAACCTCAACATTGAAAAACACCAACAAATTCAACAACAACCTCAACATTGAAAAACACCAACAAATTCAACAACAACCTCAGCATTGAAAAACAACTACAACCTCAACATTGAAAAACACCAACAAATTCAACAACAACCTCAACATTGAAAAACAACAACAACCTCAACATTGAAAAACACCGACAAATTCAACAACAACTTCAACATTGAAAAACACCAACAAATTCAACAACAACCTCGAAATTGAAAAACGCCAACAAATACAACAACAACCTCAACATTGAAAAACACCAACAAATTCAACAACAACCTCAACATTGAAAAACACCAACAAATTCAACAACAACCTCAGCATTGAAAAACAACAACAACCTCAACATTGAAAAACACCAACAAATTCAACAACAACCTCAACATTGAAAAACAACAACAACCTCAACATTGAAAAACACCGACAAATTCAACAACAACTTCAACATTGAAAAACACCAACAAATTCAACAACAACCTCGAAATTGAAAAACGCCAACAAATACAACAACAACCTCAACATTGAAAAACACCAACAAATTCAACAACAACCTCAACATTGAAAAACAACAACAACCTCAACATTGCAAAACACCAACAAATTCAACAACAACCTCAACATTTAAAAACACCAACAAATTCAACAACAACCTCAACATTGAAAAACAACAACAATCTCAACATTGAAAAGCACCAACAAATTCAACAACAACCTCAAATTTGAAAAACAACAACAACCTCAACATTGAAAAACACCAACAAATTCAACAACAACCTCGACATTGAAAAACACCCTCAAATTCAAAATCACCCTCAACATTGAACAACACCAACAAATTCAAAAACAACCTCAACATTTAAAAACAACAACAATCTCAACATTGATAAACACCAACAAATACAACAACAACCTCAACATTGAAAAACAACAACAACCTCAACATTGAAAAACACCAACAAATTCAACAACAACCTCGACATTGAAAAACACCCTCAAATTCAACATCAACCTCAACATTGGAAAACACCAACAACCTCAAAATTGAAAAAACACCAACAAATTCAACAACAACCTCAACATTTAAAAACAACAACAACCTCAACATTGAAAAACACCAACAAATTCAACAACAACCTCAACATTGAAAAACACCATCAAACTCAACAACAACCTCAACATTGAAAAATAACAACAACCTCAACATTGAAAAACACCAACAAATTCAACAACAACGACAACATTGAAAAACAGCAACAAATTCAACAAAAACCTCAACATTGAAAAACACCAACAAATTCAACAACAACCTCAACATTGAAAAACAACAACAACCTAAACATTGAAAAACACCAACAAATTCAACAACAACCTCAACATTGAAAAACAACAACAACCTCAACATTGAAAAACACCAACAAATTCAACAACAACCTCAACATTGAAAAACACCAACAAATTCAACAACAACCTCAGCATTGAAAAACAACAACAACCTCAACATTGAAAAACACCAACAAATTCAACAACAACCTCAACATTGAAAAACAACAAAAACCTCAACATTGAAAAACACCAACAAATTCAACAACAACCTCAACATTGAAAAACAACAACAACCTCAACATTGCAAAACACCAGCAAATTCAACAACAACCTCAACATTTAAAAGCACCAACAAATTCAACAACAACCTCAACATTGAAAAACACCAACAAATTCAACAAGAACCTCAGCATTGAAAAAAACAACAAACTCAACATTGAAAAACACCAACAAATTCAACAACAACCTCAACATTGAAAAACAACAACAACCTCAACTTTGAAAAACACCAACAAATTCAACAACAACTTCAACATTGAAAAACACCAACAAATTCAACAACAACCTCGAAATTGAAAAACACCAACAAATTCAACAACAACCTAAACATTGAAAAACACCAACAAATTCAACAACAACCTCAACATTGAAAAACAACAACAACCTCAACATTGAAAAACACCAACAAATTCAACAACAACCTCAACGTTGAAAAACACCAACAAATTCAACAACAACCTCAACATTGAAAAACAACAACAACCTCAACATTGAAAAACACCAACAAATTCAACAACAACCTCAACATTGAAAAACACGAACAAATTCAACAACAACCTCAACATTGAAAAACACCAACAAACTCAACAACAACCTCAACATTGAAAAATAACAACAACCTCAACATTGAAAAACACCAACAAATTCAACAACAACCTCAACATTGAAAAAAACCAACAAATTCAACAACAACCTCAACATTGAAAAACAACAACAACCGAAACTTTGAAAAACACCAACAAATTCAACAACAACCTCAACATTGAAAAACAACAACAACCTCAACATTGAAAAACACCAACAAATTCAACAACAACCTCAACATTGAAAAACACCAACAAATTCAACAACAACCTCAGCATTGAAAAACAACAACAACCTCAACATTGAAAAACACCAACAAATTCAACAACAACCTCAACATTGAAAAACAACAACAACCTCAACATTGAAAAACACCGACAAATTCAACAACAACTTCAACATTGAAAAACACCAACAAATTCAACAACAACCTCGAAATTGAAAAACGCCAACAAATACAACAACAACCTCAACATTGAAAAACAACAAAAACCTCAACATTGAAAAACACCAACAAATTCAACAACAACCTCAACATTGAAAAACAACAACAACCTCAACATTGCAAAACACCAACAAATTCAACAACAACCTCAACATTTAAAAACACCAACAAATTCAACAACAACCTCAACATTGAAAAACAACAACAATCTCAACATTGAAAAACACCAACAAATTCAACAACAACCTCAAATTTGAAAAACAACAACAACCTCAACATTGAAAAACACCAACAAATTCAACAACAACCTCGACATTGAAAAACACCCTCAAATTCAAAATCAACCTAAACATTGAACAACACCAACGAATTCAAAAACAACCTCAACATTGAAAAACAACAACAATCTCAACATTGATAAACACCAACAAATACAACAACAACCTCAACATTGAAAAACAACAACAACCTCAACATTGAAAAACACCAACAAATTCAACAACAACCTCGACATTGAAAAACACCCTCAAATTCAACATCAACCTCAACATTGGAAAACACCAACAACCTCAAAATTGAAAAAACACCAACAAATTCAACAACAACCTCAACATTTAAAAACAACAACAACCTCAACATTGAAAAACACCAACAAATTCAACAACAACCTCAACATTGAAAAACACCAACAAACTCAACAACAACCTCAACATTGAAAAATAACAACAACCTCAACATTGAAAAACACCAACAAATTCAACAACAACCACAACATTGAAAAACACCAACAAATTCAACAAAAACCTCAACATTGAAAAACACCAACAAATTCAACAACAACCTCAACATTGAAAAACAACAACAACCTAAACATTGAAAAACACCAACAAATTCAACAACAACCTCAACATTGAAAAACAACAACAACCTCAACATTGAAAAACACCAACAAATTCAACAACAACCTCAACATTGAAAAACACCAACAAATTCAACAACAACCTCAGCATTGAAAAACAACAACAACCTCAACATTGAAAAACACCAACAAATTCAACAACAACCTCAACATTGAAAAACATCAACAACCTCAACATTGAAAAACACCAGCAAATTCAACAACAACTTCAACATTGAAAAACACCAACAAATTCAACAACAACCTCAACATTGAAAAACAACAAAAACCTCAACATTGAAAAAGACCAACAAATTCAACAACAACCTCAACATTGAAAAACAACAACAACCTCAACATTGCAAAACACCAGCAAATTCAACAACAACCTCAACATTTAAAAACACCAACAAATTCAACAACAACCTCAACATTGAAAAACAACAACAATCTCAACATTGAAAAACACCAACAAATTCAACAACAACCTCAACATTGAAAAACAACAACAACCTCAACATTGAAAAACACCAACAAATTCAACAACAACCTCAACATTGAAAAACACCAACAAATTCAACAACAACCTCAACATTGAAAAACAACAACAATCTCAACATTGAAAAACACCAACAAATTCAACAACAACCTCAACATTGAAAAACAACAACAACCTCAACATTGAAAAACACCAACAAATTCAACAACAACCTCAACATTGAAAAACACCAACAAATTCAACAACAACCTCAACATTGAAAAACACCAACAAACTCAACAACAACCTCAACATTGAAAAATTCCAACAACCTCAACATTGAAAAACACCAACAAATTCAACAACAACCTCAACATTGAAAAACACCAACAAATTCAACAACAAACTCAAGATTGAAAAACACGCACAAATTCAACAACCTCAACATTGAAAAACAACAACAACCTCATCATTGAAAAACACCAACAAATTCAACAACAACCTCAACATTGAAAAACACCAACAAATTCAACAACAACCTCAAAATTGAAAAACAACAACAACCTCAACATTGAAAAACACCAATAAATTCAACAACAACCTCAACATTCAAAAACAACAAAACCTCAACATTGAAAAACACCAACAAATTCAACAACAACCTCAACATTGAAAAACACCAACAAACTCAACATTGAAAAACACCAACAAATTCAACAACAACCTCAACATTGAAAAACAACAACAAACTCAACATTGACAAACACCAACAAATTCAACAATAACCTCAACATTGAAAAACAACAACAACCTCAACATTGAAAAACACAAACAAATCCAACAACAACCTCGAAATTGAAAAACACCAACAAATTCAACAACAACCTCAACATTGAAAAACAACAACAACCTCAACATTGAAAAACACCAACAAATTCAACAACAACCTCAACATTGAAAAACAACAACAACCTCAACATTGAAAAACACAAACAAATTCAACAGCAACCTCAACATTGAAAAACACCAACAAATTCAACAAGAACCTCAGCATTGAAAAACAACAACAACCTCAACATTGAAAAACACCAACAAATTCAACAACAACCTCAACATTGAAAAACAACAACAACCTCAACATTGAAAAACACCAACAAATTCAACAACAACTTCAACATTGAAAAACACCAACAAATTCAACAACAACCTCGAAATTGAAAAACACCAACAAATTCAACAACAACCTAAACATTGAAAAACAGCAACAAATTCAACAACAACCTCAACATTGAAAAACAACAACAACCTCAACATTGAAAAACACCAACAAATTCAACAACAACCTCAACGTTGAAAAACACCAACAAATTCAACAACAACCTCAAGATTGAAAAACAACAACAACCTCAACATTGAAAAACACCAACAAATTCAACAACAACCTCAGCATTGAAAAACACCAACAAATTCAACAACAACCTCAACATTGAAAAACACAAACAAACTCAACAACAACCCCAACATTGAAAAATAACAACAACCTCAACATTGAAAAACACCAACAAATTCAACAACAACCTCAACATTGAAAAACACCAACAAATTCAACAACAACCTCAACATTGAAAAACAACAACAACCTAAACTTTGAAAAACACCAACAAATTCAACAACAACCTCAACATTGAAAAACAGCAACAACCTCAACATTGAAAAACACCAACAAATTCAACAACAACCTCAACATTGAAAAACACCAACAAATTCAACAACAACCTCAGCATTGAAAAACAACAACAACCTCAACATTGAAAAACACCAACAAATTCAACAACAACCTCAACATTGAAAAACAACAACAACTTCAACATTGAAAAACACCGACAAATTCAACAACAACTTCAACATTGAAAAACACCAACAAATTCAACAACAACCTCGAAATTGAAAAACACCAACAAATACAACAACAACCTCAACATTGAAAAACAACAAAAACCTCAACTTTGAAAAACACCAACAAATTCAACAACAACCTCAACATTGAAAAACAACAACAACCTCAACATTGCAAAACACCAACAAATTCAACAACAACCTCAAGATTTAAAAACACCAACAAATTCAACAACAACCTCAACATTGAAAAACAACAACAATCTCAACATTGAAAAACACCAACAAATTCAACAACAACCTCAACATTGAAAAACAAGAACAACCTCAACATTGAAAAACACCAACAAATTCAACAACAACCTCGACATTGAAAAACACCCTCAAATTCAACAACAACCTCAACATTGAACAACACCAACAAATTCAAAAACTACCTCAACATTGAAAAACAACAACAACCTCAACATTGAAAAACACCAACAAATTCAACAACAACCTCGACATTGAAAAACACCAACAAATTCAACAACAACCTCAACATTGAAAAACAACAACAACCTCAACATTGAAAAACACCAACAAATTCAACAACAACCTCAACATTGAAAAACACCAACAAATTCAACAACAACCTCAGCATTGAAAAACAACAACAACCTCAACATTGAAAAACACCAACAAATTCAACAACAACCTCAACATTGAAAAACAACAACAACCTCAGCATTGAAAAACACCGACAAATTCAACAACAACTTCAACATTGAAAAACACCAACAAATTCAACAACAACCTCGAAATTGAAAAACGCCAACAAATACAACAACAACCTCAACATTGAAAAACACCAACAAATTCAACAACAACCTCAACATTGAAAAACACCAACAAATTCAACAACAACCTCAGCATTGAAAAACAACAACAACCTCAACATTGAAAAACACCAACAAATTCAACAACAACCTCAACATTGAAAAACAACAACAACCTCAACATTGAAAAACACCGACAAATTCAACAACAACTTCAACATTGAAAAACACCAACAAATTCAACAACAACCTCGAAATTGAAAAACGCCAACAAATACAACAACAACCTCAACATTGAAAAACAACAAAAACCTCAACATTGA
This sequence comes from Isurus oxyrinchus, assembly GCA_026770705.1. NCBI lineage: Eukaryota > Metazoa > Chordata > Chondrichthyes > Lamniformes > Lamnidae > Isurus > Isurus oxyrinchus. The sequence goes on along the minus strand of JANJGN010000451.1, from coordinate 242,893 downwards.
AAAACACCAACAAATTCAACAACAACCTCAACATTGAAAAACAACAACAACCTCAACATTGCAAAACACCAACAAATTCAACAACAACCTCAACATTTAAAAACACCAACAAATTCAACAACAACCTCAACATTGAAAAACAACAACAATCTCAACATTGAAAAACACCAACAACTTCAACAACAACCTCAAATTTGAAAAACAACAACAACCTCAACATTGAAAAACACCAACAAATTCAACAACAACCTCGACATTGAAAAACAGCCTCAAATTCAAAATCACCCTCAACATTGAACAACACCAACAAATTCAAAAACAACCTCAACATTGAAAAACAACAACAATCTCAACATTGATAAACACCAACAAATACAACAACAACCTCAACATTGAAAAACAACAACAACCCCAACATTGAAAAACACCAACAAATTCAACAACAACCTCGACATTGAAAAACACCCTCAAATTCAACATCAACCTCAACATTGGAAAACACCAACAACCTCAAAATTGAAAAAACACCAACAAATTCAACAACAACCTCAACATTTAAAAACAACAACAACCTCAACATTGAAAAACACCAACAAATTCAACAACAACCTCAACATTGAAAAACACCAACAAACTCAACAACAACCTCAACATTGAAAAATAACAACAACCTCAACATTGAAAAACACCAACAAATTCAACAACAACCACAACTTTGAAAAGCACCAACAAATTCAACAAAAACCTCAACATTGAAAAACACCAACAAATTCAACAACAACCTCAACATTGAAAAACAACAACAACCTAAACATTGAAAAACACCAACAAATTCAACAACAACCTCAACATTGAAAAACAACAACAACCTCAACATTGAAAAACACCAACAAATTCAACAACAACCTCAACATTGAAAAACACCAACAAATTCAACAACAACCTCAGCATTGAAAAACAACACAACCTCAACATTGAAAAACACCAACAAATTCAACAGCAACCTCAACATTGAAAAACATCAACAACCTCAACATTGAAAAACACCAGCAAATTCAACAACAACTTCAACATTGAAAAACACCAACAAATTCAACAACAACCTCGAAATTGAAAAACACCAACAAATACAACAACAACCTCAACATTGAAAAACAACAAAAACCTCAACATTGAAAAACACCAACAAATTCAACAATAACCTCAACATTGAAAAACACCAACAAACTCAACAACAACCTCAACATTGAAAAATACCAACAACCTCAACATTGAAAAACACCAACAAATTCAACAACAACCTCAACATTGAAAAACACCAACAAATTCAACAACAAACTCAAGATTGAAAAACACGCACAAATTCAACAACCTCAACATTGAAAAACAACAACAACCTCATCATTGAAAAACACCAACAAATTCAACAACAACCTCAACATTGAAAAACACCAACAAATTCAACAACAACCTCAACATTGAAAAACAACAACAACCTCAACATTGCAAAACACCAACAAATTCAACAACAACCTCAACATTTAAAAACACCAACAAATTCAACAACAACCTCAACATTGAAAAACAACAACAATCTCAACATTGAAAAACACCAACAAATTCAACAACAACCTCAACATTGAAAAACAACAACAACCTCAACATTGAAAAACACCAACAAATTCAACAACAACCTCGACATTGAAAAACACCCTCAAATTCAAAATCAACCTCAACATTGAACAACACCAACAAATTCAAAAACAACCTCAACATTGAAAAACAACAACAATCTCAACATTGAAAAACACCAACAAATACAACAACAACCTCAACATTGAAAAACAACAACAACCTCAACATTGAAAAACACCAACAAATTCAACAACAACCTCGACATTGAAAAACACCCTCAAATTCAAAATCAACCTCAACATTGGAAAACACCAACAACCTCAAAATTGAAAAAACACCAACAAATTCAACAACAACCTCAACATTTAAAAACAACAACAACCTCAACATTGAAAAACACCAACAAATTCAACAACAACCTCAACATTGAAAAACACCAACAAACTCAACAACAACCTCAACATTGAAAAATAACAACAACCTCAACATTGAAAAACACCAACAAATTCAACAACAACCACAACATTGAAAAACACCAACAAATTCAACAAAAACCTCAACATTGAAAAACACCAACAAATTCAACAACAACCTCAACATTGAAAAACAACAACAACCTAAACATTGAAAAACACCAATAAATTCAACAACAACCTCAACATTGAAAAACAACAACAACCTTAACATTGAAAAACACCAACAAATTCAACAACAACCTCAACATTGAAAAACACCAACAAATTCAACAACAACCTCAGCATTGAAAAACAACAACAACCTCAACATTGAAAAACACCAACAAATTCAACAACAACCTCAACATTGAAAAACATCAACAACCTCAACATTGAAAAACACCAGCAAATTCAACAACAACTTCAAGACTGAAAAACACCAACAAATTCAACAACAACCTCGAAATTGAAAAACACCAACAAATACAACAAAAACCTCAACATTGAAAAACAAGAAAAACATCAACATTGAAAACACCAACAAATTCAACAACAACCTCAACATTGAAAAACAACCACAACCTCAACATTGCAAAACACCAGCAAATTCAACCACAACCTCAACATTTAAAAACACCAACAAATTCAACAACAACCTCATCATTGAAAAACAACAACAATCTCAACATTGAAAAACACCAACAAATTCAACAACAACCTCAACATTGAAAAACAACAACCTCAACATTGAAAAACAGCAACAAATTCAACAACAACCTCAACATTGAAAAACACCAACAAATTCAACAACAACCTCACATTGAAAAACACCAACAAACTCAACAACAACCTCAACATTGAAAAATACCAACAACCTCAACATTGAAAAACACCAACAAATTCAACAACAACCTCAACATTGAAAAACACCCACAAATTCAACAACCTCAACATTGAAAAACAACAACAACCTCATCATTGAAAAACAACAACAAATTCAACAACAACCTCAACATTGAAAAACACCAACAAATTCAACAACAACCTCAACATTGAAAAACAACAACAACCTCAACATTGAAAAACACCAACAAATTCAACAACAACCTCAACATTGAAAAACAACAACAACCTCAACATTGAAAAACACCAACAAATTCAACAACAACCTCAACATTGAAAAACACCAACAAACTCAACATTGAAAAACAACAACAACCTCAACATTGCAAAACACCAGCAAATTCAACAACAACCTCAACATTTAAAAACACCAACAAATTCAACAACAACCTCAACATTGAAAAACAACAACAATCTCAACATTGAAAAACACCAACAAATTCAACAACAACCTCAACATTGAAAAACAACAACAACCTCAACATTGAAAAACACCAACAAATTCAACAACAACCTCAGCATTGAAAAACACCAACAAATTCAACAACAACCTCAACATTGAAAAACACCAACAAACTCAACAACAACGTCAACATTGAAAAATACCAACAACCTCAACATTGAAAAACACCAACAAATTCAACAACAACCTCAACATTGAAAAACACCAACAAATTCAACAACAAACTCAAGATTGAACAACACCCTCAAATTCAACAACCTCAACATTGAAAAACAACAACAACCTCGACATTGAAAAACACCCTCAAATTCAAAATCAACCTCAACATTGAACAACACCAACAAATTCAAAAACAACCTCAACATTGAAAAACAACAACAATCTCAACATTGAAAAACACCAACAAATACAACAACAACCTCAACATTGAAAAACAACAGCAACCTCAACATTGAAAAACACCAACAAATTCAACAACAACCTCGACATTGAAAAACACCCTCAAATTCAAAATCAACCCCAACATTGGAAAACACCAACAACCTCAAAATTGAAAAAACACCAACGAATTCAACAACAACCTCAACATTTAAAAACAACAACAACCTCAACATTGAAAAACACCAACAAATTCAACAACAACCTCAACATTGAAAAACACCAACAAACTCAACAGCAACCTCAACATTGAAAAATAACAACAACCTCAACATTGAAAAACACCAACAAATTCAACAACAACCTCGACATTGAAAAACACCCTCAAATTCAAAATCAACCTCAACATTGAACAACACCAACAAATTCAACAACAACCTCAACATTGAAAAACACCAACAAATTCAACAACAAACTCAAGATTGAAAAACACCCTCAAATTCAACAACCTCAACATTGAAAAACAACAACAACCTCATCATTGAAAAACACCAACAAATTCAACAACAACCTCAACATTGAAAAACACCAACAAATTCAACAACAACCTCAACATTGAAAAACAACAACAACCTCAACATTGAAAAACACCAACAAATTCAACAACAACCTCAACATTGAAAAACAACAACAACCTCAACATTGAAAAACACCAACAAATTCAACAACAACCTCAACATTGAAAAACACCAACAAACTCAACATTGAAAACCACCAACAAATTCAACAACAACCTCAACATTGAAAAACAACAACAAACTCAACATTGAAAAACACCAACAAATTCAACAATAACCTCAACATTGAAAAACAACAACAACCTCAACATTGAAAAACACAAACAAATCCAACAACAACCTCGAAATTGAAAAACACCAACAAATTCAACAACAACCTCAACATTGAAAAACAACAACAACCTCAACATTGAAAAACACAAACAAATCCAACAACAACCTCAACATTGAAAAACAACAACAACCTCAACATTGAAAAACACCAACAAATTCAACAACAACCTCAACATTGAAAAACACCAACAAATTCAACAAGAACCTCAGCATTGAAAAACAACAACAACCTCAACATTGAAAAACACCAACAAATTCAACAAGAACCTCAGCATTGAAAAACAACAACAACCTCAACATTGAAAAACACCAACAAATTCAACAACAACCTCAACATTGAAAAACAACAACAACCTCAACATTGAAAAACACCAACAAATTCAACAACAACTTCAACATTGAAAAACACCAACAAATTCAACAACAACCTCGAAATTGAAAAACACCAACAAATTCAAGAACAACCTAAACATTGAAAAACACCAAGAAATTCAACAACAACCTCGAAATTGAAAAACACCAACAAATACAACAACAACCTCAACATTGAAAAACAACAAAAACCTCAACATTGAAAAACACCAACAAATTCAACAACAACCTCAACATTGAAAAACAACAACAACCTCAACATTGCAAAACACCAACAAATTCAACAACAACCTCGAAATTGAAAAATACCAACAAATACAACAACAACCTCAACATTGAAAAACAACAAAAACCTCAACATTGAAAAACACCAACAAATTCAACAACAACCTCAACATTGAAAAACAACAACAACCTCAACATTGCAAAACACCAGCAAATTCAACAACAACCTCAACATTTAAAAACACCAACAAATTCAACAACAACCTCAACATTGAAAAACAACAACAATCTCAACATTGAAAAACACCAACAAATTCAACAACAACCTCAACATTGAAAAACAACAACAACCTCAACATTGAAAAACACCAACAAATTCAACAACAACCTCAGCATTGAAAAACACCAACAAATTCAACAACAACCTCAACATTGAAAAACACCAACAAACTCAACAACAACCTCGACATTGAAAAACACCCTCAAATTCAAAATCAACCTCAACATTGAACAACACCAACAAATTCAAAAACAACCTCAACATTGAAAAACAACAACAATCTCAACATTGAAAAACACCAACAAATACAACAACAACCTCAACATTGAAAAACAACAACAACCTCAACATTGAAAAACACCAACAAATTCAACAACAACCTCGACATTGAAAAACACCCTCAAATTCAAAATCAACCTCAACATTGGAAAACACCAACAACCTCAAAATTGAAAAAACACCAACAAATTCAACAACAACCTCAACATTTAAAAACAACAACAACCTCAACATTGAAAAACACCAACAAATTCAACAACAACCTCAACATTGAAAAACACCAACAAACTCAACAACAACCTCAACATTGAAAAATAACAACAACCTCAACATTGAAAAACACCAACAAATTCAACAACCACAACATTGAAAAACACCAACAAATTCAACAAAAACCTCAACATTGAAAAACACCAACAAATTCAACAACAACCTCAACATTGAAAAACAACAACAACCTAAACATTGAAAAACACCAATAAATTCAACAACAACCTCAACATTGAAAAACAACAACAACCTTAACATTGAAAAACACCAACAAATTCAACAACAACCTCAACATTGAAAAACACCAACAAATTCAACAACAACCTCAGCATTGAAAAACAACAACAACCTCAACATTGAAAAACACCAACAAATTCAACAACAACCTCAACATTGAAAAACATCAACAACCTCAACATTGAAAAACACCAGCAAATTCAACAACAACTTCAAGACTGAAAAACACCAACAAATTCAACAACAACCTCGAAATTGAAAAACACCAACAAATACAACAACAACCTCAACATTGAAAAACAACAAAAACCTCAACATTGAAAACACCAACAAATTCAACAACAACCTCAACATTGAAAAACAACCACAACCTCAACATTGCAAAACACCAGCAAATTCAACAACAACCTCAACATTTAAAAACACCAACAAATTCAACAACAACCTCATCATTGAAAAACAACAACAATCTCAACATTGAAAAACACCAACAAATTCAACAACAACCTCAACATTGAAAAACAACAACCTCAACATTGAAAAACACCAACAAATTCAACAACAACCTCAACATTGAAAAACACCAACAAATTCAACAACAACCTCACATTGAAAAACACCAACAAACTCAACAACAACCTCAACATTGAAAAATACCAACAACCTCAACATTGAAAAACACCAACAAATTCAACAACAACCTCAACATTGAAAAACACCCACAAATTCAACAACCTCAACATTGAAAAACAACAACAACCTCATCATTGAAAAACAACAACAAATTCAACAACAACCTCAACATTGAAAAACACCAACAAATTCAACAACAACCTCAACATTGAAAAACAACAACAACCTCAACATTGAAAAACACCAACAAATTCAACAACAACCTCAACATTGAAAAACAACAACAACCTCAACATTGAAAAACACCAACAAATTCAACAACAACCTCAACATTGAAAAACACCAACAAACTCAACATTGAAAAACAACAACAACCTCAACATTGCAAAACACCAGCAAATTCAACAACAACCTCAACATTTAAAAACACCAACAAATTCAACAACAACCTCAACATTGAAAAACAACAACAATCTCAACATTGAAAAACACCAACAAATTCAACAACAACCTCAACATTGAAAAACAACAACAACCTCAACATTGAAAAACACCAACAAATTCAACAACAACCTCAGCATTGAAAAACACCAACAAATTCAACAACAACCTCAACATTGAAAAACACCAACAAACTCAACAGCAACCTCAACATTGAAAAATAACAACAACCTCAACATTGAAAAACACCAACAAATTCAACAACAACCTCGACATTGAAAAACACCCTCAAATTCAAAATCAACCTCAACATTGAACAACACCAACAAATTCAACAACAACCTCAACATTGAAAAACACCAACAAATTCAACAACAAACTCAAGATTGAAAAACACCCTCAAATTCAAAATCAACCTCAACATTGAACAACACCAACAAATTCAACAACAACCTCAACATTGAAAAACAACAACAATCTCAACATTGAAAAACACCAACAAATTCAACAACAACCTCAACATTGAAAAACAACAACAACCTCAACATTGAAAAACACCAACAAATTCAACAACAACCTCGACATTGAAAAACACCCTCAAATTCAAAATCAACCTCAACATTGAACAACACCAACAAATTCAAAAACAACCTCAACATTGAAAAACAACAACAATCTCAACATTGAAAAACACCAACAAATACAACAACAACCTCAACATTGAAAAACAACAACAACCTCAACATTGAAAAACACCAACAAATTCAACAACAACCTCGACATTGAAAAACACCCTCAAATTCAAAATCAACCTCAACATTGGAAAACACCAACAACCTCAAAATTGAAAAAACACCAACAAATTCAACAACAACCTCAACATTTAAAAACAACAACAACCTCAACATTGAAAAACACCAACAAATTCAACAACAACCTCAACATTGAAAAACACCAACAAACTCAACAACAACCTCAACATTGAAAAATAACAACAACCTCAACATTGAAAAACACCAACAAATTCAACAACAACCACAACATTGAAAAACACCAACAAATTCAACAAAAACCTCAACATTGAAAAACACCAACAAATTCAACAACAACCTCAACATTGAAAAACAACAACAACCTAAACATTGAAAAACACCAATAAATTCAACAACAACCTCAACATTGAAAAACAACAACAACCTTAACATTGAAAAACACCAACAAATTCAACAACAACCTCAACATTGAAAAACACCAACAAATTCAACAACAACCTCAGCATTGAAAAACAACAACAACCTCAACATTGAAAAACACCAACAAATTCAACAACAACCTCAACATTGAAAAACATCAACAACCTCAACATTGAAAAACACCAGCAAATTCAACAACAACTTCAAGACTGAAAAACACCAACAAATTCAACAACAACCTCGAAATTGAAAAACACCAACAAATACAACAAAAACCTCAACATTGAAAAACAAGAAAAACATCAACATTGAAAACACCAACAAATTCAACAACAACCTCAACATTGAAAAACAACCACAACCTCAACATTGCAAAACACCAGCAAATTCAACCACAACCTCAACATTTAAAAACACCAACAAATTCAACAACAACCTCATCATTGAAAAACAACAACAATCTCAACATTGAAAAACACCAACAAATTCAACAACAACCTCAACATTGAAAAACAACAACCTCAACATTGAAAAACACCAACAAATTCAACAACAACCTCAACATTGAAAAACACCAACAAATTCAACAACAACCTCACATTGAAAAACACCAACAAACTCAACAACAACCTCAACATTGAAAAATACCAACAACCTCAACATTGAAAAACACCAACAAATTCAACAACAACCTCAACATTGAAAAACACCCACAAATTCAACAACCTCAACATTGAAAAACAACAACAACCTCATCATTGAAAAACAACAACAAATTCAACAACAACCTCAACATTGAAAAACACCAACAAATTCAACAACAACCTCAACATTGAAAAACAACAACAACCTCAACATTGAAAAACACCAACAAATTCAACAACAACCTCAACATTGAAAAACAACAACAACCTCAACATTGAAAAACACCAACAAATTCAACAACAACCTCAACATTGAAAAACACCAACAAACTCAACATTGAAAAACAACAACAACCTCAACATTGCAAAACACCAGCAAATTCAACAACAACCTCAACATTTAAAAACACCAACAAATTCAACAACAACCTCAACATTGAAAAACAACAACAATCTCAACATTGAAAAACACCAACAAATTCAACAACAACCTCAACATTGAAAAACAACAACAACCTCAACATTGAAAAACACCAACAAATTCAACAACAACCTCAGCATTGAAAAACACCAACAAATTCAACAACAACCTCAACATTGAAAAACACCAACAAACTCAACAACAACGTCAACATTGAAAAATACCAACAACCTCAACATTGAAAAACACCAACAAATTCAACAACAACCTCAACATTGAAAAACACCAACAAATTCAACAACAAACTCAAGATTGAACAACACCCTCAAATTCAACAACCTCAACATTGAAAAACAACAACAACCTCGACATTGAAAAACACCCTCAAATTCAAAATCAACCTCAACATTGAACAACACCAACAAATTCAAAAACAACCTCAACATTGAAAAACAACAACAATCTCAACATTGAAAAACACCAACAAATACAACAACAACCTCAACATTGAAAAACAACAGCAACCTCAACATTGAAAAACACCAACAAATTCAACAACAACCTCGACATTGAAAAACACCCTCAAATTCAAAATCAACCCCAACATTGGAAAACACCAACAACCTCAAAATTGAAAAAACACCAACGAATTCAACAACAACCTCAACATTTAAAAACAACAACAACCTCAACATTGAAAAACACCAACAAATTCAACAACAACCTCAACATTGAAAAACACCAACAAACTCAACAGCAACCTCAACATTGAAAAATAACAACAACCTCAACATTGAAAAACACCAACAAATTCAACAACAACCTCGACATTGAAAAACACCCTCAAATTCAAAATCAACCTCAACATTGAACAACACCAACAAATTCAACAACAACCTCAACATTGAAAAACACCAACAAATTCAACAACAAACTCAAGATTGAAAAACACCCTCAAATTCAACAACCTCAACATTGAAAAACAACAACAACCTCATCATTGAAAAACACCAACAAATTCAACAACAACCTCAACATTGAAAAACACCAACAAATTCAACAACAACCTCAACATTGAAAAACAACAACAACCTCAACATTGAAAAACACCAACAAATTCAACAACAACCTCAACATTGAAAAACAACAACAACCTCAACATTGAAAAACACCAACAAATTCAACAACAACCTCAACATTGAAAAACACCAACAAACTCAACATTGAAAACCACCAACAAATTCAACAACAACCTCAACATTGAAAAACAACAACAAACTCAACATTGAAAAACACCAACAAATTCAACAATAACCTCAACATTGAAAAACAACAACAACCTCAACATTGAAAAACACAAACAAATCCAACAACAACCTCGAAATTGAAAAACACCAACAAATTCAACAACAACCTCAACATTGAAAAACAACAACAACCTCAACATTGAAAAACACAAACAAATCCAACAACAACCTCAACATTGAAAAACAACAACAACCTCAACATTGAAAAACACCAACAAATTCAACAACAACCTCAACATTGAAAAACACCAACAAATTCAACAAGAACCTCAGCATTGAAAAACAACAACAACCTCAACATTGAAAAACACCAACAAATTCAACAAGAACCTCAGCATTGAAAAACAACAACAACCTCAACATTGAAAAACACCAACAAATTCAACAACAACCTCAACATTGAAAAACAACAACAAACTCAACAGCAACCTCAACATTGAAAAATAACAACAACCTCAACATTGAAAAACACCAACAAATTCAACAACAACCTCGACATTGAAAAACACCCTCAAATTCAAAATCAACCTCAACATTGAACAACACCAACAAATTCAACAACAACCTCAACATTGAAAAACACCAACAAATTCAACAACAAACTCAAGATTGAAAAACACCCTCAAATTCAACAACCTCAACATTGAAAAACAACAACAACCTCATCATTGAAAAACACCAACAAATTCAACAACAACCTCAACATTGAAAAACACCAACAAATTCAACAACAACCTCAACATTGAAAAACAACAACAACCTCAACATTGAAAAACACCAACAAATTCAACAACAACCTCAACATTGAAAAACAACAACAACCTCAACATTGAAAAACACCAACAAATTCAACAACAACCTCAACATTGAAAAACACCAACAAACTCAACATTGAAAACCACCAACAAATTCAACAACAACCTCAACATTGAAAAACAACAACAAACTCAACATTGAAAAACACCAACAAATTCAACAATAACCTCAACATTGAAAAACAACAACAACCTCAACATTGAAAAACACAAACAAATCCAACAACAACCTCGAAATTGAAAAACACCAACAAATTCAACAACAACCTCAACATTGAAAAACAACAACAACCTCAACATTGAAAAACACAAACAAATCCAACAACAACCTCAACATTGAAAAACAACAACAACCTCAACATTGAAAAACACCAACAAATTCAACAACAACCTCAACATTGAAAAACACCAACAAATTCAACAAGAACCTCAGCATTGAAAAACAACAACAACCTCAACATTGAAAAACACCAACAAATTCAACAAGAACCTCAGCATTGAAAAACAACAACAACCTCAACATTGAAAAACACCAACAAATTCAACAACAACCTCAACATTGAAAAACAACAACAACCTCAACATTGAAAAACACCAACAAATTCAACAACAACTTCAACATTGAAAAACACCAACAAATTCAACAACAACCTCGAAATTGAAAAACACCAACAAATTCAAGAACAACCTAAACATTGAAAAACACCAAGAAATTCAACAACAACCTCGAAATTGAAAAACACCAACAAATACAACAACAACCTCAACATTGAAAAACAACAAAAACCTCAACATTGAAAAACACCAACAAATTCAACAACAACCTCAACATTGAAAAACAACAACAACCTCAACATTGCAAAACACCAACAAATTCAACAACAACCTCGAAATTGAAAAATACCAACAAATACAACAACAACCTCAACATTGAAAAACAACAAAAACCTCAACATTGAAAAACACCAACAAATTCAACAACAACCTCAACATTGAAAAACAACAACAACCTCAACATTGCAAAACACCAGCAAATTCAACAACAACCTCAACATTTAAAAACACCAACAAATTCAACAACAACCTCAACATTGAAAAACAACAACAATCTCAACATTGAAAAACACCAACAAATTCAACAACAACCTCAACATTGAAAAACAACAACAACCTCAACATTGAAAAACACCAACAAATTCAACAACAACCTCAGCATTGAAAAACACCAACAAATTCAACAACAACCTCAACATTGAAAAACACCAACAAACTCAACAACAACCTCGACATTGAAAAACACCCTCAAATTCAAAATCAACCTCAACATTGAACAACACCAACAAATTCAAAAACAACCTCAACATTGAAAAACAACAACAATCTCAACATTGAAAAACACCAACAAATACAACAACAACCTCAACATTGAAAAACAACAACAACCTCAACATTGAAAAACACCAACAAATTCAACAACAACCTCGACATTGAAAAACACCCTCAAATTCAAAATCAACCTCAACATTGGAAAACACCAACAACCTCAAAATTGAAAAAACACCAACAAATTCAACAACAACCTCAACATTTAAAAACAACAACAACCTCAACATTGAAAAACACCAACAAATTCAACAACAACCTCAACATTGAAAAACACCAACAAACTCAACAACAACCTCAACATTGAAAAATAACAACAACCTCAACATTGAAAAACACCAACAAATTCAACAACAACCACAACATTGAAAAACACCAACAAATTCAACAAAAACCTCAACATTGAAAAACACCAACAAATTCAACAACAACCTCAACATTGAAAAACAACAACAACCTAAACATTGAAAAACACCAATAAATTCAACAACAACCTCAACATTGAAAAACAACAACAACCTTAACATTGAAAAACACCAACAAATTCAACAACAACCTCAACATTGAAAAACACCAACAAATTCAACAACAACCTCAGCATTGAAAAACAACAACAACCTCAACATTGAAAAACACCAACAAATTCAACAACAACCTCAACATTGAAAAACATCAACAACCTCAACATTGAAAAACACCAGCAAATTCAACAACAACTTCAAGACTGAAAAACACCAACAAATTCAACAACAACCTCGAAATTGAAAAACACCAACAAATACAACAACAACCTCAACATTGAAAAACAACAAAAACCTCAACATTGAAAACACCAACAAATTCAACAACAACCTCAACATTGAAAAACAACCACAACCTCAACATTGCAAAACACCAGCAAATTCAACAACAACCTCAACATTTAAAAACACCAACAAATTCAACAACAACCTCATCATTGAAAAACAACAACAATCTCAACATTGAAAAACACCAACAAATTCAACAACAACCTCAACATTGAAAAACAACAACCTCAACATTGAAAAACACCAACAAATTCAACAACAACCTCAACATTGAAAAACACCAACAAATTCAACAACAACCTCACATTGAAAAACACCAACAAACTCAACAACAACCTCAACATTGAAAAATACCAACAACCTCAACATTGAAAAACACCAACAAATTCAACAACAACCTCAACATTGAAAAACACCCACAAATTCAACAACCTCAACATTGAAAAACAACAACAACCTCATCATTGAAAAACAACAACAAATTCAACAACAACCTCAACATTGAAAAACACCAACAAATTCAACAACAACCTCAACATTGAAAAACAACAACAACCTCAACATTGAAAAACACCAACAAATTCAACAACAACCTCAACATTGAAAAACAACAACAACCTCAACATTGAAAAACACCAACAAATTCAACAACAACCTCAACATTGAAAAACACCAACAAACTCAACATTGAAAAACAACAACAACCTCAACATTGCAAAACACCAGCAAATTCAACAACAACCTCAACATTTAAAAACACCAACAAATTCAACAACAACCTCAACATTGAAAAACAACAACAATCTCAACATTGAAAAACACCAACAAATTCAACAACAACCTCAACATTGAAAAACAACAACAACCTCAACATTGAAAAACACCAACAAATTCAACAACAACCTCAGCATTGAAAAACACCAACAAATTCAACAACAACCTCAACATTGAAAAACACCAACAAACTCAACAGCAACCTCAACATTGAAAAATAACAACAACCTCAACATTGAAAAACACCAACAAATTCAACAACAACCTCGACATTGAAAAACACCCTCAAATTCAAAATCAACCTCAACATTGAACAACACCAACAAATTCAACAACAACCTCAACATTGAAAAACACCAACAAATTCAACAACAAACTCAAGATTGAAAAACACCCTCAAATTCAACAACCTCAACATTGAAAAACAACAACAACCTCATCATTGAAAAACACCAACAAATTCAACAACAACCTCAACATTGAAAAACACCAACAAATTCAACAACAACCTCAACATTGAAAAACAACAACAACCTCAACATTGAAAAACACCAACAAATTCAACAACAACCTCAACATTGAAAAACAACAACAACCTCAACATTGAAAAACACCAACAAATTCAACAACAACCTCAACATTGAAAAACACCAACAAACTCAACATTGAAAACCACCAAAAAATTCAACAACAACCTCAACATTGAAAAACAACAACAAACTCAACATTGAAAAACACCAACAAATTCAACAATAACCTCAACATTGAAAAACAACAACAACCTCAACATTGAAAAACACAAACAAATCCAACAACAACCTCGAAATTGAAAAACACCAACAAATTCAACAACAACCTCAACATTGAAAAACAACAACAACCTCAACATTGAAAAACACAAACAAATCCAACAACAACCTCGAAATTGAAAAACACCAACAAATTCAACAACAACCTCAACATTGAAAAACTACAACAACCTCAACATTGAAAAACACCAACAAATTCAACAACAACCTCAACATTGAAAAACAACAACAACCTCAACATTGAAAAACACCAACAAATTCAACAACAACCTCAACATTGAAAAACACCAACAAATTCAACAAGAACCTCAGCATTGAAAAACAACAACAACCTCAACATTGAAAAACACCAACAAATTCAACAAGAACCTCAGCATTGAAAAACAACAACAACCTCAACATTGAAAAACACCAACAAATTCAACAACAACCTCAACATTGAAAAACAACAACAACCTCAACATTGAAAAACACCAACAAATTCAACAACAACTTCAACATTGAAAAACACCAACAAATTCAACAACAACCTCGAAATTGAAAAACACCAACAAATTCAAGAACAACCTAAACATTGAAAAACACCAAGAAATTCAACAACAACCTCGAAATTGAAAAACACCAACAAATACAACAACAACCTCAACATTGAAAAACAACAAAAACCTCAACATTGAAAAACACCAACAAATTCAACAACAACCTCAACATTGAAAAACAACAACAACCTCAACATTGCAAAACACCAACAAATTCAACAACAACCTCGAAATTGAAAAATACCAACAAATACAACAACAACCTCAACATTGAAAAACAACAAAAACCTCAACATTGAAAAACACCAACAAATTCAACAACAACCTCAACATTGAAAAACAACAACAACCTCAACATTGCAAAACACCAGCAAATTCAACAACAACCTCAACATTTAAAAACACCAACAAATTCAACAACAACCTCAACATTGAAAAACAACAACAACCTCAACATTGAAAAACACCAACAAATTCAACAACAACCTCAACATTGAAAAACAACAACAACCTCAACATTGAAAAACACCAACAAATTCAACAACAACCTCAACATTGAAAAACACCAACAAACTCAACATTGAAAACCACCAACAAATTCAACAACAACCTCAACATTGAAAAACAACAACAAACTCAACATTGAAAAACACCAACAAATTCAACAATAACCTCAACATTGAAAAACAACAACAACCTCAACATTGAAAAACACAAACAAATCCAACAACAACCTCGAAATTGAAAAACACCAACAAATTCAACAACAACCTCAACATTGAAAAACAACAACAACCTCAACATTGAAAAACACCAACAAATTCAACAACAACCTCAACATTGAAAAACAACAACAACCTCAACATTGAAAAACACCAACAAATTCAACAACAACCTCAACATTGAAAAACACCAACAAATTCAACAAGAACCTCAGCATTGAAAAACAACAACAACCTCAACATTGAAAAACACCAACAAATTCAACAAGAACCTCAGCATTGAAAAACAACAACAACCTCAACATTGAAAAACACCAACAAATTCAACAACAACCTCAACATTGAAAAACAACAACAACCTCAACATTGAAAAACACCAACAAATTCAACAACAACTTCAACATTGAAAAACACCAACAAATTCAACAACAACCTCGAAATTGAAAAACACCAACAAATTCAAGAACAACCTAAACATTGAAAAACACCAAGAAATTCAACAACAACCTCGAAATTGAAAAACACCAACAAATACAACAACAACCTCAACATTGAAAAACAACAAAAACCTCAACATTGAAAAACACCAACAAATTCAACAACAACCTCAACATTGAAAAACAACAACAACCTCAACATTGCAAAACACCAACAAATTCAACAACAACCTCGAAATTGAAAAATACCAACAAATACAACAACAACCTCAACATTGAAAAACAACAAAAACCTCAACATTGAAAAACACCAACAAATTCAACAACAACCTCAACATTGAAAAACAACAACAACCTCAACATTGCAAAACACCAGCAAATTCAACAACAACCTCAACATTTAAAAACACCAACAAATTCAACAACAACCTCAACATTGAAAAACAACAACAATCTCAACATTGAAAAACACCAACAAATTCAACAACAACCTCAACATTGAAAAACAACAACAACCTCAACATTGAAAAACACCAACAAATTCAACAACAACCTCAGCATTGAAAAACACCAACAAATTCAACAACAACCTCAACATTGAAAAACACCAACAAACTCAACAACAACCTCGACATTGAAAAACACCCTCAAATTCAAAATCAACCTCAACATTGAACAACACCAACAAATTCAAAAACAACCTCAACATTGAAAAACAACAACAATCTCAACATTGAAAAACACCAACAAATACAACAACAACCTCAACATTGAAAAACAACAACAACCTCAACATTGAAAAACACCAACAAATTCAACAACAACCTCGACATTGAAAAACACCCTCAAATTCAAAATCAACCTCAACATTGGAAAACACCAACAACCTCAAAATTGAAAAAACACCAACAAATTCAACAACAACCTCAACATTTAAAAACAACAACAACCTCAACATTGAAAAACACCAACAAATTCAACAACAACCTCAACATTGAAAAACACCAACAAACTCAACAACAACCTCAACATTGAAAAATAACAACAACCTCAACATTGAAAAACACCAACAAATTCAACAACAACCACAACATTGAAAAACACCAACAAATTCAACAAAAACCTCAACATTGAAAAACACCAATAAATTCAACAACAACCTCAACATTGAAAAACAACAACAACCTAAACATTGAAAAACACCAATAAATTCAACAACAACCTCAACATTGAAAAACAACAACAACCTTAACATTGAAAAACACCAACAAATTCAACAACAACCTCAACATTGAAAAACACCAACAAATTCAACAACAACCTCAGCATTGAAAAACAACAACAACCTCAACATTGAAAAAACACCAACAAATTCAACAACAACCTCAACATTGAAAAACATCAACAACCTCAACATTGAAAAACACCAGCAAATTCAACAACATCTTCAAGACTGAAAAACACCAACAAATTCAACAACAACCTCGAAATTGAAAAACACCAACAAATACAACAACAACCTCAACATTGAAAAACAACAAAA
Organism: Isurus oxyrinchus; assembly: GCA_026770705.1. Lineage (NCBI taxonomy): Eukaryota > Metazoa > Chordata > Chondrichthyes > Lamniformes > Lamnidae > Isurus > Isurus oxyrinchus. The sequence continues at coordinate 224,015 of JANJGN010000451.1, read as the reverse complement.
ACCTCAACATTGAAAACACCAACAAATTCAACAACAACCTCAACATTGAAAAACAACCACAACCTCAACATTGCAAAACACCAGCAAATTCAACAACAACCTCAACATTTAAAAACACCAACAAATTCAACAACAACCTCATCATTGAAAAACAACAACAACCTCAACATTGAAAAACAACCACAAATTCAACAACCTCAACATTGAAAAACAACAAAAACCTCAACATTGAAAAACACCAACAAATTCAACAACAACCTCAACATTGAAAAACAACAACAACCTCAACATTGCAAAACACCAGCAAATTCAACAACAACCTCAACATTTAAAAACACCAACAAATTCAACAACAACCTCAACATTGAAAAACAACAACAACCTCAACATTGAAAAACACCAACAAATTCAACAACAACCTCAACATTGAAAAACAACAACAACCTCAACATTGAAAAACACCAACAAATTCAACAACAACCTCAACATTGAAAAACACCAACAAACTCAACATTGAAAACCACCAACAAATTCAACAACAACCTCAACATTGAAAAACAACAACAAACTCAACATTGAAAAACACCAACAAATTCAACAATAACCTCAACATTGAAAAACAACAACAACCTCAACATTGAAAAACACAAACAAATCCAACAACAACCTCGAAATTGAAAAACACCAACAAATTCAACAACAACCTCAACATTGAAAAACAACAACAACCTCAACATTGAAAAACACCAACAAATTCAACAACAACCTCAACATTGAAAAACAACAACAACCTCAACATTGAAAAACACCAACAAATTCAACAACAACCTCAACATTGAAAAACACCAACAAATTCAACAAGAACCTCAGCATTGAAAAACAACAACAACCTCAACATTGAAAAACACCAACAAATTCAACAAGAACCTCAGCATTGAAAAACAACAACAACCTCAACATTGAAAAACACCAACAAATTCAACAACAACCTCAACATTGAAAAACAACAACAACCTCAACATTGAAAAACACCAACAAATTCAACAACAACTTCAACATTGAAAAACACCAACAAATTCAACAACAACCTCGAAATTGAAAAACACCAACAAATTCAAGAACAACCTAAACATTGAAAAACACCAAGAAATTCAACAACAACCTCGAAATTGAAAAACACCAACAAATACAACAACAACCTCAACATTGAAAAACAACAAAAACCTCAACTTTGAAAAACACCAACAAATTCAACAACAACCTCAACATTGAAAAACAACAACAACCTCAACATTGCAAAACACCAACAAATTCAACAACAACCTCGAAATTGAAAAATACCAACAAATACAACAACAACCTCAACATTGAAAAACAACAAAAACCTCAACATTGAAAAACACCAACAAATTCAACAACAACCTCAACATTGAAAAACAACAACAACCTCAACATTGCAAAACACCAGCAAATTCAACAACAACCTCAACATTTAAAAACACCAACAAATTCAACAACAACCTCAACATTGAAAAACAACAACAATCTCAACATTGAAAAACACCAACAAATTCAACAACAACCTCAACATTGAAAAACAACAACAACCTCAACATTGAAAAACACCAACAAATTCAACAACAACCTCAGCATTGAAAAACACCAACAAATTCAACAACAACCTCAACATTGAAAAACACCAACAAACTCAACAACAACCTCGACATTGAAAAACACCCTCAAATTCAAAATCAACCTCAACATTGAACAACACCAACAAATTCAAAAACAACCTCAACATTGAAAAACAACAACAATCTCAACATTGAAAAACACCAACAAATACAACAACAACCTCAACATTGAAAAACAACAACAACCTCAACATTGAAAAACACCAACAAATTCAACAACAACCTCGACATTGAAAAACACCCTCAAATTCAAAATCAACCTCAACATTGGAAAACACCAACAACCTCAAAATTGAAAAAACACCAACAAATTCAACAACAACCTCAACATTTAAAAACAACAACAACCTCAACATTGAAAAACACCAACAAATTCAACAACAACCTCAACATTGAAAAACACCAACAAACTCAACAACAACCTCAACATTGAAAAATAACAACAACCTCAACATTGAAAAACACCAACAAATTCAACAACAACCACAACATTGAAAAACACCAACAAATTCAACAAAAACCTCAACATTGAAAAACACCAATAAATTCAACAACAACCTCAACATTGAAAAACAACAACAACCTAAACATTGAAAAACACCAATAAATTCAACAACAACCTCAACATTGAAAAACAACAACAACCTTAACATTGAAAAACACCAACAAATTCAACAACAACCTCAACATTGAAAAACACCAACAAATTCAACAACAACCTCAGCATTGAAAAACAACAACAACCTCAACATTGAAAAACACCAACAAATTCAACAACAACCTCAACATTGAAAAACATCAACAACCTCAACATTGAAAAACACCAGCAAATTCAACAACATCTTCAAGACTGAAAAACACCAACAAATTCAACAACAACCTCGAAATTGAAAAACACCAACAAATACAACAACAACCTCAACATTGAAAAACAACAAAAACCTCAACATTGAAAACACCAACAAATTCAACAACAACCTCAACATTGAAAAACAACCACAACCTCAACATTGCAAAACACCAGCAAATTCAACAACAACCTCAACATTTAAAAACACCAACAAATTCAACAACAACCTCATCATTGAAAAACAACAACAACCTCAACATTGAAAAACAACCACAAATTCAACAACCTCAACATTGAAAAACAACAACAACCTCATCATTGAAAAACAACAACAAATTCAACAACAACCTCAACATTGAAAAACACCAACAAATTCAACAACAACCTCAACATTGAAAAACAACAACAACCTCAACATTGAAAAACACCAACAAATTCAACAACAACCTCAACATTGAAAAACAACAACAACCTCAACATTGAAAAACACCAACAAATTCAACAACAACCTCAACATTGAAAAACACCAACAAACTCAACATTGAAAAACAACAACAACCTCAACATTGCAAAACACCAGCAAATTCAACAACAACCTCAACATTTAAAAACACCAACAAATTCAACAACAACCTCAACATTGAAAAACAACAACAATCTCAACATTGAAAAACACCAACAAATTCAACAACAACCTCAACATTGAAAAACAACAACAACCTCAACATTGAAAAACACCAACAAATTCAACAACAACCTCAGCATTGAAAAACACCAACAAATTCAACAACAACCTCAAAATTGAAAAACACCAACAAACTCAACAACAACGTCAACATTGAAAAATACCAACAACCTCAACATTGAAAAACACCAACAAATTCAACAACAACCTCAACATTGAAAAACACCAACAAATTCAACAACAAACTCAAGATTGAACAACACCCTCAAATTCAACAACCTCAACATTGAAAAACAACAACAACCTCGACATTGAAAAACACCCTCAAATTCAAAATCAACCTCAACATTGAACAACACCAACAAATTCAAAAACAACCTCAACATTGAAAAACAACAACAATCTCAACATTGAAAAACACCAACAAATACAACAACAACCTCAACATTGAAAAACAACAGCAACCTCAACATTGAAAAACACCAACAAATTCAACAACAACCTCGACATTGAAAAACACCCTCAAATTCAAAATCAACCTCAACATTGGAAAACACCAACAACCTCAAAATTGAAAAAACACCAACGAATTCAACAACAACCTCAACATTTAAAAACAACAACAACCTCAACATTGAAAAACACCAACAAATTCAACAACAACCTCAACATTGAAAAACACCAACAAACTCAACAGCAACCTCAACATTGAAAAATAACAACAACCTCAACATTGAAAAACACCAACAAATTCAACAACAACCTCGACATTGAAAAACACCCTCAAATTCAAAATCAACCTCAACATTGAACAACACCAACAAATTCAACAACAACCTCAACATTGAAAAACACCAACAAATTCAACAACAAACTCAAGATTGAAAAACACCCTCAAATTCAACAACCTCAACATTGAAAAACAACAACAACCTCATCATTGAAAAACACCAACAAATTCAACAACAACCTCAACATTGAAAAACACCAACAAATTCAACAACAACCTCAACATTGAAAAACAACAACAACCTCAACATTGAAAAACACCAACAAATTCAACAACAACCTCAACATTGAAAAACAACAACAACCTCAACATTGAAAAACACCAACAAATTCAACAACAACCTCAACATTGAAAAACACCAACAAACTCAACATTGAAAACCACCAACAAATTCAACAACAACCTCAACATTGAAAAACAACAACAAACTCAACATTGAAAAACACCAACAAATTCAACAATAACCTCAACATTGAAAAACAACAACAACCTCAACATTGAAAAACACAAACAAATCCAACAACAACCTCGAAATTGAAAAACACCAACAAATTCAACAACAACCTCAACATTGAAAAACAACAACAACCTCAACATTGAAAAACACCAACAAATTCAACAACAACCTCAACATTGAAAAACAACAACAACCTCAACATTGAAAAACACCAACAAATTCAACAACAACCTCAACATTGAAAAACACCAACAAATTCAACAAGAACCTCAGCATTGAAAAACAACAACAACCTCAACATTGAAAAACACCAACAAATTCAACAAGAACCTCAGCATTGAAAAACAACAACAACCTCAACATTGAAAAACACCAACAAATTCAACAACAACCTCAACATTGAAAAACAACAACAACCTCAACATTGAAAAACACCAACAAATTCAACAACAACTTCAACATTGAAAAACACCAACAAATTCAACAACAACCTCGAAATTGAAAAACACCAACAAATTCAAGAACAACCTAAACATTGAAAAACACCAAGAAATTCAACAACAACCTCGAAATTGAAAAACACCAACAAATACAACAACAACCTCAACATTGAAAAACAACAAAAACCTCAACATTGAAAAACACCAACAAATTCAACAACAACCTCAACATTGAAAAACAACAACAACCTCAACATTGCAAAACACCAACAAATTCAACAACAACCTCGAAATTGAAAAATACCAACAAATACAACAACAACCTCAACATTGAAAAACAACAAAAACCTCAACATTGAAAAACACCAACAAATTCAACAACAACCTCAACATTGAAAAACAACAACAACCTCAACATTGCAAAACACCAGCAAATTCAACAACAACCTCAACATTTAAAAACACCAACAAATTCAACAACAACCTCAACATTGAAAAACAACAACAATCTCAACATTGAAAAACACCAACAAATTCAACAACAACCTCAACATTGAAAAACAACAACAACCTCAACATTGAAAAACACCAACAAATTCAACAACAACCTCAGCATTGAAAAACACCAACAAATTCAACAACAACCTCAACATTGAAAAACACCAACAAACTCAACAACAACCTCGACATTGAAAAACACCCTCAAATTCAAAATCAACCTCAAATTGAACAACACCAACAAATTCAAAAACAACCTCAACATTGAAAAACAACAACAATCTCAACATTGAAAAACACCAACAAATACAACAACAACCTCAACATTGAAAAACAACAACAACCTCAACATTGAAAAACACCAACAAATTCAACAACAACCTCGACATTGAAAAACACCCTCAAATTCAAAATCAACCTCAACATTGGAAAACACCAACAACCTCAAAATTGAAAAAACACCAACAAATTCAACAACAACCTCAACATTTAAAAACAACAACAACCTCAACATTGAAAAACACCAACAAATTCAACAACAACCTCAACATTGAAAAACACCAACAAACTCAACAACAACCTCAACATTGAAAAATAACAACAACCTCAACATTGAAAAACACCAACAAATTCAACAACAACCACAACATTGAAAAACACCAACAAATTCAACAAAAACCTCAACATTGAAAAACACCAACAAATTCAACAACAACCTCAACATTGAAAAACAACAACAACCTAAACATTGAAAAACACCAATAAATTCAACAACAACCTCAACATTGAAAAACAACAACAACCTTAACATTGAAAAACACCAACAAATTCAACAACAACCTCAACATTGAAAAACACCAACAAATTCAACAACAACCTCAGCATTGAAAAACAACAACAACCTCAACATTGAAAAACACCAACAAATTCAACAACAACCTCAACATTGAAAAACATCAACAACCTCAACATTGAAAAACACCAGCAAATTCAACAACAACTTCAAGACTGAAAAACACCAACAAATTCAACAACAACCTCGAAATTGAAAAACTCCAACAAATACAACAACAACCTCAACATTGAAAAACAACAAAAACCTCAACATTGAAAACACCAACAAATTCAACAACAACCTCAACATTGAAAAACAACCACAACCTCAACATTGCAAAACACCAGCAAATTCAACAACAACCTCAACATTTAAAAACACCAACAAATTCAACAACAACCTCATCATTGAAAAACAACAACAATCTCAACATTGAAAAACACCAACAAATTCAACAACAACCTCAACATTGAAAAACAACAACCTCAACATTGAAAAACACCAACAAATTCAACAACAACCTCAACATTGAAAAACACCAACAAATTCAACAACAACCTCACATTGAAAAACACCAACAAACTCAACAACAACCTCAACATTGAAAAATACCAACAACCTCAACATTGAAAAACACCAACAAATTCAACAACAACCTCAACATTGAAAAACACCCACAAATTCAACAACCTCAACATTGAAAAACAACAACAACCTCATCATTGAAAAACAACAACAAATTCAACAACAACCTCAACATTGAAAAACACCAACAAATTCAACAACAACCTCAACATTGAAAAACAACAACAACCTCAACATTGAAAAACACCAACAAATTCAACAACAACCTCAACATTGAAAAACAACAACAACCTCAACATTGAAAAACACCAACAAATTCAACAACAACCTCAACATTGAAAAACACCAACAAACTCAACATTGAAAAACAACAACAACCTCAACATTGCAAAACACCAGCAAATTCAACAACAACCTCAACATTTAAAAACACCAACAAATTCAACAACAACCTCAACATTGAAAAACAACAACAATCTCAACATTGAAAAACACCAACAAATTCAACAACAACCTCAACATTGAAAAACAACAACAACCTCAACATTGAAAAACACCAACAAATTCAACAACAACCTCAGCATTGAAAAACACCAACAAATTCAACAACAACCTCAACTTTGAAAAACACCAACAAACTCAACAACAACGTCAACATTGAAAAATACCAACAACCTCAACATTGAAAAACACCAACAAATTCAACAACAACCTCAACATTGAAAAACACCAACAAATTCAACAACAAACTCAAGATTGAACAACACCCTCAAATTCAACAACCTCAACATTGAAAAACAACAACAACCTCGACATTGAAAAACACCCTCAAATTCAAAATCAACCTCAACATTGAACAACACCAACAAATTCAAAAACAACCTCAACATTGAAAAACAACAACAATCTCAACATTGAAAAACACCAACAAATACAACAACAACCTCAACATTGAAAAACAACAGCAACCTCAACATTGAAAAACACCAACAAATTCAACAACAACCTCGACATTGAAAAACACCCTCAAATTCAAAATCAACCTCAACATTGGAAAACACCAACAACCTCAAAATTGAAAAAACACCAACGAATTCAACAACAACCTCAACATTGAAAAACAACAACAACCTCAACATTGAAAAACACCAACAAATTCAACAACAACCTCGACATTGAAAAACACCCTCAAATTCAAAATCAACCTCAACATTGGAAAACACCAACAACCTCAAAATTGAAAAAACACCAACAAATTCAACAACAACCTCAACATTTAAAAACAACAACAACCTCAACATTGAAAAACACCAACAAATTCAACAACAACCTCAACATTGAAAAACACCAATAAACTCAACAACAACCTCAACATTGAAAAATAACAACAACCTCAACATTGAAAAACACCAACAAATTCAACAACAACCACAACATTGAAAAACACCAACAAATTCAACAAAAACCTCAACATTGAAAAACACCAACAAATTCAACAACAACCTCAACATTGAAAAACAACAACAACCTAAACATTGAAAAACACCAATAAATTCAACAACAACCTCAACATTGAAAAACAACAACAACCTTAACATTGAAAAACACCAACAAATTCAACAACAACCTCAACATTGAAAAACACCAACAAATTCAACAACAACCTCAGCATTGAAAAACAACAACAACCTCAACATTGAAAAACACCAACAAATTCAACAACAACCTCAACATTGAAAAACATCAACAACCTCAACATTGAAAAACACCAGCAAATTCAACAACAACTTCAAGACTGAAAAACACCAACAAATTCAACAACAACCTCGAAATTGAAAAACACCAACAAATACAACAACAACCTCAACATTGAAAAACAACAAAAACCTCAACATTGAAAACACCAACAAATTCAACAACAACCTCAACATTGAAAAACAACCACAACCTCAACATTGCAAAACACCAGCAAATTCAACAACAACCTCAACATTTAAAAACACCAACAAATTCAACAACAACCTCATCATTGAAAAACAACAACAATCTCAACATTGAAAAACACCAACAAATTCAACAACAACCTCAACATTGAAAAACAACAACCTCAACATTGAAAAACACCAACAAATTCAACAACAACCTCAACATTGAAAAACACCAACAAATTCAACAACAACCTCACATTGAAAAACACCAACAAACTCAACAACAACCTCAACATTGAAAAATACCAACAACCTCAACATTGAAAAACACCAACAAATTCAACAACAACCTCAACATTGAAAAACACCCACAAATTCAACAACCTCAACATTGAAAAACAACAACAACCTCATCATTGAAAAACAACAACAAATTCAACAACAACCTCAACATTGAAAAACACCAACAAATTAAACAACAACCTCAACATTGAAAAACAACAACAACCTCAACATTGAAAAACACCAACAAATTCAACAACAACCTCAACATTGAAAAACAACAACAACCTCAACATTGAAAAACACCAACAAATTCAACAACAACCTCAACATTGAAAAACACCAACAAACTCAACATTGAAAAACAACAACAACCTCAACATTGCAAAACACCAGCAAATTCAACAACAACCTCAACATTTAAAAACACCAACAAATTCAACAACAACCTCAACATTGAAAAACAACAACAATCTCAACATTGAAAAACACCAACAAATTCAACAACAACCTCAACATTGAAAAACAACAACAACCTCAACATTGAAAAACACCAACAAATTCAACAACAACCTCAGCATTGAAAAACACCAACAAATTCAACAACAACCTCAACATTGAAAAACACCAACAAACTCAACAACAACGTCAACATTGAAAAATACCAACAACCTCAACATTGAAAAACACCAACAAATTCAACAACAACCTCAACATTGAAAAACACCAACAAATTCAACAACAAACTCAAGATTGAACAACACCCTCAAATTCAACAACCTCAACATTGAAAAACAACAACAACCTCGACATTGAAAAACACCCTCAAATTCAAAATCAACCTCAACATTGAACAACACCAACAAATTCAAAAACAACCTCAACATTGAAAAACAACAACAATCTCAACATTGAAAAACACCAACAAATACAACAACAACCTCAACATTGAAAAACAACAGCAACCTCAACATTGAAAAACACCAACAAATTCAACAACAACCTCGACATTGAAAAACACCCTCAAATTCAAAATCAACCTCAACATTGGAAAACACCAACAACCTCAAAATTGAAAAAACACCAACGAATTCAACAACAACCTCAACATTGAAAAACAACAACAACCTCAACATTGAAAAACACCAACAAATTCAACAACAACCTCGACATTGAAAAACACCCTCAAATTCAAAATCAACCTCAACATTGGAAAACACCAACAACCTCAAAATTGAAAAAACACCAACAAATTCAACAACAACCTCAACATTTAAAAACAACAACAACCTCAACATTGAAAAACACCAACAAATTCAACAACAACCTCAACATTGAAAAACACCAATAAACTCAACAACAACCTCAACATTGAAAAATAACAACAACCTCAACATTGAAAAACACCAACAAATTCAACAACAACCACAACATTGAAAAACACCAACAAATTCAACAAAAACCTCAACATTGAAAAACACCAACAAATTCAACAACAACCTCAACATTGAAAAACAACAACAACCTAAACATTGAAAAACACCAATAAATTCAACAACAACCTCAACATTGAAAAACAACAACAACCTTAACATTGAAAAACACCAACAAATTCAACAACAACCTCAACATTGAAAAACACCAACAAATTCAACAACAACCTCAGCATTGAAAAACAACAACAACCTCAACATTGAAAAACACCAACAAATTCAACAACAACCTCAACATTGAAAAACATCAACAACCTCAACATTGAAAAACACCAGCAAATTCAACAACAACTTCAAGACTGAAAAACACCAACAAATTCAACAACAACCTCGAAATTGAAAAACACCAACAAATACAACAACAACCTCAACATTGAAAAACAACAAAAACCTCAACATTGAAAACACCAACAAATTCAACAACAACCTCAACATTGAAAAACAACCACAACCTCAACATTGCAAAACACCAGCAAATTCAACAACAACCTCAACATTTAAAAACACCAACAAATTCAACAACAACCTCATCATTGAAAAACAACAACAATCTCAACATTGAAAAACACCAACAAATTCAACAACAACCTCAACATTGAAAAACAACAACCTCAACATTGAAAAACACCAACAAATTCAACAACAACCTCAACATTGAAAAACACCAACAAATTCAACAACAACCTCACATTGAAAAACACCAACAAACTCAACAACAACCTCAACATTGAAAAATACCAACAACCTCAACATTGAAAAACACCAACAAATTCAACAACAACCTCAACATTGAAAAACACCCACAAATTCAACAACCTCAACATTGAAAAACAACAACAACCTCATCATTGAAAAACAACAACAAATTCAACAACAACCTCAACATTGAAAAACACCAACAAATTAAACAACAACCTCAACATTGAAAAACAACAACAACCTCAACATTGAAAAACACCAACAAATTCAACAACAACCTCAACATTGAAAAACAACAACAACCTCAACATTGAAAAACACCAACAAATTCAACAACAACCTCAACATTGAAAAACACCAACAAACTCAACATTGAAAAACAACAACAACCTCAACATTGCAAAACACCAGCAAATTCAACAACAACCTCAACATTTAAAAACACCAACAAATTCAACAACAACCTCAACATTGAAAAACAACAACAATCTCAACATTGAAAAACACCAACAAATTCAACAACAACCTCAACATTGAAAAACAACAACAACCTCAACATTGAAAAACACCAACAAATTCAACAACAACCTCAGCATTGAAAAACACCAACAAATTCAACAACAACCTCAACATTGAAAAACACCAACAAACTCAACAACAACGTCAACATTGAAAAATACCAACAACCTCAACATTGAAAAACACCAACAAATTCAACAACAACCTCAACATTGAAAAACACCAACAAATTCAACAACAAACTCAAGATTGAACAACACCCTCAAATTCAACAACCTCAACATTGAAAAACAACAACAACCTCGACATTGAAAAACACCCTCAAATTCAAAATCAACCTCAACATTGAACAACACCAACAAATTCAAAAACAACCTCAACATTGAAAAACAACAACAATCTCAACATTGAAAAACACCAACAAATACAACAACAACCTCAACATTGAAAAACAACAGCAACCTCAACATTGAAAAACACCAACAAATTCAACAACAACCTCGACATTGAAAAACACCCTCAAATTCAAAATCAACCTCAACATTGGAAAACACCAACAACCTCAAAATTGAAAAAACACCAACGAATTCAACAACAACCTCAACATTTAAAAACAACAACAACCTCAACATTGAAAAACACCAACAAATTCAACAACAACCTCAACATTGAAAAACACCAACAAACTCAACAGCAACCTCAACATTGAAAAATAACAACAACCTCAACATTGAAAAACACCAACAAATTCAACAACAACCTCGACATTGAAAAACAACAACAAACTCAACATTGAAAAACACCAACAAATTCAACAACAACCTCAACATTGAAAAACACCAACAAATTCAACAACAAACTCAAGATTGAAAAACACCCTCAAATTCAACAACCTCAACATTGAAAAACAACAACAACCTCATCATTGAAAAACACCAACAAATTCAACAACAACCTCAACATTGAAAAACACCAACAAATTCAACAACAACCTCAACATTGAAAAACAACAACAACCTCAACATTGAAAAACACCAACAAATTCAACAACAACCTCAACATTGAAAAACAACAACAACCTCAACATTGAAAAACACCAACAAATTCAACAACAACCTCAACATTGAAAAACACCAACAAACTCAACATTGAAAACCACCAACAAATTCAACAACAACCTCAACATTGAAAAACAACAACAAACTCAACATTGAAAAACACCAACAAATTCAACAATAACCTCAACATTGAAAAACAACAACAACCTCAACATTGAAAAACACAAACAAATCCAACAACAACCTCGAAATTGAAAAACACCAACAAATTCAACAACAACCTCAACATTGAAAAACAACAACAACCTCAACATTGAAAAACACCAACAAATTCAACAACAACCTCAACATTGAAAAACAACAACAACCTCAACATTGAAAAACACCAACAAATTCAACAACAACCTCAACATTGAAAAACACCAACAAATTCAACAAGAACCTCAGCATTGAAAAACAACAACAACCTCAACATTGAAAAACACCAACAAATTCAACAAGAACCTCAGCATTGAAAAACAACAACAACCTCAACATTGAAAAACACCAACAAATTCAACAACAACCTCAACATTGAAAAACAACAACAACCTCAACATTGAAAAACACCAACAAATTCAACAACAACTTCAAAATTGAAAAACACCAACAAATTCAACAACAACCTCGAAATTGAAAAACACCAACAAATTCAAGAACAACCTAAACATTGAAAAACACCAAGAAATTCAACAACAACCTCGAAATTGAAAAACACCAACAAATACAACAACAACCTCTACATTGTAAAACAACAAAAACCTCAACATTGAAAAACACCAACAAATTCAACAACAACCTCAACATTGAAAAACAACAACAACCTCAACATTGCAAAACACCAACAAATTCAACAACAACCTCAACATTTAAAAACACCAACAAATTCAACAACAACCTCAACATTGAAAAACAACAACAATCTCAACATTGAAAAACACCAACAAATTCAACAACAACCTCAACATTGAAAAACAACAACAACCTCAACATTGAAAAACACCAACAAATTCAACAACAACCTCGACATTGAAAAACACCCTCAAATTCAAAATCAACCTCAACATTGAACAACACCAACAAATTCAAAAACAACCTCAACATTGAAAAACAACAACAATCTCAACATTGAAAAACACCAACAAATACAACAACAACCTCAACATTGAAAAACAACAACAACCTCAACATTGAAAAACACCAACAAATTCAACAACAACCTCGACATTGAAAAACACCCTCAAATTCAAAATCAACCTCAACATTGGAAAACACCAACAACCTCAAAATTGAAAAAACACCAACAAATTCAACAACAACCTCAACATTTAAAAACAACAACAACCTCAACATTGAAAAACACCAACAAATTCAACAACAACCTCAACATTGAAAAACACCAACAAACTCAACAACAACCTCAACATTGAAAAATAACAACAACCTCAACATTGAAAAACACCAACAAATTCAACAACAACCACAACATTGAAAAACACCAACAAATTCAACAAAAACCTCAACATTGAAAAACACCAACAAATTCAACAACAACCTCAACATTGAAAAACAACAACAACCTAAACATTGAAAAACACCAATAAATTCAACAACAACCTCAACATTGAAAAACAACAACAACCTTAACATTGAAAAACACCAACAAATTCAACAACAACCTCAACATTGAAAAACACCAACAAATTCAACAACAACCTCAGCATTGAAAAACAACAACAACCTCAACATTGAAAAACACCAACAAATTCAACAACAACCTCAACATTGAAAAACATCAACAACCTCAACATTGAAAAACACCAGCAAATTCAACAACAACTTCAAGATTGAAAAACACCAACAAATTCAACAACAACCTCGAAATTGAAAAACACCAACAAATACAACAACAACCTCAACATTGAAAAACAACAAAAACCTCAACATTGAAAACACCAACAAATTCAACAACAACCTCAACATTGAAAAACAACCACAACCTCAACATTGCAAAACACCAGCAAATTCAACAACAACCTCAACATTTAAAAACACCAACAAATTCAACAACAACCTCATCATTGAAAAACAACAACAATCTCAACATTGAAAAACACCAACAAATTCAACAACAACCTCAACATTGAAAAACAACAACCTCAACATTGAAAAACACCAACAAATTCAACAACAACCTCAACATTGAAAAACACCAACAAATTCAACAACAACCTCACATTGAAAAACACCAACAAACTCAACAACAACCTCAACATTGAAAAATACCAACAACCTCAACATTGAAAAACACCAACAAATTCAACAACAACCTCAACATTGAAAAACACCCACAAATTCAACAACCTCAACATTGAAAAACAACAACAACCTCATCATTGAAAAACAACAACAAATTCAACAACAACCTCAACATTGAAAAACACCAACAAATTCAACAACAACCTCAACATTGAAAAACAACAACAACCTCAACATTGAAAAACACCAACAAATTCAACAACAACCTCAAAATTGAAAAACAACAACAACCTCAACATTGAAAAACACCAACAAATTCAACAACAACCTCAACATTGAAAAACACCAACAAACTCAACATTGAAAAACACCAACAAATTCAACAACAACCTCAACATTGAAAAACAACAACAAACTCAACATTGAAAAACACCAACAAATTCAACAATAACCTCAACATTGAAAAACAACAACAACCTCAACATTGAAAAACACAAACAAATCCAACAACAACCTCGAAATTGAAAAACACCAACAAATTCAACAACAACCTCAACATTGAAAAACAACAAGAACCTCAACATTGAAAAACACCAACAAATTCAACAACAACCTCAACATTGAAAAACACCAACAAATTCAACAACAACCTCAACATTGAAAAACACCAACAAACTCAACAACAACCTCAACATTGAAAAATACCAACAACCTCAACATTGAAAAACACCAACAAATTCAACAACAACCTCAACATTGAAAAACACCAACAAATTCAACAACAAACTCAAGATTGAAAAACACCCACCAATTCAACAACCTCAACATTGAAAAACAACAAAAACCTCATCATTGAAAAACACCAACAAATTCAACAACAACCTCAACATTGAAAAACACCAACAAATTCAACAACAACCTCAACATTGAAAAACAACAACAACCTCAACATTGAAAAACACCAACAAATTCAACAACAACCTCAACATTGAAAAACAACAACAACCTCAACATTGAAAAACACCAACAAATTCAACAACAACCTCAACATTGAAAAACACCAACAAACTCAACATTGAAAAACACCAACAAATTCAACAACAACCTCAACATTGAAAAACAACAACAAACTCAACATTGAAAAACACCAACAAATTCAACAATAACCTCAACATTGAAAAACAACAACAACCTCAACATTGAAAAACACAAACAAATCCAACAACAACCTCGAAATTGAAAAACACCAACAAATTCAACAACAACCTCAACATTGAAAAACAACAACAACCTCAACATTGAAAAACACCAACAAATTCAACAACAACCTCAACATTGAAAAACAACAACAACCTCAACATTGAAAAACACCAACAAATTCAACAACAACCTCAACATTGAAAAACACCAACAAATTCAACAAGAACCTCAGCATTGAAAAACAACAACAACCTCAACATTGAAAAACACCAACAAATTCAACAACAACCTCAACATTCAAAAACAACAACAACCTCAACATTGAAAAACACCAACAAATTCAACAACAACTTCAACATTGAAAAACACCAACAAATTCAACAACAACCTCAACATTGAAAAACAACAACAAATTCAAGAACAACCTAAACATTGAAAAACACCAACAAATTCTACAACAACCTCAACATTGAAAAACAACAACAACCTCAACATTGAAAAACACCAACAAATTCAACAACAACCTCAACGTTGAAAAACACCAACAAATTCAACAACAACCTCAACATTGAAAAACAACAACAACCTCAACATTGAAAAACACCAACAAATTCAACAACATCCTCAACATTGAAAAACACGAACAAATTCAACAACAACCTCAACATTGAAAAACACCAACAAACTCAACAACAACCTCAACATTGAAAAATAACAACAACCTCAACATTGAAAAACACCAACAAATTCAACAACAACCTCAACATTGAAAAACACCAACAAATTCAACAACAACCTCAACACTGAAAAACAACAACAACCTAAACTTTGAAAAACACCAACAAATTCAACAACAACCTCAACATTGAAAAACAACAACAACCTCAACATTGAAAAACACCAACAAATTCAACAACAACCTCAACATTGAAAAACACCAACAAATTCAACAACAACCTCAACATTGAAAAACAACAACAACCTCAACATTGAAAAACACCGACAAATTCAACAACAACTTCAACATTGAAAAACACCAACAAATTCAACAACAACCTCGAAATTGAAAAACACCAACAAATACAACAACAACCTCAACATTGAAAAACAACAAAAACCTCAACATTGAAAAACACCAACAAATTCAACAACAACCTCAACATTGATAAACAACAACAACCTCAACATTGCAAAACACCAACAAATTCAACAACAACCTCAACATTTAAAAACACAAACAAATTCAACAACAACCTCAACATTGAAAAACAACAACAATCTCAACATTGAAAAACACCAACAAATTCAACAACAACCTCAACATTGAAAAACAACAACAACCTCAACATTGAAAAACACCAACAAATTCAACAACAACCTCGACATTGAAAAACACCCTCAAATTCAAAATCAACCTCAACATTGAACAACACCAACAAATTCAAAAACAACCTCAACATTGAAAAACAACAACAATCTCAACATTGAAAAACACCAACAAATACAACAACAACCTCAACATTGAAAAACAACAACAACCTCAACATTGAAAAACACCAACAAATTCAACAACAACCTCGACATTGAAAAACACCCTCAAATTCAAAATCAACCTCAACATTGGAAAACACCAACAACCTCAAAATTGAAAAAACACCAACAAATTCAACAACAACCTCAACATTTAAAAACAACAACAACCTCAACATTGAAAAACACCAACAAATTCAACAACAACCTCAACATTGAAAAACACCAACAAACTCAACAACAACCTCAACATTGAAAAATAACAACAACCTCAACATTGAAAAACACCAACAAATTCAACAACAACCACAACATTGAAAAACACCAACAAATTCAACAAAAACCTCAACATTGAAAAACACCAACAAATTCAACAACAACCTCAACATTGAAAAACAACAACAACCTAAACATTGAAAAACACCAACAAATTCAACAACAACCTCAACATTGAAAAACAACAACAACCTCAACATTGAAAAACACCAACAAATTCAACAACAACCTCAACATTGAAAAACACCAACAAATTCAACAACAACCTCAACATTGAAAAGCACCAGCAAATTCAACAACAACTTCAACTTTGAAAAACACCAACAAATTCAACAACAACCTCGAAATTGAAAAACACCAACAAATACAACAACAACCTCAACATTGAAAAACAACAAAAACCTCAACATTGAAAAACACCAACAAATTCAACAACAACCTCAACATTGAAAAACAACAACAACCTCAACATTGCAAAACACCAGCAAATTCAACAACAACCTCAACATTAAAAACACCAACAAATTCAACAACAACCTCAACATTGAAAAACAACAACAATCTCAACATTGAAAAACACCAACAAATTCAACAACAACCTCGACATTGAAAAACACCCTCAAATTCAAAATCAACCTCAACATTGAACAACACCAACAAATTCAAAAACAACCTCAACATTGAAAAACAACAACAATCTCAACATTGATAAACACCAACAAATACAACAACAACCTCAACATTGAAAAACAACAACAACCTCAACATTGAAAAACACCAACAAATTCAACAACAACCTCGACATTGAAAAACACCCTCAAATTCAAAATCAACCTCAACATTGGAAAACACCAACAACCTCAAAATTGAAAAAACACCAACAAATTCAACAACAACCTCAACATTTGAAAACAACAACAACCTCAACATTGAAAAACACCAGCAAATTCAACAACAACCTCAACATTGAAAAACACCAACAAACTCAACAACAACCTCAACATTGAAAAATAACAACAACCTCAACATTGAAAAACACCAACAAATTCAACAACAACCACAACATTGAAAAATAACAACAACCTCAACATTGAAAAACACCAACAAATTCAACAACAACCACAACATTGAAAAACACCAACAAATTCAACAAAAACCTCAACATTGGAAAACACCAACAAATTCAACAACAACCTCAACATTGAAAAACAACAACAACCTAAACATTGAAAAACACCAACAAATTCAACAACAACCTCAACATTGAAAAACAACAACAACCTCAACATTGAAAAACACCAACAAATTCAACAACAACCTCAACATTGAAAAACACCAACAAATTCAACAACAACCTCAGCATTGAAAAACAACAACAACCTCAACATTGAAAAACACCAGCAAATTCAACAACAACTAAAACATTGAAAAACACCAACAAATTCAACAACAACCTCGAAATTGAAAAACACCAACAAATACAACAACAACCTCAACATTGAAAAACAACAAAAACCTCAACATTGAAAAACACCAACAAATTCAACAACAACCTCAACATTGAAAAACAACAACAACCTCAACATTGCAAAACACCAGCAAATTCAACAACAACCTCAACATTTAAAAACACCAACAAATTCAACAACAACCTCAACATTCAAAAACAACAACAATCTCAACATTGAAAAACACCAACAAATTCAACAACAACCTGAACATTGAAAAACAACAACAACCTCAACATTGAAAAACACCAACAAATTCAAAAACAACCTCAACATTGAAAAACACCAACAAATTCAACAACAACCTCAACATTGAAAAACACCAACAAACTCAACAACAACCTCAACATTGAAAAATACCAACAACCTCAACATTGAAAAACACCAACAAATTCAACAACAACCTCAACATTGAAAAACACCAACAAATTCAACAACAAACTCAAGATTGAAAAACACGCACAAATTCAACAACCTCAACATTGAAAAACAACAACAATCTCATCATTGAAAAACACCAACAAATTCAACAACAACCTCAACATTGAAAAACACCAACAAATTCAACAACAACCTCAACATTGAAAAACAACAACAACCTCAACATTGAAAAACACCAACAAATTCAACAACAACCTCAACATTGAAAAACAACAACAATCTCAACATTGAAAAACACCAACAAATTCAACAACAACCTCAACATTGAAAAACACCAACAAACTCAACATTGAAAAACACCAACAAATTCAAAAATAACCTCAACATTGAAAAACAACAACAACCTCAACATTGAAAAACACAAACAAATCCAACAACAACCTCAACATTGAAAAACAACAACAACCTCAACATTGAAAAACACCAACAAATACAACAACAACCTCAACATTGAAAAACAACAACAACCTCAACATTGAAAAACACAAACAAATTCAACAACAACCTCAACATTGAAAAACACCAACAAATTCAACAAGAACCTCAGCATTGAAAAACAACAACAACCTCAACATTGAAAAACACCAACAAATTCAACAACAACCTCAACATTGAAAAACAACAACAACCTCAACATTGAAAAACACCAACAAATTCAAAAACAACCTCAACATTGAAAAACACCAACAAATTCAACAACAACCTCAACATTGAAAAACACCAACAAACTCAACAACAACCTCAACATTGAAAAATACCAACAACCTCAACATTGAAAAACACCAACAAATTCAACAACAACCTCAACATTGAAAAACACCAACAAATTCAACAACAACCTCGAAATTGAAAAACACCAACAAATACAACAACAACCTCAACATTGAAAAACAACAAAAACCTCAACATTGAAAACACCAACAAATTCAACAACAACCTCAACATTGAAAAACAACCACAACCTCAACATTGCAAAACACCAGCAAATTCAACAACAACCTCAACATTTAAAAACACCAACAAATTCAACAACAACCTCATCATTGAAAAACAACAACAATCTCAACATTGAAAAACACCAACAAATTCAACAACAACCTCAACATTGAAAAACAACAACCTCAACATTGAAAAACACCAACAAATTCAACAACAACCTCAACATTGAAAAACACCAACAAATTCAACAACAACCTCACATTGAAAAACACCAACAAACTCAACAACAACCTCAACATTGAAAAATACCAACAACCTCAACATTGAAAAACACCAACAAATTCAACAACAACCTCAACATTGAAAAACACCCACAAATTCAACAACCTCAACATTGAAAAACAACAACAACCTCATCATTGAAAAACAACAACAAATTCAACAACAACCTCAACATTGAAAAACACCAACAAATTCAACAACAACCTCAACATTGAAAAACAGCAACAACCTCAACATTGAAAAACACCAACAAATTCAACAACAACCTCAACATTGAAAAACAACAACAACCTCAACATTGAAAAACACCAACAAATTCAACAACAACCTCAACATTGAAAAACACCAACAAACTCAACATTGAAAAACACCAACAAATTCAACAACAACCTCAACATTGAAAAACAACAACAAACTCAACATTGAAAAACACCAACAAATTCAACAATAACCTCAACATTGAAAAACAACAACAACCTCAACATTGAAAAACACAAACAAATCCAACAACAACCTCGAAATTGAAAAACACCAACAAATTCAACAACAACCTCAACATTGAAAAACAACAAGAACCTCAACATTGAAAAACACCAACAAATTCAACAACAACCTCAACATTGAAAAACACCAACAAATTCAACAACAACCTCAACATTGAAAAACACCAACAAACTCAACAACAACCTCAACATTGAAAAATACCAACAACCTCAACATTGAAAAACACCAACAAATTCAACAACAACCTCAACATTGAAAAACACCAACAAATTCAACAACAAACTCAAGATTGAAAAACACCCACCAATTCAACAACCTCAACATTGAAAAACAACAAAAACCTCATCATTGAAAAACACCAACAAATTCAACAACAACCTCAACATTGAAAAACACCAACAAATTCAACAACAACCTCAACATTGAAAAACAACAACAACCTCAACATTGAAAAACACCAACAAATTCAACAACAACCTCAACATTGAAAAACACCAACAAACTCAACATTGAAAAACACCAACAAATTCAACAACAACCTCAACATTGAAAAACAACAACAAACTCAACATTGAAAAACACCAACAAATTCAACAATAACCTCAACATTGAAAAACAACAACAACCTCAACATTGAAAAACACAAACAAATCCAACAACAACCTCGAAATTGAAAAACACCAACAAATTCAACAACAACCTCAACATTGAAAAACAACAACAACCTCAACATTGAAAAACACCAACAAATTCAACAACAACCTCAACATTGAAAAACAACAACAACCTCAACATTGAAAAACACCAACAAATTCAACAACAACCTCAACATTGAAAAACACCAACAAATTCAACAAGAACCTCAGCATTGAAAAACAACAACAACCTCAACATTGAAAAACACCAACAAATTCAACAACAACCTCAACATTGAAAAATAACAACAACCTCAACATTGAAAAACACCAACAAATTCACCAACAACCTCAACATTGAAAAACACCAACAAATTCAACAACAACCTCAACACTGAAAAACAACAACAACCTAAACTTTGAAAAACACCAACAAATTCAACAACAACCTCAACATTGAAAAACAACAACAACCTCAACATTGAAAAACACCAACAAATTCAACAACAACCTCAACATTGAAAAACACCAACAAATTCAACAACAACCTCAACATTGAAAAACAACAACAACCTCAACATTGAAAAACACCAACAAATTCAACAACAACCTCAACATTGAAAAACAACAACAACCTCAACATTGAAAAACACCGACAAATTCAACAACAACTTCAACATTGAAAAACACCAACAAATTCAACAACAACCTCGAAATTGAAAAACACCAACAAATACAACAACAACCTCAACATTGAAAAACAACAAAAACCTCAACATTGAAAAACACCAACAAATTCAACAACAACCTCAACATTGAAAAACAACAACAACCTCAACATTGCAAAACACCAACAAATTCAACAACAACCTCAACATTTAAAAACACAAACAAATTCAACAACAACCTCAACATTGAAAAACAACAACAATCTCAACATTGAAAAACACCAACAAATTCAACAACAACCTCAACATTGAAAAACAACAACAACCTCAACATTGAAAAACACCAACAAATTCAACAACAACCTCGACATTGAAAAACACTCTCAAATTCAAAATCAACCTCAACATTGGAAAACACCAACAACCTCAAAATTGAAAAAACACCAACAAATTCAACAACAACCTCAACATTTAAAAACAACAACAACCTCAACATTGAAAAACACCAACAAATTCAACAACAACCTCAACATTGAAAAACACCAACAAACTCAACAACAACCTCAACATTGAAAAATAACAACAACCTCAACATTGAAAAACACCAACAAATTCAACAACAACCACAACATTGAAAAACACCAACAAATTCAACAAAAACCTCAACATTGAAAAACACCAACAAATTCAACAACAACCTCAACATTGAAAAACAACAACAACCTAAACATTGAAAAACACCAACAAATTCAACAACAACCTCCACATTGAAAAACAACAACAACCTCAACATTGAAAAACACCAACAAATTCAACAACAACCTCAACATTGAAAAACACCAACAAATTCAACAACAACCTCAACATTGAAAAGCACCAGCAAATTCAACAACAACTTCAACTTTGAAAAACACCAACAAATTCAACAACAACCTCGAAATTGAAAAACACCAACAAATACAACAACAACCTCAACATTGAAAAACAACAAAAACCTCAACATTGAAAAACACCAACAAATTCAACAACAACCTCAACATTGAAAAACAACAACAACCTCAACATTGCAAAACACCAGCAAATTCAACAACAACCTCAACATTAAAAACACCAACAAATTCAACAACAACCTCAACATTGAAAAACAACAACAATCTCAACATTGAAAAACACCAACAAATTCAACAACAACCTCGACATTGAAAAACACCCTCAAATTCAAAATCAACCTCAACATTGAACAACACCAACAAATTCAAAAACAACCTCAACATTGAAAAACAACAACAATCTCAACATTGATAAACACCAACAAATACAACAACAACCTCAACATTGAAAAACAACAACAACCTCAACATTGAAAAACACCAACAAATTCAACAACAACCTCGACATTGAAAAACACCCTCAAATTCAAAATCAACCTCAACATTGGAAAACACCAACAACCTCAAAATTGAAAAAACACCAACAAATTCAACAACAACCTCAACATTTGAAAACAACAACAACCTCAACATTGAAAAACACCAGCAAATTCAACAACAACCTCAACATTGAAAAACACCAACAAACTCAACAACAACCTCAACATTGAAAAATAACAACAACCTGAACATTGAAAAACACCAACAAATTCAACAACAACCACAACATTGAAAAACACCAACAAATTCAACAAAAACCTCAACATTGGAAAACACCAACAAATTCAACAACAACCTCAACATTGAAAAACAACAACAACCTAAACATTGAAAAACACCAACAAATTCAACAACAACCTCAACATTGAAAAACAACAACAACCTCAACATTGAAAAACACCAACAAATTCAACAACAACCTCAACATTGAAAAACACCAACAAATTCAACAACAACCTCAGCATTGAAAAACAACAACAACCTCAACATTGAAAAACACCAGCAAATTCAACAACAACTAAAACATTGAAAAACACCAACAAATTCAACAACAACCTCGAAATTGAAAAACACCAACAAATACAACAACAACCTCAACATTGAAAAACAACAAAAACCTCAACATTGAAAAACACCAACAAATTCAACAACAACCTCAACATTGAAAAACAACAACAGCCTCAACATTGCAAAACACCAGCAAATTCAACAACAACCTCAACATTTAAAAACACCAACAAATTCAACAACAACCTCAACATTCAAAAACAACAACAATCTCAACATTGAAAAACACCAACAAATTCAACAACAACCTCAACATTGAAAAACAACAACAACCTCAACATTGAAAAACACCAACAAATTCAAAAACAACCTCAACATTGAAAAACACCAACAAATTCAACAACAACCTCAACATTGAAAAACACCAACAAATTCAACAACAAACTCAAGATTGAAAAACACGCACAAATTCAACAACCTCAACATTGAAAAACAACAACAATCTCATCATTGAAAAACACCAACAAATTCAACAACAACCTCAACATTGAAAAACACCAACAAATTCAACAACAACCTCAACATTGAAAAACAACAACAACCTCAACATTGAAAAACACCAACAAATTCAACAACAACCTCAACATTGAAAAACAACAACAATCTCAACATTGAAAAACACCAACAAATTCAACAACAACCTCAACATTGAAAAACACCAACAAACTCAACATTGAAAAACACCAACAAATTCAAAAATAACCTCAACATTGAAAAACAACAACAACCTCAACATTGAAAAACACAAACAAATCCAACAACAACCTCAACATTGAAAAACAACAACAACCTCAACATTGAAAAACACCAACAAATACAACAACAACCTCAACATTGAAAAACAACAACAACCTCAACATTGAAAAACACAAACAAATTCAACAACAACCTCAACATTGAAAAACACCAACAAATTCAACAACAACCTCAACATTGAAAAACAACAACAACCTCAACATTGAAAAACACCAACAAATTCAAAAACAACCTCAACATTGAAAAACACCAACAAATTCAACAACAACCTCAACATTTAAAAACACCAACAAACTCAACAACAACCTCAACATTGAAAAATACCAACAACCTCAACATTGAAAAACACCAACAAATTCAACAACAACCTCAACATTGAAAAACACCAACAAATTCAACAACAAACTCAAGATTGAAAAACACGCACAAATTCAACAACCTCAACATTGAAAAACAACAACAATCTCATCATTGAAAAACACCAACAAATTCAACAACAACCTCAACATTGAAAAACACCAACAAATTCAACAACAACCTCAACATTGAAAAACAACAACAACCTCAAATTGAAAAACACCAACAAATTCAACAACAACCTCAACATTGAAAAACAACAACAATCTCAACATTGAAAAACACCAACAAATTCAACAACAACCTCAACATTGAAAAACACCAACAAACTCAACATTGAAAAACACCAACAAATTCAACAATAACCTCAACATTGAAAAACAACAACAACCTCAACATTGAAAAACACCAACAAATTCAACAACAACCTCAACATTGAAAAACAACAACAACCTCAACATTGAAAAACACCAACAAATACAACAACAACCTCAACATTGAAAAACAACAACAACCTCAACATTGAAAAACACAAACAAATTCAACAACAACCTCAACATTGAAAAACACCAACAAATTCAACAAGAACCTCAGCATTGAAAAACAACAACAACCTCAACATTGAAAAACACCAACAAATTCAACAACAACCTCAACATTGAAAAACAACAACAACCTGAACATTGAAAAACACCAACAAATTCAACAACAACTTCAACATTGAAAAACACCAACAAATTCAACAACAACCTCGAAATTGAAAAACACCAACAAATTCAACAACAACCTAAACATTGAAAAACACCAACAAATTCAACAACAACCTCAACATTGAAAAACAACAACAACCTCAACATTGGAAAACAACAACAAATTCAACAACAACCTCAACGTTGAAAAACACCAACAAATTCAACAACAACCTCAACATTGAAAAACAACAACAACCTCAACATTGAAAAACACCAACAAATTCAACAACAACCTCAGCATTGAAAAACACCAACAAATTCAACAACAACCTCAACATTGAAAAACACAAACAAACTCAACAACAACCTCAACATTGAAAAATAACAACAACCTCAACATTGAAAAACACCAACAAATTCAACAACAACCTCAACATTGAAAAACACCAACAAATTCAACAACAACCTCAACATTGAAAAACAACAACAACCTAAACTTTGAAAAACACCAACAAATTCAACAACAACCTCAACATTGAAAAACAACAACAACCTCAACATTGAAAAACACCAACAAATTCAACAACAACCTCAACATTGAAAAACACCAACAAATTCAACAACAACCTCTGCATTGAAAAACAACAACAACCTCAACATTGAAAAACACCAACAAATTCAACAACCACCTCAACATTGAAAAACAACAACAATCTCAACATTGAAAAACACCAACAAATTCAACAACAACCTCAACATTGAAAAACAACAACAACCTCAACATTGAAAAACACCAACAAATTCAACAACAACCTCGACATTGAAAAACACCCTCAAATTCAAAATCAACCTCAACATTGAACAACACCAACAAATTCAAAAACAACCTCAACATTGAAAAACAACAACAATCTCAACATTGAAAAACACCAACAAATACAACAACAACCTCAACATTGAAAAACAACAACAACCTCAACATTGAAAAACACCAACAAATTCAACAACAACCTCGACATTGAAAAACACCCTCAAATTCAAAATCAACCTCAACATTGGAAAACACCAACAACCTCAAAATTGAAAAAACACCAACAAGTTCAACAACAACCTCAACATTTAAAAACAACAACAACCTCAACATTGAAAAACACCAACAAATTCAACAACAACCTCAACATTGAAAAACACCAACAAACTCAACAACAACCTCAACATTGAAAAATAACAACAACCTCAACATTGAAAAACACCAACAAATTCAACAACAACCATAACATTGAAAAACACCAACAAATTCAACAAAAACCTCAACATTGAAAAACACCAACAAATTCAACAACAACCTCAACATTGAAAAACAACAACAACCTAAACATTGAAAAACACCAACAAATTCAACAACAACCTCAACATTGAAAAACAACAACAACCTCAACATTGAAAAACACCAACAAATTCAACAACAACCTCAACATTGAAAAACACCAACAAATTCAACAACAACCTCAACATTGAAAAGCACCAGCAAATTCAACAACAACTTCAACTTTGAAAAACACCAACAAATTCAACAACAACCTCGAAATTGAAAAACACCAACAAATACAACAACAACCTCAACATTGAAAAACAACAAAAACCTCAACATTGAAAAACACCAACAAATTCAACAACAACCTCAACATTGAAAAACAACAACAACCTCAACATTGCAAAACACCAGCAAATTCAACAACAACCTCAACATTAAAAACACCAACAAATTCAACAACAACCTCAACATTGAAAAACAACAACAATCTCAACATTGAAAAACACCAACAAATTCAACAACAACCTCGACATTGAAAAACACCCTCAAATTCAAAATCAACCTCAACATTGAACAACACCAACAAATTCAAAAACAACCTCAACATTGAAAAACAACAACAATCTCAACATTGATAAACACCAACAAATACAACAACAACCTCAACATTGAAAAACAACAACAACCTCAACATTGAAAAACACCAACAAATTCAACAACAACCTCGACATTGAAAAACACCCTCAAATTCAAAATCAACCTCAACATTGGAAAACACCAACAACCTCAAAATTGAAAAAACACCAACAAATTCAACAACAACCTCAACATTTGAAAACAACAACAACCTCAACATTGAAAAACACCAACAAATTCAACAACAACCTCAACATTGAAAAACACCAACAAACTCAACAACAACCTCAACATTGAAAAATAACAACAACCTCAACATTGAAAAACACCAACAAATTCAACAACAACCACAACATTGAAAAACACCAACAAATTCAACAAAAACCTCAACATTGAAAAACACCAACAAATTCAACAACAACCTCAACATTGAAAAACAACAACAACCTAAACATTGAAAAACACCAACAAATTCAACAACAACCTCAACATTGAAAAACAACAACAACCTCAACATTGAAAAACACCAACAAATTCAACAACAACCTCAACATTGAAAAACACCAACAAATTCAACAACAACCTCAGCATTGAAAAACAACAACAACCTCAACATTGAAAAACACCAGCAAATTCAACAACAACTAAAACATTGAAAAACACCAACAAATTCAACAACAACCTCGAAATTGAAAAACACCAACAAATACAACAACAACCTCAACATTGAAAAACAACAAAAACATCAACATTGAAAAACACCAACAAATTCAACAACAACCTCAACATTGAAAAACAACAACAACCTCAACATTGCAAAACACCAGCAAATTCAACAACAACCTCAACATTTAAAAACACCAACAAATTCAACAACAACCTCAACATTCAAAAACAACAACAATCTCAACATTGAAAAACACCAACAAATTCAACAACAACCTCAACATTGAAAAACAACAACAACCTCAACATTGAAAAACACCAACAAATTCAAAAACAACCTCAACATTGAAAAACACCAACAAATTCAACACCAACCTCAACATTGAAAAACACCAACAAACTCAACAACAACCTCAACATTGAAAAATACCAACAACCTCAACATTGAAAAACACCAACAAATTCAACAACAATCTCAACATTGAAAAACACCAACAAATTCAACAACAACCTCGACATTGAAAAACACCCTCAAATTCAAAATCAACCTCAACATTGAACAACACCAACAAATTCAAAAACAACCTCAACATTGAAAAACAACAACAATCTCAACATTGATAAACAACAACAAATACAACAACAACCTCAACATTGAAAAACAACAACAACCTCAACATTGAAAAACACCAACAAATTCAACAACAACCTCGACATTGAAAAACACCCTCAAATTCAAAATCAACCTCAACATTGGAAAACACCAACAACCTCAAAATTGAAAAAACACCAACAAATTCAACAACAACCTCAACATTTGAAAACAACAACAACCTCAACATTGAAAAACACCAACAAATTCAAGAACAACCTCAACATTGAAAAACACCAACAAACTCAACAACAACCTCAACATTGAAAAATAACAACAACCTCAACATTGAAAAACACAAACAAATCCAACAACAACCTCAACATTGAAAAACAACAACAACCTCAACATTGAAAAACACCAACAAATACAACAACAACCTCAACATTGAAAAACAACAACAACCTCAACATTGAAAAACACAAACAAATTCAACAACAACCTCAACATTGAAAAACACCAACAAATTCAACAAGAACCTCAGCATTGAAAAACAACAACAACCTCAACATTGAAAAACACCAACAAATTCAACAACAACCTCAACATTGAAAAACAACAACAACCTCAACATTGAAAAACACCAACAAATTCAAAAACAACCTCAACATTGAAAAACACCAACAAATTCAACAACAACCTCAACATTGAAAAACACCAACAAACTCAACAACAACCTCAACATTGAAAAATACCAACAACCTCAACATTGAAAAACACCAACAAATTCAACAACAACCTCAACATTGAAAAACACCAACAAATTCAACAACAAACTCAAGATTGAAAAACACGCACAAATTCAACAACCTCAACATTGAAAAACAACAACAATCTCATCATTGAAAAACACCAACAAATTCAACAACAACCTCAACATTGAAAAACACCAACAAATTCAACAACAACCTCAACATTGAAAAACAACAACAACCTCAAATTGAAAAACACCAACAAATTCAACAACAACCTCAACATTGAAAAACAACAACAATCTCAACATTGAAAAACACCAACAAATTCAACAACAACCTCAACATTGAAAAACACCAACAAACTCAACATTGAAAAACACCAACAAATTCAACAATAACCTCAACATTGAAAAACAACAACAACCTCAACATTGAAAAACACCAACAAATTCAACAACAACCTCAACATTGAAAAACAACAACAACCTCAACATTGAAAAACACCAACAAATACAACAACAACCTCAACATTGAAAAACAACAACAACCTCAACATTGAAAAACACAAACAAATTCAACAACAACCTCAACATTGAAAAACACCAACAAATTCAACAAGAACCTCAGCATTGAAAAACAACAACATCCTCAACATTGAAAAACACCAACAAATTCAACAACAACCTCAACATTGAAAAACAACAACAACCTCAACATTGAAAAACACCAACAAATTCAGCAACAACTTCAACATTGAAAAACACCAACAAATTCAACAACAACCTCGAAATTGAAAAACACCAACAAATTCAACAACAACCTAAACATTGAAAAACACCAACAAATTCAACAACAACCTCAACATTGAAAAACAACAACAACCTCAACATTGGAAAACACCAACAAATTCAACAACAACCTCAACGTTGAAAAACACCAACAAATTCAACAACAACCTCAACATTGAAAAACAACAACAACCTCAACATTGAAAAACACCAACAAATTCAACAACAACCTCAGCATTGAAAAACACCAACAAATTCAACAACAACCTCAACATTGAAAAACACAAACAAACTCAACAACAACCTCAACATTGAAAAATAACAACAACCTCAACATTGAAAAACACCAACAAATTCAACAACAACCTCAACATTGAAAAACACCAACAAATTCAACAACAACCTCAACATTGAAAAACAACAACAACCTAAACTTTGAAAAACACCAACAAATTCAACAACAACCTCAACATTGAAAAACAACAACAACCTCAACATTGAAAAACACCAACAAATTCAACAACAACCTCAACATTGAAAAACACCAACAAATTCAACAACAACCTCAGCATTGAAAAACAACAACAACCTCAACATTGAAAAACACCAACAAATTCAACAACAACCTCAACATTGAAAAACAACAACAATCTCAACATTGAAAAACACCAACAAATTCAACAACAACCTCAACATTGAAAAACAACAACAACCTCAACATTGAAAAACACCAACAAATTCAACAACAACCTCGACATTGAAAAACACCCTCAAATTCAAAATCAACCTCAACATTGAACAACACCAACAAATTCAAAAACAACCTCAACATTGAAAAACAACAACAATCTCAACATTGAAAAACACCAACAAATACAACAACAACCTCAACATTGAAAAACAACAACAACCTCAACATTGAAAAACACCAACAAATTCAACAAAAACCTCGACATTGAAAAACACCCTCAAATTCAAAATCAACCTCAACATTGGAAAACACCAACAACCTCAAAATTGAAAAAACACCAACAAATTCAACAACAACCTCAACATTTAAAAACAACAACAACCTCAACATTGAAAAACACCAACAAATTCAACAACAACCTCAACATTGAAAAACACCAACAAACTCAACAACAACCTCAACATTGAAAAATAACAACAACCTCAACATTGAAAAACACCAACAAATTCAACAACAACCACAACATTGAAAAACACCAACAAATTCAACAAAAACCTCAACATTGAAAAACACCAACAAATTCAACAACAACCTCAACATTGAAAAACAACAACAACCTAAACATTGAAAAACACCAACAAATTCAACAACAACCTCAACATTGAAAAACAACAACAACCTCAACATTGAAAAACACCAACAAATTCAACAACAACCTCAACATTGAAAAACACCAACAAATTCAACAACAACCTCAACATTGAAAAGCACCAGCAAATTCAACAACAACTTCAACTTTGAAAAACACCAACAAATTCAACAACAACCTCGAAATTGAAAAACACCAACAAATACAACAACAACCTCAACATTGAAAAACAACAAAAACCTCAACATTGAAAAACACCAACAAATTCAACAACAACCTCAACATTGAAAAACAACAACAACCTCAACATTGCAAAACACCAGCAAATTCAACAACAACCTCAACATTAAAAACACCAACAAATTCAACAACAACCTCAACATTGAAAAACAACAACAATCTCAACATTGAAAAACACCAACAAATTCAACAACAACCTCGACATTGAAAAACACCCTCAAATTCAAAATCAACCTCAACATTGAACAACACCAACAAATTCAAAAACAACCTCAACATTGAAAAACAACAACAATCTCAACATTGATAAACACCAACAAATACAACAACAACCTCAACATTGAAAAACAACAACAACCTCAACATTGAAAAACACCAACAAATTCAACAACAACCTCGACATTGAAAAACACCCTCAAATTCAAAATCAACCTCAACATTGGAAAACACCAACAACCTCAAAATTGAAAAAACACCAACAAATTCAACAACAACCTCAACATTTGAAAACAACAACAACCTCAACATTGAAAAACACCAACAAATTCAACAACAACCTCAACATTGAAAAACACCAACAAACTCAACAACAACCTCAACATTGAAAAATAACAACAACCTCAACATTGAAAAACACCAACAAATTCAACAACAACCACAACATTGAAAAACACCAACAAATTCAACAAAAACCTCAACATTGAAAAACACCAACAAATTCAACAACAACCTCAACATTGAAAAACAACAACAACCTAAACATTGAAAAACACCAACAAATTCAACAACAACCTCAACATTGAAAAACAACAACAACCTCAACATTGAAAAACACCAACAAATTCAACAACAACCTCAACATTGAAAAACACCAACAAATTCAACAACAACCTCAGCATTGAAAAACAACAACAACCTCAACATTGAAAAACACCAGCAAATTCAACAACAACTAAAACATTGAAAAACACCAACAAATTCAACAACAACCTCGAAATTGAAAAACACCAACAAATACAACAACAACCTCAACATTGAAAAACAAGAAAAACATCAACATTGAAAAACACCAACAAATTCAACAACAACCTCAACATTGAAAAACAACAACAACCTCAACATTGCAAAACACCAGCAAATTCAACAACAACCTCAACATTTAAAAACACCAACAAATTCAACAACAACCTCAACATTCAAAAACAACAACAATCTCAACATTGAAAAACACCAACAAATTCAACAACAACCTCAACATTGAAAAACAACAACAACCTCAACATTGAAAAACACCAACAAATTCAAAAACAACCTCAACATTGAAAAACACCAACAAATTCAACACCAACCTCAACATTGAAAAACACCAACAAACTCAACAACAACCTCAACATTGAAAAATACCAACAACCTCAACATTGAAAAACACCAACAAATTCAACAACAATCTCAACATTGAAAAACACCAACAAATTCAACAACAACCTCGACATTGAAAAACACCCTCAAATTCAAAATCAACCTCAACATTGAACAACACCAACAAATTCAAAAACAACCTCAACATTGAAAAACAACAACAATCTCAACATTGATAAACACCAACAAATACAACAACAACCTCAACATTGAAAAACAACAACAACCTCAACATTGAAAAACACCAACAAATTCAACAACAACCTCGACATTGAAAAACACCCTCAAATTCAAAATCAACCTCAACATTGGAAAACACCAACAACCTCAAAATTGAAAAAACACCAACAAATTCAACAACAACATCAACATTTGAAAACAACAACAACCTCAACATTGAAAAACACCAACAAATTCAACAACAACCTCAACATTGAAAAACACCAACAAACTCAACAACAACCTCAACATTGAAAAATAACAACAACCTCAACATTGAAAAACACCAACAAATTCAACAACAACCACAACATTGAAAAACACCAACAAATTCAACAAAAACCTCAACATTGAAAAACACCAACAACTTCAACAACAACCTCAACATTTGAAAACAACAACAACCTCAACATTGAAAAACACCAACAAATTCAACAACAACCTCAACATTGAAAAACACCAACAAACTCAACAACAACCTCAACATTGAAAAATAACAACAACCTCAACATTGAAAAACACCAACAAATTCAACAACAACCACAACATTGAAAAACACCAACAAATTCAACAAAAACCTCAACATTGAAAAACACCAACAAATTCAACAACAACCTCAACATTGAAAAACAACAACAACCTAAACATTGAAAAACACCAACAAATTCAACAACAACCTCAACATTGAAAAACAACAACAACCTCAACATTGAAAAACACCAACAAATTCAACAACAACCTCAACATTGAAAAACACCAACAAATTCAACAACAACCTCAGCATTGAAAAACAACAACAACCTCAACATTGAAAAACACCAGCAAATTCAACAACAACTAAAACATTGAAAAACACCAACAAATTCAACAACAACCTCGAAATTGAAAAACACCAACAAATACAACAACAACCTCAACATTGAAAAACAAGAAAAACATCAACATTGAAAAACACCAACAAATTCAACAACAACCTCAACATTGAAAAACAACAACAACCTCAACATTGCAAAACACCAGCAAATTCAACAACAACCTCAACATTTAAAAACACCAACAAATTCAACAACAACCTCAACATTCAAAAACAACAACAATCTCAACATTGAAAAACACCAACAAATTCAACAACAACCTCAACATTGAAAAACAACAACAACCTCAACATTGAAAAACACCAACAAATTCAAAAACAACCTCAACATTGAAAAACACCAACAAATTCAACACCAACCTCAACATTGAAAAACACCAACAAACTCAACAACAACCTCAACATTGAAAAATACCAACAACCTCAACATTGAAAAACACCAACAAATTCAACAACAATCTCAACATTGAAAAACACCGACAAATTCAACAACAACCTCGACATTGAAAAACACCCTCAAATTCAAAATCAACCTCAACATTGAACAACACCAACAAATTCAAAAACAACCTCAACATTGAAAAACAACAACAATCTCAACATTGATAAACACCAACAAATACAACAACAACCTCAACATTGAAAAACAACAACAACCTCAACATTGAAAAACACCAACAAATTCAACAACAACCTCGACATTGAAAAACACCCTCAAATTCAAAATCAACCTCAACATTGGAAAACACCAACAACCTCAAAATTGAAAAAACACCAACAAATTCAACAACAACATCAACATTTGAAAACAACAACAACCTCAACATTGAAAAACACCAACAAATTCAACAACAACCTCAACATTGAAAAACACCAACAAACTCAACAACAACCTCAACATTGAAAAATAACAACAACCTCAACATTGAAAAACACCAACAAATTCAACAACAACCACAACATTGAAAAACACCAACAAATTCAACAAAAACCTCAACATTGAAAAACACCAACAAATTCAACAACAACCTCAACATTGAAAAACAACAACAACCTAAACATTGAAAAACACCAACAAATTCAACAACAACCTCAACATTGACAAACAACAACAACCTCATCATTGAAAAACACCAACAAATTCAACAACAACCTCAACATTGAAAAACACCAACAAATTCAACAACAACCTCAGCATTGAAAAACAACAACAACCTCAACATTGAAAAACACCTGCAAATTCAACAACAACTAAAACATTGAAAAACACCAACAAATTCAACAACAACCTCGAAATTGAAAAACACCAACAAATACAACAACAACCTCAACATTGAAAAACAACAAAAACATCAACATTGAAAAACACCAACAAATTCAACAACAACCTCAACATTGAAAAACAACAACAACCTCAACATTGCAAAACACCAGCAAATTCAACAACAACCTCAACATTTAAAAACACCAACAAATTCAACAACAACCTCAACATTCAAAAACAACAACAATCTCAACATTGAAAAACACCAACAAATTCAACAACAACCTCAACATTGAAAAACAACAACAACCTCAACATTGAAAAACACCAACAAATTCAAAAACAACCTCAACATTGAAAAACACCAACAAATTCAACAAGAACCTCAACATTGAAAAACACCAACAAACTCAACAACAACCTCAACATTGAAAAATACCAACAACCTCAACATTGAAAAACACCAACAAATTCAACAACAACCTCAACATTGAAAAACACCAACAAATTCAACAACAAACTCAGGATTGAAAAACACGCACAAATTCAACAACCTCAACATTGAAAAACAACAACAATCTCATCATTGAAAAACACCAACAAATTCAACAACAACCTCAACATTGAAAAACACCAACAAATTCAACAACAACCTCAACATTGAAAAACAACAACAACCTCAACATTGAAAAACACCAACAAATTCAACAACAACCTCAACATTGAAAAACAACAACAATCTCAACATTGAAAAACACCAACAAATTCAACAACAACCTCAACATTGAAAAACACCAACAAACTCAACATTGAAAAACACCAACAAATTCAACAATAACCTCAACATTGAAAAACAACAACAACCTCAACATTGAAAAACACAAACAAATCCAACAACAACCTCAACATTGAAAAACAACAACAACCTCAACATTGAAAAACACCAACAAATACAACAACAACCTCAACATTGAAAAACAACAACAACCTCAACATTGAAAAACACAAACAAATTCAACAACAACCTCAACATTGAAAAACACCAACAAATTCAACAAGAACCTCAGCATTGAAAAACAACAACAACCTCAACATTGAAAAACACCAACAAATTCAACAACAACCTCAACATTGAAAAACAACAACAACCTCAACATTGAAAAACACCAACAAATTCAAAAACAACCTCAACATTGAAAAACACCAACAAATTCAACAACAACCTCAACATTGAAAAACACCAACAAACTCAACAACAACCTCAACATTGAAAAATACCAAGAACCTCAACATTGAAAAACACCAACAAATTCAACAACAACCTCAACATTGAAAAACACCAACAAATTCAACAACAAACTCAAGATTGAAAAACACGCACAAATTCAACAACCTCAACATTGAAAAACAACAACAATGTCATCATTGAAAAACACCAACAAATTCAACAACAACCTCAACATTGAAAAACACCAACAAATTCAACAACAACCTCAACATTGAAAAACAACAACAACCTCAACATTGAAAAACACCAACAAATTCAACAACAACCTAAACATTGAAATACAACAACAATCTCAACATTGAAAAACACCAACAAATTCAACAACAACCTCAACATTGAAAAACACCAACAAACTCAACATTGAAAAACACCAACAAATTCAACAATAACCTCAACATTGAAAAACAACAACAACCTCAACATTGAAAAACACCAACAAATTCAACAACAACCTCAACATTGAAAAACAACAACAACCTCAACATTGAAAAACACCAGCAAATACAACAACAACCTCAACATTGAAAAACAACAACAACCTCAACATTGAAAAACACAAACAAATTCAACAACAACCTCAACATTGAAAAACACCAACAAATTCAACAAGAACCTCAGCATTGAAAAACAACAACAACCTCAACATTGAAAAACACCAACAAATTCAACAACAACCTCAACATTGAAAAACAACAACAACCTCAACATTGAAAAACACCAACAAATTCAACAACAACTTCAACATTGAAAAACACCAACAAATTCAACAACAACCTCGAAATTGAAAAACACCAACAAATTCAACAACAACCTAAACATTGAAAAACACCAACAAATTCAACAACAACCTCAACATTGAAAAACAACAACAACCTCAACATTGGAAAACACCAACAAATTCAACAACAACCTCAACGTTGAAAAACACCAACAAATTCAACAACAACCTCAACATTGAAAAACAACAACAACCTCAACATTGAAAAACACCAACAAATTCAACAACAACCTCAGCATTGAAAAACACCAACAAATTCAACAACAACCTCAACATTGAAAAACACAAACAAACTCAACAACAACCTCAACATTGAAAAATAACAACAACCTCAACATTGAAAAACACCAACAAATTCAACAACAACCTCAACATTGAAAAACACAAACAAATTCAACAACAACCTCAACATTGAAAAACAACAACAACCTAAACTTTGAAAAACACCAACAAATTCAACAACAACCTCAACATTGAAAAACAACAACAACCTCAACATTGAAAAACACCAACAAATTCAACAACAACCTCAACATTGAAAAACACCAACAAATTCAACAACAACCTCAGCATTGAAAAACAACAACAACCTCAACATTGAAAAACACCAACAAATTCAACAACCACCTCAACATTGAAAAACAACAACAACCTCAACATTGAAAAACACCGACAAATTCAACAACAACTTCAACATTGAAAAACACCAACAAATTCAACAACAACCTCGAAATTGAAAAACACCAACAAATACAACAACAACCTCAACATTGAAAAACAACAAAAACCTCAACATTGAAAAACACCAACAAATTCAACAACAACCTCAACATTGAAAAACAACAACAACCTCAACATTGCAAAACACCAACAAATTCAACAACAACCTCAACATTTAAAAACACCAACAAGTTCAACAACAACCTCAACATTGAAAAACAACAACAATCTCAACATTGAAAAACACCAACAAATTCAACAACAACCTCAACATTGAAAAACAACAACAACCTCAATATTGAAAAACACCAACAAATTCAACAACAACCTCGACATTGAAAAACACCCTCAAATTCAAAATCAACCTCAACATTGAACAACACCAACAAATTCAAAAACAACCTCAACATTGAAAAACAACAACAATCTCAACATTGAAAAACACCAACAAATACAACAACAACCTCAACATTGAAAAACAACAACAACCTCAACATTTAAAAACACCAACAAATTCAACAACAACCTCAACATTGAAAAACACCAACAAACTCAACAACAACCTCAACATTGAAAAATACCAACAACCTCAACATTGAAAAACACCAACAAATTCAACAACAACCTCAACATTGAAAAACACCAACAAATTCAACAACAAACTCAAGATTGAAAAACAACAACAACCTCAACATTGCAAAACACCAGCAAATTCAACAACAACCTCAACATTTAGAAACACCAACAAATTCAACAACAACCTCAACATTGAAAAA
Source organism: Isurus oxyrinchus (assembly GCA_026770705.1). Classification (NCBI taxonomy): domain Eukaryota; kingdom Metazoa; phylum Chordata; class Chondrichthyes; order Lamniformes; family Lamnidae; genus Isurus; species Isurus oxyrinchus. Next base: position 183,449 of record JANJGN010000451.1, on the reverse strand, counting down.
CAACAACAATCTCAACATTGAAAAACACCAACAAATTCAACAACAACCTCGAAATTGAAAAACACCAACATATTCAAGAACAACCTAAACATTGAAAAACACCAAGAAATTCAACAACAACCTCGAAATTCAAAAACACCAACAAATACAACAACAACCTCAACATTGAAAAACAACAAAAACCTCAACATTGAAAAACACCAACAAATTCAACAACAACCTCAACATTGAAAAACAACAACAACCTCAACATTGCAAAACACCAACAAATTCAACAACAACCTCAACATTGAAAAACAACAACAACCTCAACAATGCAAAACACCAACAAATTCAACAACAACCTCAACATTTAAAAACACCAACAAATTCAACAACAACCTCAACATTGAAAAACAACAACAATCTCAACATTGAAAAACACCAACAAATTCAACAACAACCTCAACATTGAAAAACAACAACAACCTCAACATTGAAAAACACCAACAAATTCAACAACAACCTCGACATTGAAAAACACCCTCAAATTCAAAATCAACCTCAACATTGAACAACACCAACAAATTCAAAAACAACCTCAACATTGAAAAACAACAACAATCTCAACATTGAAAAACACCAACAAATACAACAACAACCTCAACATTGAAAAACAACAACAACCTCAACATTGAAAAACACCAACAAATTCAACAACAACCTCGACAATGAAAAACACCCTCAAATTCAAAATCAACCTCAACATTGGAAAACACCAACAACCTCAAAATTGAAAAAACACCAACAAATTCAACAACAACCTCAACATTTAAAAACAACAACAACCTCAACATTGAAAAACACCAACAAATTCAACAACAACCTCAACATTGAAAAACACCAACAAACTGAACAACAACCTCAACATTGAAAAATAAGAACAACCTCAACATTGAAAAACACCAACAAATTCAACAACAACCACAACATTGAAAAACACCAACAAATTCAACAAAAACCTCAACATTGAAAAACACCAACAAATTCAACAACAACCTCAACATTGAAAAACAACAACAACCTAAACATTGAAAAACACCAACAAATTCAACAACAACCTCAACATTGAAAAACAACAACAACCTCAACATTGAAAAACACCAACAAATTCAACAACAACCTCAACATTGAAAAACAACAACAAATTCAACAACAACCTCAGCATTGAAAAACAACAACAACCTCAACATTGAAAAACACCAACAAATTCAACAACAACCTCAACATTGAAAAACATCAACAACCTCAACATTGAAAAACACCAGCAAATTCAACAACAACTTCAAGATTGAAAAACACCAACAAATTCAACAACAACCTCGAAATTGAAAAACACCAACAAATACAACAACAACCTCAACATTGAAAAACAACAAAAACCTCAACATTGAAAAACACCAACAAATTCAACAACAACCTCAACATTGAAAAACAACAACAACCTCAACATTGCAAAACACCAGCAAATTCAACAACAACCTCAACATTTAAAAACACCGACAAATTCAACAACAACCTCAACATTGAAAAACAACAACAATCTCAACATTGAAAAACACCAACAAATTCAACAACAACCTCAACATTGAAAAACAACAACAACCTCAACATTGAAAAACACCAACAAATTCAACAACAACCTCAACATTGAAAAACACCAACAAATTCAACAACAACCTCACATTGAAAAACACCAACAAACTCAACAACAACCTCAACATTGAAAAATACCAACAACCTCAACATTGAAAAACACCAACAAATTCAACAACAACCTCAACATTGAAAAACACCAACAAATTCAACAACAAACTCAAGATTGAAAAACAACAACAACCTCAACATTGCAAAACACCAGCAAATTCAACAACAACCTCAACATTTAAAAACACCAACAAATTCATCAACAACCTCAACATTGAAAAACAACAACAATCTCAACATTGAAAAACACCAACAAATTCAACAACAACCTCAACATTGAAAAACAACAACAACCTCAACATTGAAAAACACCAACAAATTCAACAACAACCTCAGCATTGAAAAACACCAACAAATTCAACAACAACCTCAACATTGAAAAACACCAACAAACTCAACAACAACCTCAACATTGAAAAATACCAACAACCTCAACATTGAAAAACACCAACAAATTCAACAACAACCTCAACATTGAAAAACACCAACAAATTCAACAACAAACTCAAGATTGAAAAAATCCTCAAATTCAACAACCTCAACATTGAAAAACAACAACAACCTCATCATTGAAAAACACCAACAAATTCAACAACAACCTCAACATTGAAAAACACCAACAAATTCAACAACAACCTCAACATTGAAAAAAAACTACAACCTCAACATTGAAAAACACCAACAAATTCAACAACAACCTCAACATTGAAAAACAACAACAACCTCAACATTGAAAAACACCAACAAACTCAACAACAACCTCAACATTGAAAAATACCAACAACCTCAACATTGAAAAACACCAACAAATTCAACAACAATCTCAACATTGAAAAACACCGACAAATTCAACAACAACCTCGACATTGAAAAACACCCTCAAATTCAAAATCAACCTCAACATTGAACAACACCAACAAATTCAAAAACAACCTCAACATTGAAAAACAACAACAATCTCAACATTGATAAACACCAACAAATACAACAACAACCTCAACATTGAAAAACAACAACAACCTCAACATTGAAAAACACCAACAAATTCAACAACAACCTCGACATTGAAAAACACCCTCAAATTCAAAATCAACCTCAACATTGGAAAACACCAACAACCTCAAAATTGAAAAAACACCAACAAATTCAACAACAACATCAACATTTGAAAACAACAACAACCTCAACATTGAAAAACACCAACAAATTCAACAACAACCTCAACATTGAAAAACACCAACAAACTCAACAACAACCTCAACATTGAAAAATAACAACAACCTCAACATTGAAAAACACCAACAAATTCAACAACAACCACAACATTGAAAAACACCAACAAATTCAACAAAAACCTCAACATTGAAAAACACCAACAAATTCAACAACAACCTCAACATTGAAAAACAACAACAACCTAAACATTGAAAAACACCAACAAATTCAACAACAACCTCAACATTGACAAACAACAACAACCTCATCATTGAAAAACACCAACAAATTCAACAACAACCTCAACATTGAAAAACACCAACAAATTCAACAACAACCTCAGCATTGAAAAACAACAACAACCTCAACATTGAAAAACACCTGCAAATTCAACAACAACTAAAACATTGAAAAACACCAACAAATTCAACAACAACCTCGAAATTGAAAAACACCAACAAATACAACAACAACCTCAACATTGAAAAACAACAAAAACATCAACATTGAAAAACACCAACAAATTCAACAACAACCTCAACATTGAAAAACAACAACAACCTCAACATTGCAAAACACCAGCAAATTCAACAACAACCTCAACATTTAAAAACACCAACAAATTCAACAACAACCTCAACATTCAAAAACAACAACAATCTCAACATTGAAAAACACCAACAAATTCAACAACAACCTCAACATTGAAAAACAACAACAACCTCAACATTGAAAAACACCAACAAATTCAAAAACAACCTCAACATTGAAAAACACCAACAAATTCAACAAGAACCTCAACATTGAAAAACACCAACAAACTCAACAACAACCTCAACATTGAAAAATACCAACAACCTCAACATTGAAAAACACCAACAAATTCAACAACAACCTCAACATTGAAAAACACCAACAAATTCAACAACAAACTCAGGATTGAAAAACACGCACAAATTCAACAACCTCAACATTGAAAAACAACAACAATCTCATCATTGAAAAACACCAACAAATTCAACAACAACCTCAACATTGAAAAACACCAACAAATTCAACAACAACCTCAACATTGAAAAACAACAACAACCTCAACATTGAAAAACACCAACAAATTCAACAACAACCTCAACATTGAAAAACAACAACAATCTCAACATTGAAAAACACCAACAAATTCAACAACAACCTCAACATTGAAAAACACCAACAAACTCAACATTGAAAAACACCAACAAATTCAACAATAACCTCAACATTGAAAAACAACAACAACCTCAACATTGAAAAACACAAACAAATCCAACAACAACCTCAACATTGAAAAACAACAACAACCTCAACATTGAAAAACACCAACAAATACAACAACAACCTCAACATTGAAAAACAACAACAACCTCAACATTGAAAAACACAAACAAATTCAACAACAACCTCAACATTGAAAAACACCAACAAATTCAACAAGAACCTCAGCATTGAAAAACAACAACAACCTCAACATTGAAAAACACCAACAAATTCAACAACAACCTCAACATTGAAAAACAACAACAACCTCAACATTGAAAAACACCAACAAATTCAAAAACAACCTCAACATTGAAAAACACCAACAAATTCAACAACAACCTCAACATTGAAAAACACCAACAAACTCAACAACAACCTCAACATTGAAAAATACCAAGAACCTCAACATTGAAAAACACCAACAAATTCAACAACAACCTCAACATTGAAAAACACCAACAAATTCAACAACAAACTCAAGATTGAAAAACACGCACAAATTCAACAACCTCAACATTGAAAAACAACAACAATGTCATCATTGAAAAACACCAACAAATTCAACAACAACCTCAACATTGAAAAACACCAACAAATTCAACAACAACCTCAACATTGAAAAACAACAACAACCTCAACATTGAAAAACACCAACAAATTCAACAACAACCTAAACATTGAAATACAACAACAATCTCAACATTGAAAAACACCAACAAATTCAACAACAACCTCAACATTGAAAAACACCAACAAACTCAACATTGAAAAACACCAACAAATTCAACAATAACCTCAACATTGAAAAACAACAACAACCTCAACATTGAAAAACACCAACAAATTCAACAACAACCTCAACATTGAAAAACAACAACAACCTCAACATTGAAAAACACCAGCAAATACAACAACAACCTCAACATTGAAAAACAACAACAACCTCAACATTGAAAAACACAAACAAATTCAACAACAACCTCAACATTGAAAAACACCAACAAATTCAACAAGAACCTCAGCATTGAAAAACAACAACAACCTCAACATTGAAAAACACCAACAAATTCAACAACAACCTCAACATTGAAAAACAACAACAACCTCAACATTGAAAAACACCAACAAATTCAACAACAACTTCAACATTGAAAAACACCAACAAATTCAACAACAACCTCGAAATTGAAAAACACCAACAAATTCAACAACAACCTAAACATTGAAAAACACCAACAAATTCAACAACAACCTCAACATTGAAAAACAACAACAACCTCAACATTGGAAAACACCAACAAATTCAACAACAACCTCAACGTTGAAAAACACCAACAAATTCAACAACAACCTCAACATTGAAAAACAACAACAACCTCAACATTGAAAAACACCAACAAATTCAACAACAACCTCAGCATTGAAAAACACCAACAAATTCAACAACAACCTCAACATTGAAAAACACAAACAAACTCAACAACAACCTCAACATTGAAAAATAACAACAACCTCAACATTGAAAAACACCAACAAATTCAACAACAACCTCAACATTGAAAAACACAAACAAATTCAACAACAACCTCAACATTGAAAAACAACAACAACCTAAACTTTGAAAAACACCAACAAATTCAACAACAACCTCAACATTGAAAAACAACAACAACCTCAACATTGAAAAACACCAACAAATTCAACAACAACCTCAACATTGAAAAACACCAACAAATTCAACAACAACCTCAGCATTGAAAAACAACAACAACCTCAACATTGAAAAACACCAACAAATTCAACAACCACCTCAACATTGAAAAACAACAACAACCTCAACATTGAAAAACACCGACAAATTCAACAACAACTTCAACATTGAAAAACACCAACAAATTCAACAACAACCTCGAAATTGAAAAACACCAACAAATACAACAACAACCTCAACATTGAAAAACAACAAAAACCTCAACATTGAAAAACACCAACAAATTCAACAACAACCTCAACATTGAAAAACAACAACAACCTCAACATTGCAAAACACCAACAAATTCAACAACAACCTCAACATTTAAAAACACCAACAAGTTCAACAACAACCTCAACATTGAAAAACAACAACAATCTCAACATTGAAAAACACCAACAAATTCAACAACAACCTCAACATTGAAAAACAACAACAACCTCAATATTGAAAAACACCAACAAATTCAACAACAACCTCGACATTGAAAAACACCCTCAAATTCAAAATCAACCTCAACATTGAACAACACCAACAAATTCAAAAACAACCTCAACATTGAAAAACAACAACAATCTCAACATTGAAAAACACCAACAAATACAACAACAACCTCAACATTGAAAAACAACAACAACCTCAACATTTAAAAACACCAACAAATTCAACAACAACCTCAACATTGAAAAACACCAACAAACTCAACAACAACCTCAACATTGAAAAATACCAACAACCTCAACATTGAAAAACACCAACAAATTCAACAACAACCTCAACATTGAAAAACACCAACAAATTCAACAACAAACTCAAGATTGAAAAACAACAACAACCTCAACATTGCAAAACACCAGCAAATTCAACAACAACCTCAACATTTAGAAACACCAACAAATTCAACAACAACCTCAACATTGAAAAACAACAACAATCTCAACATTGAAAAACACCAACAAATTCAACAACAACCTCGAAATTGAAAAACACCAACATATTCAAGAACAACCTAAACATTGAAAAACACCAAGAAATTCAACAACAACCTCGAAATTCAAAAACACCAACAAATACAACAACAACCTCAACATTGAAAAACAACAAAAACCTCAACATTGAAAAACACCAACAAATTCAACAACAACCTCAACATTGAAAAACAACAACAACCTCAACATTGCAAAACACCAACAAATTCAACAACAACCTCAACATTGAAAAACAACAACAACCTCAACAATGCAAAACACCAACAAATTCAACAACAACCTCAACATTTAAAAACACCAACAAATTCAACAACAACCTCAACATTGAAAAACAACAACAATCTCAACATTGAAAAACACCAACAAATTCAACAACAACCTCAACATTGAAAAACAACAACAACCTCAACATTGAAAAACACCAACAAATTCAACAACAACCTCGACATTGAAAAACACCCTCAAATTCAAAATCAACCTCAACATTGAACAACACCAACAAATTCAAAAACAACCTCAACATTGAAAAACAACAACAATCTCAACATTGAAAAACACCAACAAATACAACAACAACCTCAACATTGAAAAACAACAACAACCTCAACATTGAAAAACACCAACAAATTCAACAACAACCTCGACAATGAAAAACACCCTCAAATTCAAAATCAACCTCAACATTGGAAAACACCAACAACCTCAAAATTGAAAAAACACCAACAAATTCAACAACAACCTCAACATTTAAAAACAACAACAACCTCAACATTGAAAAACACCAACAAATTCAACAACAACCTCAACATTGAAAAACACCAACAAACTGAACAACAACCTCAACATTGAAAAATAAGAACAACCTCAACATTGAAAAACACCAACAAATTCAACAACAACCACAACATTGAAAAACACCAACAAATTCAACAAAAACCTCAACATTGAAAAACACCAACAAATTCAACAACAACCTCAACATTGAAAAACAACAACAACCTAAACATTGAAAAACACCAACAAATTCAACAACAACCTCAACATTGAAAAACAACAACAACCTCAACATTGAAAAACACCAACAAATTCAACAACAACCTCAACATTGAAAAACAACAACAAATTCAACAACAACCTCAGCATTGAAAAACAACAACAACCTCAACATTGAAAAACACCAACAAATTCAACAACAACCTCAACATTGAAAAACATCAACAACCTCAACATTGAAAAACACCAGCAAATTCAACAACAACTTCAAGATTGAAAAACACCAACAAATTCAACAACAACCTCGAAATTGAAAAACACCAACAAATACAACAACAACCTCAACATTGAAAAACAACAAAAACCTCAACATTGAAAAACACCAACAAATTCAACAACAACCTCAACATTGAAAAACAACAACAACCTCAACATTGCAAAACACCAGCAAATTCAACAACAACCTCAACATTTAAAAACACCGACAAATTCAACAACAACCTCAACATTGAAAAACAACAACAATCTCAACATTGAAAAACACCAACAAATTCAACAACAACCTCAACATTGAAAAACAACAACAACCTCAACATTGAAAAACACCAACAAATTCAACAACAACCTCAACATTGAAAAACACCAACAAATTCAACAACAACCTCACATTGAAAAACACCAACAAACTCAACAACAACCTCAACATTGAAAAATACCAACAACCTCAACATTGAAAAACACCAACAAATTCAACAACAACCTCAACATTGAAAAACACCAACAAATTCAACAACAAACTCAAGATTGAAAAACAACAACAACCTCAACATTGCAAAACACCAGCAAATTCAACAACAACCTCAACATTTAAAAACACCAACAAATTCATCAACAACCTCAACATTGAAAAACAACAACAATCTCAACATTGAAAAACACCAACAAATTCAACAACAACCTCAACATTGAAAAACAACAACAACCTCAACATTGAAAAACACCAACAAATTCAACAACAACCTCAGCATTGAAAAACACCAACAAATTCAACAACAACCTCAACATTGAAAAACACCAACAAACTCAACAACAACCTCAACATTGAAAAATACCAACAACCTCAACATTGAAAAACACCAACAAATTCAACAACAACCTCAACATTGAAAAACACCAACAAATTCAACAACAAACTCAAGATTGAAAAAATCCTCAAATTCAACAACCTCAACATTGAAAAACAACAACAACCTCATCATTGAAAAACACCAACAAATTCAACAACAACCTCAACATTGAAAAACACCAACAAATTCAACAACAACCTCAACATTGAAAAAAAACTACAACCTCAACATTGAAAAACACCAACAAATTCAACAACAACCTCAACATTGAAAAACAACAACAACCTCAACATTGAAAAACACCAACAAATTCAACAACAACCTCAACATTGAAAAACACCAACAAACTCAACATTGAAAAACACCAACAAATTCAACAACAACCTCAACATTGAAAAACAACAACAAACTCAACATTGAAAAACACCAACAAATTCAACAATAACCTCAACATTGAAAAACAACAACAACCTCAACATTGAAAAACACAAACAAATCCAACAACAACCTCGAAATTGAAAAACACCAACAAATTCAACAACAACCTCAACATTGAAAAACAACAACAACCTCAACATTGAAAAACACCAACAAATTCAACAACAACCTCAACATTGAAAAACAACAACAACCTCAACATTGAAAAACACCAACAAATTCAACAACAACCTCAACATTGAAAAACACCAACAAATTCAACAAGAACCTCAGCATTGAAAAACAACAACAACCTCAACATTGAAAAACACCAACAAATTCAACAACAACCTCAACATTGAAAAACAACAACAACCTCAACATTGAAAAACACCAACAAATTCAACAACAACTTCAACATTGAAAAACAACAACAAATTCAACAACAACCTCGAAATTGAAAAACACCAACATATTCAAGAACAACCTAAACATTGAAAAACACCAAGAAATTCAACAACAACCTCGAAATTGAAAAACACCAACAAATACAACAACAACCTCAACATTGAAAAACAACAAAAACCTCAACATTGAAAAACACCAACAAATTCAACAACAACCTCAACATTGAAAAACAACAACAACCTCAACATTGCAAAACACCAACAAATTCAACAACAACCTCAACATTTAAAAACACCAACAAATTCAACAACAACCTCAACATTGAAAAACAACAACAATCTCAACATTGAAAAACACCAACAAATTCAACAACAACCTCAACATTGAAAAACAACAACAACCTCAACATTGAAAAACACCAACAAATTCAACAACAACCTCGACATTGAAAAACACCCTCAAATTCAAAATCAACCTCAACATTGAACAGCACCAAAAAATTCAAAAACAACCTCAACATTGAAAAACAACAACAATCTCAACATTGAAAAACACCAACAAATACAACAACAACCTCAACATTGAAAAACAACAACAACCTCAACATTGAAAAACACCAACAAATTCAACAACAACCTCGACATTGAAAAACACCCTCAAATTCAAAATCAACCTCAACATTGGAAAACACCAACAACCTCAAAATTGAAAAAACACCAACAAATTCAACACCAACCTCAACATTTAAAAACAACAACAACCTCAACATTGAAAAACACCAACAAATTCAACAACAACCTCAACATTGAAAAACACCAACAAACTCAACAACAACCTCAACATTGAAAAATAACCACAACCTCAACATTGAAAAACACCAACAACTTCAACAACAACCACAACATTGAAAAACACCAACAAATTCAACAAAAACCTCAGCATTGAAAAACACCAACAAATTCAACAACAACCTCAACATTGAAAAACAACAACAACCTAAACATTGAAAAACACCAACAAATTCAACAACAACCTCAACATTGAAAAACAACAACAACCACAACATTGAAAAACACCAACAAATTCAACAACAACCTCAACATTGAAAAACACCAACAAATTCAACAACAACCTCAGCATTGAAAAACAACAACAACCTCAACATTGAAAAACACCAACAAATTCAACAACCTCAACATTGAAAAACAACAACAAACTCAAGATTGAAAAACACCAACAAATTCAACAATAACATCAACATTGAAAAACAACAACAACCTCAACATTGAAAAACACAAACAAATTCAACAAGAACCTCAGCATTGAAAAACAACAACAACCTCAACATTGAAAAACACCAACAAATTCAACAACAACCTCAACATTGAAAAACAACAACAACCTCAACATTGAAAAACACCAACAAATTCAACAACAACTTCAACATTGAAAAACAACAACAAATTCAACAACAACCTCGAAATTGAAAAACACCAACATATTCAAGAACAACCTAAACATTGAAAAACACCAAGAAATTCAACAACAACCTCGAAATTGAAAAACACCAACAAATACAACAACAACCTCAACATTGAAAAACAACAAAAACCTCAACATTGAAAAACACCAACAAATTCAACAACAACCTCAACATTGAAAAACAACAACAACCTCAACATTGCAAAACACCAACAAATTCAACAACAACCTCAACATTTAAAAACACCAACAAATTCAACAACAACCTCAACATTGAAAAACAACAACAATCTCAACATTGAAAAACACCAACAAATTCAACAACAACCTCAACATTGAAAAACAACAACAACCTCAACATTGAAAAACACCAACAAATTCAACAACAACCTCGACATTGAAAAACACCCTCAAATTCAAAATCAACCTCAACATTGAACAGCACCAAAAAATTCAAAAACAACCTCAACATTGAAAAACAACAACAATCTCAACATTGAAAAACACCAACAAATACAACAACAACCTCAACATTGAAAAACAACAACAACCTCAACATTGAAAAACACCAACAAATTCAACAACAACCTCGACATTGAAAAACACCCTCAAATTCAAAATCAACCTCAACATTGGAAAACACCAACAACCTCAAAATTGAAAAAACACCAACAAATTCAACACCAACCTCAACATTTAAAAACAACAACAACCTCAACATTGAAAAACACCAACAAATTCAACAACAACCTCAACATTGAAAAACACCAACAAACTCAACAACAACCTCAACATTGAAAAATAACCACAACCTCAACATTGAAAAACACCAACAACTTCAACAACAACCACAACATTGAAAAACACCAACAAATTCAACAAAAACCTCAACATTGAAAAACACCAACAAATTCAACAACAACCTCAACATTGAAAAACAACAACAACCTCAACATTGAAAAACACCAACAAATTCAACAACAACCTCAACATTGAAAAACACCAACCAATTCAACAACAACCTCAACATTGAAAAACATCAACAACCTCAACATTGAAAAACACCAGCAAATTCAACAACAACTTCAAGATTGAAAAGCACCAACAAATTCAACAACAACCTCGAAATTGAAAAACACCAACAAATACAACAACAACCTCAACATTGAAAAACAACAAGAACCTCAACATTGAAAAACACCAACAAATTCAACAACAACCTCAACATTGAAAAACAACAACAACCTCAACATTGCAAAACACCAGCAAATTCAACAACAACCTCAACATTTAAAAACACCAACAAATTCAACAACAACCTCAACATTGAAAAACAACAACAATCTCAACATTGAAAAACACCAACAAATTCAACAACAACCTCAACATTGAAAAACAACAACAACCTCAACATTGAAAAACACCAACAAATTCAACAACAACCTCAACATTGAAAAACACCAACAAATTCAACAACAACCTCAACATTGAAAAACACCAACAAACTCAACGACAACCTCAACATTGAAAAATACCAACAACCTCAACATTGAAAAACACCAACAAATTCAACAACAACCTCAACATTGAAAAACACCAACAAATTCAACAACAAACTCAAGATTGAAAAACACCCACAAATTCAACAACCTCAACATTGAAAAACAACAACAACCTCATCATTGAAAAACACCAACAAATTCAACAACAACCTAAACATTGAAAAACACCAACAAATTCAACAACAACCTCAACATTGAAAAACAACAACAACCTCAACATTGGAAAACACCAACAAATTCAACAACAACCTCAACGTTGAAAAACACCAACAAATTCAACAACAACCTCAACATTGAAAAACAACAACAACCTCAACATTGAAAAACACCAACAAATTCAACAACAACCTCAGCATTGAAAAACACCAACAAATTCAACAACAACCTCAACATTGAAAAACACAAACAAACTCAACAACAACCTCAACATTGAAAAATAACAACAACCTCAACATTGAAAAACACCAACAAATTCAACAACAACCTCAACATTGAAAAACACAAACAAATTCAACAACAACCTCAACATTGAAAAACAACAACAACCTAAACTTTGAAAAACACCAACAAATTCAACAACAACCTCAACATTGAAAAACAACAACAACCTCAACATTGAAAAACACCAACAAATTCAACAACAACCTCAACATTGAAAAACACCAACAAATTCAACAACAACCTCAGCATTGAAAAACAACAACAACCTCAACATTGAAAAACACCAACAAATTCAACAACCACCTCAACATTGAAAAACAACAACAACCTCAACATTGAAAAACACCGACAAATTCAACAACAACTTCAACATTGAAAAACACCAACAAATTCAACAACAACCTCGAAATTGAAAAACACCAACAAATACAACAACAACCTCAACATTGAAAAACAACAAAAACCTCAACATTGAAAAACACCAACAAATTCAACAACAACCTCAACATTGAAAAACAACAACAACCTCAACATTGCAAAACACCAACAAATTCAACAACAACCTCAACATTTAAAAACACCAACAAGTTCAACAACAACCTCAACATTGAAAAACAACAACAATCTCAACATTGAAAAACACCAACAAATTCAACAACAACCTCAACATTGAAAAACAACAACAACCTCAATATTGAAAAACACCAACAAATTCAACAACAACCTCGACATTGAAAAACACCCTCAAATTCAAAATCAACCTCAACATTGAACAACACCAACAAATTCAAAAACAACCTCAACATTGAAAAACAACAACAATCTCAACATTGAAAAACACCAACAAATACAACAACAACCTCAACATTGAAAAACAACAACAACCTCAACATTTAAAAACACCAACAAATTCAACAACAACCTCAACATTGAAAAACACCAACAAACTCAACAACAACCTCAACATTGAAAAATACCAACAACCTCAACATTGAAAAACACCAACAAATTCAACAACAACCTCAACATTGAAAAACACCAACAAATTCAACAACAAACTCAAGATTGAAAAACAACAACAACCTCAACATTGCAAAACACCAGCAAATTCAACAACAACCTCAACATTTAGAAACACCAACAAATTCAACAACAACCTCAACATTGAAAAACAACAACAATCTCAACATTGAAAAACACCAACAAATTCAACAACAACCTCGAAATTGAAAAACACCAACATATTCAAGAACAACCTAAACATTGAAAAACACCAAGAAATTCAACAACAACCTCGAAATTCAAAAACACCAACAAATACAACAACAACCTCAACATTGAAAAACAACAAAAACCTCAACATTGAAAAACACCAACAAATTCAACAACAACCTCAACATTGAAAAACAACAACAACCTCAACATTGCAAAACACCAACAAATTCAACAACAACCTCAACATTGAAAAACAACAACAACCTCAACAATGCAAAACACCAACAAATTCAACAACAACCTCAACATTTAAAAACACCAACAAATTCAACAACAACCTCAACATTGAAAAACAACAACAATCTCAACATTGAAAAACACCAACAAATTCAACAACAACCTCAACATTGAAAAACAACAACAACCTCAACATTGAAAAACACCAACAAATTCAACAACAACCTCGACATTGAAAAACACCCTCAAATTCAAAATCAACCTCAACATTGAACAACACCAACAAATTCAAAAACAACCTCAACATTGAAAAACAACAACAATCTCAACATTGAAAAACACCAACAAATACAACAACAACCTCAACATTGAAAAACAACAACAACCTCAACATTGAAAAACACCAACAAATTCAACAACAACCTCGACAATGAAAAACACCCTCAAATTCAAAATCAACCTCAACATTGGAAAACACCAACAACCTCAAAATTGAAAAAACACCAACAAATTCAACAACAACCTCAACATTTAAAAACAACAACAACCTCAACATTGAAAAACACCAACAAATTCAACAACAACCTCAACATTGAAAAACACCAACAAACTGAACAACAACCTCAACATTGAAAAATAAGAACAACCTCAACATTGAAAAACACCAACAAATTCAACAACAACCACAACATTGAAAAACACCAACAAATTCAACAAAAACCTCAACATTGAAAAACACCAACAAATTCAACAACAACCTCAACATTGAAAAACAACAACAACCTAAACATTGAAAAACACCAACAAATTCAACAACAACCTCAACATTGAAAAACAACAACAACCTCAACATTGAAAAACACCAACAAATTCAACAACAACCTCAACATTGAAAAACAACAACAAATTCAACAACAACCTCAGCATTGAAAAACAACAACAACCTCAACATTGAAAAACACCAACAAATTCAACAACAACCTCAACATTGAAAAACATCAACAACCTCAACATTGAAAAACACCAGCAAATTCAACAACAACTTCAAGATTGAAAAACACCAACAAATTCAACAACAACCTCGAAATTGAAAAACACCAACAAATACAACAACAACCTCAACATTGAAAAACAACAAAAACCTCAACATTGAAAAACACCAACAAATTCAACAACAACCTCAACATTGAAAAACAACAACAACCTCAACATTGCAAAACACCAGCAAATTCAACAACAACCTCAACATTTAAAAACACCGACAAATTCAACAACAACCTCAACATTGAAAAACAACAACAATCTCAACATTGAAAAACACCAACAAATTCAACAACAACCTCAACATTGAAAAACAACAACAACCTCAACATTGAAAAACACCAACAAATTCAACAACAACCTCAACATTGAAAAACACCAACAAATTCAACAACAACCTCACATTGAAAAACACCAACAAACTCAACAACAACCTCAACATTGAAAAATACCAACAACCTCAACATTGAAAAACACCAACAAATTCAACAACAACCTCAACATTGAAAAACACCAACAAATTCAACAACAAACTCAAGATTGAAAAACAACAACAACCTCAACATTGCAAAACACCAGCAAATTCAACAACAACCTCAACATTTAAAAACACCAACAAATTCATCAACAACCTCAACATTGAAAAACAACAACAATCTCAACATTGAAAAACACCAACAAATTCAACAACAACCTCAACATTGAAAAACAACAACAACCTCAACATTGAAAAACACCAACAAATTCAACAACAACCTCAGCATTGAAAAACACCAACAAATTCAACAACAACCTCAACATTGAAAAACACCAACAAACTCAACAACAACCTCAACATTGAAAAATACCAACAACCTCAACATTGAAAAACACCAACAAATTCAACAACAACCTCAACATTGAAAAACACCAACAAATTCAACAACAAACTCAAGATTGAAAAAATCCTCAAATTCAACAACCTCAACATTGAAAAACAACAACAACCTCATCATTGAAAAACACCAACAAATTCAACAACAACCTCAACATTGAAAAACACCAACAAATTCAACAACAACCTCAACATTGAAAAAAAACTACAACCTCAACATTGAAAAACACCAACAAATTCAACAACAACCTCAACATTGAAAAACAACAACAACCTCAACATTGAAAAACACCAACAAATTCAACAACAACCTCAACATTGAAAAACACCAACAAACTCAACATTGAAAAACACCAACAAATTCAACAACAACCTCAACATTGAAAAACAACAACAAACTCAACATTGAAAAACACCAACAAATTCAACAATAACCTCAACATTGAAAAACAACAACAACCTCAACATTGAAAAACACAAACAAATCCAACAACAACCTCGAAATTGAAAAACACCAACAAATTCAACAACAACCTCAACATTGAAAAACAACAACAACCTCAACATTGAAAAACACCAACAAATTCAACAACAACCTCAACATTGAAAAACAACAACAACCTCAACATTGAAAAACACCAACAAATTCAACAACAACCTCAACATTGAAAAACACCAACAAATTCAACAAGAACCTCAGCATTGAAAAACAACAACAACCTCAACATTGAAAAACACCAACAAATTCAACAACAACCTCAACATTGAAAAACAACAACAACCTCAACATTGAAAAACACCAACAAATTCAACAACAACTTCAACATTGAAAAACAACAACAAATTCAACAACAACCTCGAAATTGAAAAACACCAACATATTCAAGAACAACCTAAACATTGAAAAACACCAAGAAATTCAACAACAACCTCGAAATTGAAAAACACCAACAAATACAACAACAACCTCAACATTGAAAAACAACAAAAACCTCAACATTGAAAAACACCAACAAATTCAACAACAACCTCAACATTGAAAAACAACAACAACCTCAACATTGCAAAACACCAACAAATTCAACAACAACCTCAACATTTAAAAACACCAACAAATTCAACAACAACCTCAACATTGAAAAACAACAACAATCTCAACATTGAAAAACACCAACAAATTCAACAACAACCTCAACATTGAAAAACAACAACAACCTCAACATTGAAAAACACCAACAAATTCAACAACAACCTCGACATTGAAAAACACCCTCAAATTCAAAATCAACCTCAACATTGAACAGCACCAAAAAATTCAAAAACAACCTCAACATTGAAAAACAACAACAATCTCAACATTGAAAAACACCAACAAATACAACAACAACCTCAACATTGAAAAACAACAACAACCTCAACATTGAAAAACACCAACAAATTCAACAACAACCTCGACATTGAAAAACACCCTCAAATTCAAAATCAACCTCAACATTGGAAAACACCAACAACCTCAAAATTGAAAAAACACCAACAAATTCAACACCAACCTCAACATTTAAAAACAACAACAACCTCAACATTGAAAAACACCAACAAATTCAACAACAACCTCAACATTGAAAAACACCAACAAACTCAACAACAACCTCAACATTGAAAAATAACCACAACCTCAACATTGAAAAACACCAACAACTTCAACAACAACCACAACATTGAAAAACACCAACAAATTCAACAAAAACCTCAGCATTGAAAAACACCAACAAATTCAACAACAACCTCAACATTGAAAAACAACAACAACCTAAACATTGAAAAACACCAACAAATTCAACAACAACCTCAACATTGAAAAACAACAACAACCACAACATTGAAAAACACCAACAAATTCAACAACAACCTCAACATTGAAAAACACCAACAAATTCAACAACAACCTCAGCATTGAAAAACAACAACAACCTCAACATTGAAAAACACCAACAAATTCAACAACCTCAACATTGAAAAACAACAACAAACTCAAGATTGAAAAACACCAACAAATTCAACAATAACATCAACATTGAAAAACAACAACAACCTCAACATTGAAAAACACAAACAAATTCAACAAGAACCTCAGCATTGAAAAACAACAACAACCTCAACATTGAAAAACACCAACAAATTCAACAACAACCTCAACATTGAAAAACAACAACAACCTCAACATTGAAAAACACCAACAAATTCAACAACAACTTCAACATTGAAAAACAACAACAAATTCAACAACAACCTCGAAATTGAAAAACACCAACATATTCAAGAACAACCTAAACATTGAAAAACACCAAGAAATTCAACAACAACCTCGAAATTGAAAAACACCAACAAATACAACAACAACCTCAACATTGAAAAACAACAAAAACCTCAACATTGAAAAACACCAACAAATTCAACAACAACCTCAACATTGAAAAACAACAACAACCTCAACATTGCAAAACACCAACAAATTCAACAACAACCTCAACATTTAAAAACACCAACAAATTCAACAACAACCTCAACATTGAAAAACAACAACAATCTCAACATTGAAAAACACCAACAAATTCAACAACAACCTCAACATTGAAAAACAACAACAACCTCAACATTGAAAAACACCAACAAATTCAACAACAACCTCGACATTGAAAAACACCCTCAAATTCAAAATCAACCTCAACATTGAACAGCACCAAAAAATTCAAAAACAACCTCAACATTGAAAAACACCAACAAATTCAACAACAACCTCAGCATTGAAAAACAACAACAACCTCAACATTGAAAAACACCAACAAATTCAACAACCTCAACATTGAAAAACAACAACAAACTCAAGATTGAAAAACACCAACAAATTCAACAATAACATCAACATTGAAAAACAACAACAACCTCAACATTGAAAAACACAAACAAATCCAACAACAACCTCGAAATTGAAAAACACCAACAAATTCAACAACAACCTCAGCATTGAAAAACAACAACAACCTCAACATTGAAAAACACCAACAAATTCAACAACAACCTCAACATTGAAAAACATCAACAACCTCAACATTGAAAAACACCAGCAAATTCAACAACAACTTCAAGATTGAAAAACACCAACAAATTCAACAACAACCTCGAAATTGAAAAACACCAACAAATACAACAACAACCTCAACATTGAAAAACAACAAAAACCTCAACATTGAAAAACACCAACAAATTCAACAACAACCTCAACATTGAAAAACAACAACAACCTCAACATTGCAAAACACCAGCAAATTCAACAACAACCTCAACATTTAAAAACACCAACAAATTCAACAACAACCTCAACATTGAAAAACAACAACAATCTCAACATTGAAAAACACCAACAAATTCAACAACAACCTCAACATTGAAAAACAACAACAACCTCAACATTGAAAAACACCAACAAATTCAAAAACAACCTCAACATTGAAAAACACCAACAAATTCAACAACAACCTCAACATTGAAAAACACCAACAAACTCAACAACAACCTCAACATTGAAAAATACCAACAACCTCAACATTGAAAAACACCAACAAATTCAACAACAACATCAACATTGAAAAACACCAACAAATTCAACAACAAACTCAAGATTGAAAAACACCCACAAATTCAACAACCTCAACATTGAAAAACAACAACAACCTCATCATTGAAAAACACCAACAAATTCAACAACAACCTCAACATTGAAAAACACCAACAAATTCAACAACAACCTCAACATTGAAAAACAACAACAACCTCAACATTGAAAAACACCAACAAATTCAACAACAACCTCAACATTGAAAAACAACAACAACCTCAACATTGAAAAACACCAACAAATTCAACAACAACCTCAACATTGAAAAACAACAACAAACTCAACATTGAAAAACACCAACAAATTCAACAATAACCTCAACATTGAAAAACAACAACAACCTCAACATTGAAAAACACAAACAAATCCAACAACAACCTCGAAATTGAAAAACACCAACAAATTCAACAACAACCTCAACATTGAAAAACAACAACAACCTCAACATTGAAAAACACCAACAAATTCAACAACAACCTCAACATTGAAAAACAACAACAACCTCAACATTGAAAAACACCAACAAATTCAACAACAACCTCAACATTGAAGAACACCAACAAATTCAACAAGAACCTCAGCATTGAAAAACAACAACAACCTCAACATTGAAAAACACCAACAAATTCAACAACAACTTCAACATTGAAAAACAACAACAACCTCAACATTGAAAAACACCAACAAATTCAACAACAACTTCAACATTGAAAAACACCAACAAATTCAACAACAACCTCGAAATTGAAAAACACCAACAAATTCAACAACAACCTAAACATTGAAAAACACCAACAAATTCAACAACAACCTCAACATTGAAAAACAACAACAACCTCAACACTGAAAAACACCAACAAATTCAACAACAACCTCAACGTTGAAAAACACCAACAAATTCAACAACAACCTCAACATTGAAAAACAACAACAACCTCAACATTGAAAAACACCAACAAATTCAACAACAACCTCAACATTGAAAAACACCAACAAATTCAACAACAACCTCAACATTGAAAAACATCAACAACCTCAACATTGAAAAACACCAGCAAATTCAACAACAACTTCAAGATTGAAAAGCACCAACAAATTCAACAACAACCTCGAAATTGAAAAACACCAACAAATACAACAACAACCTCAACATTGAAAAACAACAAGAACCTCAACATTGAAAAACACCAACAAATTCAACAACAACCTCAACATTGAAAAACAACAACAACCTCAACATTGCAAAACACCAGCAAATTCAACAACAACCTCAACATTTAAAAACACCAACAAATTCAACAACAACCTCAACATTGAAAAACAACAACAATCTCAACATTGAAAAACACCAACAAATTCAACAACAACCTCAACATTGAAAAACAACAACAACCTCAACATTGAAAAACACCAACAAATTCAACAACAACCTCAACATTGAAAAACACCAACAAATTCAACAACAACCTCAACATTGAAAAACACCAACAAACTCAACGACAACCTCAACATTGAAAAATACCAACAACCTCAACATTGAAAAACACCAACAAATTCAACAACAACCTCAACATTGAAAAACACCAACAAATTCAACAACAAACTCAAGATTGAAAAACACCCACAAATTCAACAACCTCAACATTGAAAAACAACAACAACCTCATCATTGAAAAACACCAACAAATTCAACAACAACCTAAACATTGAAAAACACCAACAAATTCAACAACAACCTCAACATTGAAAAACAACAACAACCTCAACATTGGAAAACACCAACAAATTCAACAACAACCTCAACGTTGAAAAACACCAACAAATTCAACAACAACCTCAACATTGAAAAACAACAACAACCTCAACATTGAAAAACACCAACAAATTCAACAACAACCTCAGCATTGAAAAACACCAACAAATTCAACAACAACCTCAACATTGAAAAACACAAACAAACTCAACAACAACCTCAACATTGAAAAATAACAACAACCTCAACATTGAAAAACACCAACAAATTCAACAACAACCTCAACATTGAAAAACACAAACAAATTCAACAACAACCTCAACATTGAAAAACAACAACAACCTAAACTTTGAAAAACACCAACAAATTCAACAACAACCTCAACATTGAAAAACAACAACAACCTCAACATTGAAAAACACCAACAAATTCAACAACAACCTCAACATTGAAAAACACCAACAAATTCAACAACAACCTCAGCATTGAAAAACAACAACAACCTCAACATTGAAAAACACCAACAAATTCAACAACCACCTCAACATTGAAAAACAACAACAACCTCAACATTGAAAAACACCGACAAATTCAACAACAACTTCAACATTGAAAAACACCAACAAATTCAACAACAACCTCGAAATTGAAAAACACCAACAAATACAACAACAACCTCAACATTGAAAAACAACAAAAACCTCAACATTGAAAAACACCAACAAATTCAACAACAACCTCAACATTGAAAAACAACAACAACCTCAACATTGCAAAACACCAACAAATTCAACAACAACCTCAACATTTAAAAACACCAACAAGTTCAACAACAACCTCAACATTGAAAAACAACAACAATCTCAACATTGAAAAACACCAACAAATTCAACAACAACCTCAACATTGAAAAACAACAACAACCTCAATATTGAAAAACACCAACAAATTCAACAACAACCTCGACATTGAAAAACACCCTCAAATTCAAAATCAACCTCAACATTGAACAACACCAACAAATTCAAAAACAACCTCAACATTGAAAAACAACAACAATCTCAACATTGAAAAACACCAACAAATACAACAACAACCTCAACATTGAAAAACAACAACAACCTCAACATTTAAAAACACCAACAAATTCAACAACAACCTCAACATTGAAAAACACCAACAAACTCAACAACAACCTCAACATTGAAAAATACCAACAACCTCAACATTGAAAAACACCAACAAATTCAACAACAACCTCAACATTGAAAAACACCAACAAATTCAACAACAAACTCAAGATTGAAAAACAACAACAACCTCAACATTGCAAAACACCAGCAAATTCAACAACAACCTCAACATTTAGAAACACCAACAAATTCAACAACAACCTCAACATTGAAAAACAACAACAATCTCAACATTGAAAAACACCAACAAATTCAACAACAACCTCGAAATTGAAAAACACCAACATATTCAAGAACAACCTAAACATTGAAAAACACCAAGAAATTCAACAACAACCTCGAAATTCAAAAACACCAACAAATACAACAACAACCTCAACATTGAAAAACAACAAAAACCTCAACATTGAAAAACACCAACAAATTCAACAACAACCTCAACATTGAAAAACAACAACAACCTCAACATTGCAAAACACCAACAAATTCAACAACAACCTCAACATTGAAAAACAACAACAACCTCAACAATGCAAAACACCAACAAATTCAACAACAACCTCAACATTTAAAAACACCAACAAATTCAACAACAACCTCAACATTGAAAAACAACAACAATCTCAACATTGAAAAACACCAACAAATTCAACAACAACCTCAACATTGAAAAACAACAACAACCTCAACATTGAAAAACACCAACAAATTCAACAACAACCTCGACATTGAAAAACACCCTCAAATTCAAAATCAACCTCAACATTGAACAACACCAACAAATTCAAAAACAACCTCAACATTGAAAAACAACAACAATCTCAACATTGAAAAACACCAACAAATACAACAACAACCTCAACATTGAAAAACAACAACAACCTCAACATTGAAAAACACCAACAAATTCAACAACAACCTCGACAATGAAAAACACCTCAAATTCAAAATCAACCTCAACATTGGAAAACACCAACAACCTCAAAATTGAAAAAACACCAACAAATTCAACAACAACCTCAACATTTAAAAACAACAACAACCTCAACATTGAAAAACACCAACAAATTCAACAACAACCTCAACATTGAAAAACACCAACAAACTGAACAACAACCTCAACATTGAAAAAATAAGAACAACCTCAACATTGAAAAACACCAACAAATTCAACAACAACCACAACATTGAAAAACACCAACAAATTCAACAAAAACCTCAACATTGAAAAACACCAACAAATTCAACAACAACCTCAACAATTGAAAAACAACAACAACCTAAACATTGAAAAACACCAACAAATTCAACAACAACCTCAACATTGAAAAACAACAACAACCTCAACATTGAAAAACACCAACAAATTCAACAACAACCTCAACATTGAAAAACAACAACAAATTCAACAACAACCTCAGCATTGAAAAACAACAACAACCTCAACATTGAAAAACACCAACAAATTCAACAACAACCTCAACATTGAAAAACATCAACAACCTCAACATTGAAAAACACCAGCAAATTCAACAACAACTTCAAGATTGAAAAACACCAACAAATTCAACAACAACCTCGAAATTGAAAAACACCAACAAATACAACAACAACCTCAACATTGAAAAACAACAAAAACCTCAACATTGAAAAACACCAACAAATTCAACAACAACCTCAACATTGAAAAACAACAACAACCTCAACATTGCAAAACACCAGCAAATTCAACAACAACCTCAACATTTAAAAACACCGACAAATTCAACAACAACCTCAACATTGAAAAACAACAACAATCTCAACATTGAAAAACACCAACAAATTCAACAACAACCTCAACATTGAAAAAACAACAACAACCTCAACATTGAAAAACACCAACAAATTCAACAACAACCTCAACATTGAAAAACACCAACAAATTCAACAACAACCTCACATTGAAAAACACCAACAAACTCAACAACAACCTCAACATTGAAAAATACCAACAACCTCAACATTGAAAAACACCAACCAAATTCAACAACAACCTCAACATTGAAAAACACCAACAAATTCAACAACAAACTCAAGATTGAAAAACAACAACAACCTCAACATTGCAAAACACCAGCAAATTCAACAACAACCTCAACATTTAAAAACACCAAACAAATTCATCAACAACCCTCAACATGAAAAACAACAACAATCTCAACATTGAAAAACACCAACAAATTCAACAACAACCTCAACATTGAAAAACAACAACAACCTCAACATTGAAAAACACCAACAAATTCAACAACAACCTCAGCATTGAAAAAACACCAACAAATTCAACAACAACCTCAACATTGAAAAACACCAACAAACTCAACAACAACCTCAACATTGAAAAATACCAACAACCTCAACATTGAAAAACACCAACAAATTCAACAACAACCTCAACATTGAAAAACCACCAACAAATTCAACAACAAACTCAAGATTGAAAAAATCCTCAAATTCAACAACCTCAACATTGAAAAACAACAACAACCTCATCATTGAAAAAACACCAACAAATTCAACAACAACCTCAACATTGAAAAAACACCAACAAATTCAACAACAACCTCAACATTGAAAAAAAACTACAACCTCAACATTGAAAAACACCAACAAATTCAACAACAACCTCAACATTGAAAAACAACAACAACCTCAACATTGAAAAACACCAACAAATTCAACAACAACCCTCAACATTGAAAAACACCAACAAACTCAACATTGAAAAACACCAACAAATTCAACAACAACCTCAACATTGAAAAACAACAACAAACTCAACATTGAAAAACACCAACAAATTCAACAATAACCTCAACATTGAAAAACAACAACAACCTCAACATTGAAAAACACAAACAAATCCAACAACAACCTCGAAATTGAAAAACACCAACAAATTCAACAACAACCTCAACATTGAAAAACAACAACAACCTCAACATTGAAAAACACCAACAAATTCAACAACAACCTCAACATTGAAAAACAACAACAACCTCAACATTGAAAAAACACCAACAAATTCAACAACAACCTCAACATTGAAAAACACCAACAAATTCAACAAGAACCTCAGCATTGAAAAACAACAACAACCTCAACATTGAAAAACACCAACAAATTCAACAACAACCTCAACATTGAAAAACAACAACAACCTCAACATTGAAAAACACCAACAAATTCAACAACAACTTCAACATTGAAAAACAACAACAAATTCAACAACAACCTCGAAATTGAAAAACACCAACATATTCAAGAACAACCTAAACATTGAAAAACACCAAGAAATTCAACAACAACCTCGAAATTGAAAAAACACCAACAAATACAACAACAACCTCAACATTGAAAAACAACAAAACCTCAACATTGAAAAACACCAACAAATTCAACAACAACCTCAACATTGAAAAACAACAACAACCTCAACATTGCAAAACACCAACAAATTCAACAACAACCTCAACATTTAAAAACACCAACAAATTCAACAACAACCTCAACATTGAAAAACAACAACAATCTCAACATTGAAAAACACCAACAAATTCAACAACAACCTCAACATTGAAAAACAACAACAACCTCAACATTGAAAAACACCAACAAATTCAACAACAACCTCGACATTGAAAAACACCCTCAAATTCAAAATCAACCTCAACATTGAACAGCACCAAAAAATTCAAAAACAACCTCAACATTGAAAAACAACAACAATCTCAACATTGAAAAACACCAACAAATACAACAACAACCTCAACATTGAAAAACAACAACAACCTCAACATTGAAAAACACCAACAAATTCAACAACAACCTCGACATTGAAAAACACCCTCAAATTCAAAATCAACCTCAACATTGGAAAACACCAACAACCTCAAAATTGAAAAAACACCAACAAATTCAACACCAACCTCAACATTTAAAAACAACAACAACCTCAACATTGAAAAACACCAACAAATTCAACAACAACCTCAACATTGAAAAACACCAACAAACTCAACAACAACCTCAACATTGAAAAATAACCACAACCTCAACATTGAAAAACACCAACAACTTCAACAACAACCACAACATTGAAAAACACCAACAAATTCAACAAAAACCTCAGCATTGAAAAACACCAACAAATTCAACAACAACCTCAACATTGAAAAACAACAACAACCTAAACATTGAAAAACACCAACAAATTCAACAACAACCTCAACATTGAAAAACAACAACAACCACAACATTGAAAAACACCAACAAATTCAACAACAACCTCAACATTGAAAAACACCAACAAATTCAACAACAACCTCAGCATTGAAAAACAACAACAACCTCAACATTGAAAAACACCAACAAATTCAACAACCTCAACATTGAAAAACAACAACAAACTCAAGATTGAAAAACACCAACAAATTCAACAATAACATCAACATTGAAAAACAACAACAACCTCAACATTGAAAAACACAAACAAATTCAACAAGAACCTCAGCATTGAAAAACAACAACAACCTCAACATTGAAAAACACCAACAAATTCAACAACAACCTCAACATTGAAAAACAACAACAACCTCAACATTGAAAAACACCAACAAATTCAACAACAACTTCAACATTGAAAAACAACAACAAATTCAACAACAACCTCGAAATTGAAAAACACCAACATATTCAAGAACAACCTAAACATTGAAAAACACCAAGAAATTCAACAACAACCTCGAAATTGAAAAACACCAACAAATACAACAACAACCTCAACATTGAAAAACAACAAAAACCTCAACATTGAAAAACACCAACAAATTCAACAACAACCTCAACATTGAAAAACAACAACAACCTCAACATTGCAAAACACCAACAAATTCAACAACAACCTCAACATTTAAAAACACCAACAAATTCAACAACAACCTCAACATTGAAAAACAACAACAATCTCAACATTGAAAAACACCAACAAATTCAACAACAACCTCAACATTGAAAAACAACAACAACCTCAACATTGAAAAACACCAACAAATTCAACAACAACCTCGACATTGAAAAACACCCTCAAATTCAAAATCAACCTCAACATTGAACAGCACCAAAAAATTCAAAAACAACCTCAACATTGAAAAACAACAACAATCTCAACATTGAAAAACACCAACAAATACAACAACAACCTCAACATTGAAAAACAACAACAACCTCAACATTGAAAAACACCAACAAATTCAACAACAACCTCGACATTGAAAAACACCCTCAAATTCAAAATCAACCTCAACATTGGAAAACACCAACAACCTCAAAATTGAAAAAACACCAACAAATTCAACACCAACCTCAACATTTAAAAACAACAACAACCTCAACATTGAAAAACACCAACAAATTCAACAACAACCTCAACATTGAAAAACACCAACAAACTCAACAACAACCTCAACATTGAAAAATAACCACAACCTCAACATTGAAAAACACCAACAACTTCAACAACAACCACAACATTGAAAAACACCAACAAATTCAACAAAAACCTCAACATTGAAAAACACCAACAAATTCAACAACAACCTCAACATTGAAAAACAACAACAACCTAAACATTGAAAAACACCAACAAATTCAACAACAACCTCAACATTGAAAAACAACAACAACCACAACATTGAAAAACACCAACAAATTCAACAACAACCTCAACATTGAAAAACACCAACAAATTCAACAACAACCTCAGCATTGAAAAACAACAACAACCTCAACATTGAAAAACACCAACAAATTCAACAACCTCAACATTGAAAAACAACAACAAACTCAAGATTGAAAAACACCAACAAATTCAACAATAACATCAACATTGAAAAACAACAACAACCTCAACATTGAAAAACACAAACAAATCCAACAACAACCTCGAAATTGAAAAACACCAACAAATTCAACAACAACCTCAGCATTGAAAAACAACAACAACCTCAACATTGAAAAACACCAACAAATTCAACAACAACCTCAACATTGAAAAACATCAACAACCTCAACATTGAAAAACACCAGCAAATTCAACAACAACTTCAAGATTGAAAAACACCAACAAATTCAACAACAACCTCGAAATTGAAAAACACCAACAAATACAACAACAACCTCAACATTGAAAAACAACAAAAACCTCAACATTGAAAAACACCAACAAATTCAACAACAACCTCAACATTGAAAAACAACAACAACCTCAACATTGCAAAACACCAGCAAATTCAACAACAACCTCAACATTTAAAAACACCAACAAATTCAACAACAACCTCAACATTGAAAAACAACAACAATCTCAACATTGAAAAACACCAACAAATTCAACAACAACCTCAACATTGAAAAACAACAACAACCTCAACATTGAAAAACACCAACAAATTCAAAAACAACCTCAACATTGAAAAACACCAACAAATTCAACAACAACCTCAACATTGAAAAACACCAACAAACTCAACAACAACCTCAACATTGAAAAATACCAACAACCTCAACATTGAAAAACACCAACAAATTCAACAACAACATCAACATTGAAAAACACCAACAAATTCAACAACAAACTCAAGATTGAAAAACACCCACAAATTCAACAACCTCAACATTGAAAAACAACAACAACCTCATCATTGAAAAACACCAACAAATTCAACAACAACCTCAACATTGAAAAACACCAACAAATTCAACAACAACCTCAACATTGAAAAACAACAACAACCTCAACATTGAAAAACACCAACAAATTCAACAACAACCTCAACATTGAAAAACAACAACAACCTCAACATTGAAAAACACCAACAAATTCAACAACAACCTCAACATTGAAAAACAACAACAAACTCAACATTGAAAAACACCAACAAATTCAACAATAACCTCAACATTGAAAAACAACAACAACCTCAACATTGAAAAACACAAACAAATCCAACAACAACCTCGAAATTGAAAAACACCAACAAATTCAACAACAACCTCAACATTGAAAAACAACAACAACCTCAACATTGAAAAACACCAACAAATTCAACAACAACCTCAACATTGAAAAACAACAACAACCTCAACATTGAAAAACACCAACAAATTCAACAACAACCTCAACATTGAAGAACACCAACAAATTCAACAAGAACCTCAGCATTGAAAAACAACAACAACCTCAACATTGAAAAACACCAACAAATTCAACAACAACTTCAACATTGAAAAACAACAACAACCTCAACATTGAAAAACACCAACAAATTCAACAACAACTTCAACATTGAAAAACACCAACAAATTCAACAACAACCTCGAAATTGAAAAACACCAACAAATTCAACAACAACCTAAACATTGAAAAACACCAACAAATTCAACAACAACCTCAACATTGAAAAACAACAACAACCTCAACACTGAAAAACACCAACAAATTCAACAACAACCTCAACGTTGAAAAACACCAACAAATTCAACAACAACCTCAACATTGAAAAACAACAACAACCTCAACATTGAAAAACACCAACAAATTCAACAACAACCTCAACATTGAAAAACACCAACAAATTCAACAACAACCTCAACATTGAAAAACATCAACAACCTCAACATTGAAAAACACCAGCAAATTCAACAACAACTTCAAGATTGAAAAGCACCAACAAATTCAACAACAACCTCGAAATTGAAAAACACCAACAAATACAACAACAACCTCAACATTGAAAAACAACAAGAACCTCAACATTGAAAAACACCAACAAATTCAACAACAACCTCAACATTGAAAAACAACAACAACCTCAACATTGCAAAACACCAGCAAATTCAACAACAACCTCAACATTTAAAAACACCAACAAATTCAACAACAACCTCAACATTGAAAAACAACAACAATCTCAACATTGAAAAACACCAACAAATTCAACAACAACCTCAACATTGAAAAACAACAACAACCTCAACATTGAAAAACACCAACAAATTCAACAACAACCTCAACATTGAAAAACACCAACAAATTCAACAACAACCTCAACATTGAAAAACACCAACAAACTCAACGACAACCTCAACATTGAAAAATACCAACAACCTCAACATTGAAAAACACCAACAAATTCAACAACAACCTCAACATTGAAAAACACCAACAAATTCAACAACAAACTCAAGATTGAAAAACACCCACAAATTCAACAACCTCAACATTGAAAAACAACAACAACCTCATCATTGAAAAACACCAACAAATTCAACAACAACCTCAACATTGAAAAACACCAACAAATTCAACAACAACCTCAACATTGAAAAACAACAACAACCTCAACATTGAAAAACACCAACAAATTCAACAACAACCTCAACATTGAAAAACAACAACAACCTCAACATTGAAAAACACCAACAAATTCAACAACAACCTCAACATTGAAAAACACCAACAAACTCAACATTGAAAAACACCAACAAATTCAACAACAACCTCAACATTGAAAAACAACAACAAACTCAACATTGAAAAACACCAACAAATTCAACAATAACCTCAACATTGAAAAACAACAACAACCTCAACATTGAAAAACACAAACAAATCCAACAACAACCTCGAAATTGAAAAACACCAACAAATTCAACAACAACCTCAACATTGAAAAACAACAACAACCTCAACATTGAAAAACACCAACAAATTCAACAACAACCTCAACATTGAAAAACAACAACAACTTCAACATTGAAAAACACCAACAAATTCAACAACAACCTCAACATTGAAGAACACCAACAAATTCAACAACAACTTCAACATTGAAAAACACCAACAAATTCAACAACAACCTCGAAATTGAAAAACACCAACAAATTCAACAACAACCTAAACATTGAAAAACACCAACAAATTCAACAACAACCTCAACATCGAAAAACAACAACAACCTCAACACTGAAAAACACCAACAAATTCAACAACAACCTCAACGTTGAAAAACACCAACAAATTCAACAACAACCTCAACATTGAAAAACAACAACAACCTCAACATTGAAAAACACCAACAAATTCAACAACAACCTCAACATTGAAAAACACCAACAAATTCAACAACAACCTCAACATTGAAAAACACCAACAAACTCAACAACAACCTCAACATTGAAAAATAACAACAACCTCAACATTGAAAAACACCAACAAATTCAACAACAACCTCAACAGTGAAAAACACCAACAAATTCAACAACAACCTCAACATTGAAAAACAACAACAACCTAAACTTTGAAAAACACCAACAAATTCAACAACAACCTCAACATTGAAAAACAACAACAACCTCAACATTGAAAAACACCAACAAATTCAACAACAACCTCAACATTGAAAAACACCAACAAATTCAACAACAACCTCAGCATTGAAAAACAACAACAACCTCAACATTGAAAAACACCAACAAATTCAACAACAACCTCAACATTGAAAAACAACAACAACCTCAACATTGAAAAACACCGAGAAATTCAACAACAACCTCGAAATTGAAAAACACCAACAAATACAACAACAACCTCAACATTGAAAAACAACAACAACCTCAACATTGAAAAACAACCTCAACATTGAAAAACAACAACAACCTCAACATTGAAAAACACCAACAAATTCAACAACAACCTCGACATTGAAAAACACCCTCAAATTCAAAATCAACCTCAACATTGAACAACACCAACAACCTCAAAATTGAAAAAACACCAGCAAATTCAACAACAACCTCAACATTGAAAAACAACAACAACCTCAACATTGAAAAACACCGACAATTCAACAACAACTTCAACATTGAAAAACACCAACAAATTCAACAACAACCTCGAAATTGAAAAACACCAACAAATACAACAACAACCTCAACATTGAAAAACAACAAACACCTCAACATTGAAAAACACCAACAAATTCAGCAACAACCTCAACATTGAAAAACAACAACAACCTCAACATTGAAAAACACCAACAAATTCAACAACAACCTCAACATTGAAAAACACCAACAAATTCAACAACAACCTCACATTGAAAAACACCAACAAACTCAACAACAACCTCAACATTGAAAAATACCAACAACCTCAACATTGAAAAACACCAACAAATTCAACAACAACCTCAACATTGAAAAACACCAACAAATTCAACAACAAACTCAAGATTGAAAAACAACAACAACCTCAACATTGCAAAACACCAGCAAATTCAACAACAACCTCAACATTTAAAAACACCAACAAATTCATCAACAACCTCAACATTGAAAAACAACAACAATCTCAACATTGAAAAACACCAACAAATTCAACAACAACCTCAACATTGAAAAACAACAACAACCTCAACATTGAAAAACACCAACAAATTCAACAACAACCTCAGCATTGAAAAACACCAACAAATTCAACAACAACCTCAACATTGAAAAACACCAACAAACTCAACAACAACCTCAACATTGAAAAATACCAACAACCTCAACATTGAAAAACACCAACAAATTCAACAACAACCTCAACATTGAAAAACACCAACAAATTCAACAACAAACTCAAGATTGAAAAACATCCTCAAATTCAACAACCTCAACATTGAAAAACAACAACAACCTCATCATTGAAAAACACCAACAAATTCAACAACAACCTCAACATTGAAAAACACCAACAAATTCAACAACAACCTCAACATTGAAAAACAACTACAACCTCAACATTGAAAAACACCAACAAATTCAACAACAACCTCAACATTGAAAAACAACAACAACCTCAACATTGAAAAACACCAACAAATTCAACAACAACCTCAACATTGAAAAACACCAACAAACTCAACATTGAAAAACACCAACAAATTCAACAACAACCTCAACATTGAAAAACAACAACAAACTCAACATTGAAAAACACCAACAAATTCAACAATAACCTCAACATTGAAAAACAACAACAACCTCAACATTGAAAAACACAAACAAATCCAACAACAACCTCGAAATTGAAAAACACCAACAAATTCAACAACAACCTCAACATTGAAAAACAACAACAACCTCAACATTGAAAAACACCAACAAATTCAACAACAACCTCAACATTGAAAAACAACAACAACCTCAACATTGAAAAACACCAACAAATTCAACAACAACCTCAACATTGAAAAACACCAACAAATTCAACAAGAACCTCAGCATTGAAAAACAACAACAACCTCAACATTGAAAAACACCAACAAATTCAACAACAACCTCAACATTGAAAAACAACAACAACCTCAACATTGAAAAACACCAACAAATTCAACAACAACTTCAACATTGAAAAACAACAACAAATTCAACAACAACCTCGAAATTGAAAAACACCAACATATTCAAGAACAACCTAAACATTGAAAAACACCAAGAAATTCAACAACAACCTCGAAATTGAAAAACACCAACAAATACAACAACAACCTCAACATTGAAAAACAACAAAAACCTCAACATTGAAAAACACCAACAAATTCAACGACAACCTCAACATTGAAAAACAACAACAACCTCAACATTGCAAAACACCAACAAATTCAACAACAACCTCAACATTTAAAAACACCAACAAATTCAACAACAACCTCAACATTGAAAAACAACAACAATCTCAACATTGAAAAACACCAACAAATTCAACAACAACCTCAACATTGAAAAACAACAACAACCTCAACATTGAAAAACACCAACAAATTCAACAACAACCTCGACATTGAAAAACACCCTCAAATTCAAAATCAACCTCAACATTGAACAGCACCAACAAATTCAACAACAACCTCAACA
Organism: Isurus oxyrinchus; assembly: GCA_026770705.1. Taxonomy (NCBI): domain Eukaryota; kingdom Metazoa; phylum Chordata; class Chondrichthyes; order Lamniformes; family Lamnidae; genus Isurus; species Isurus oxyrinchus. The sequence continues at coordinate 148,028 of JANJGN010000451.1, read as the reverse complement.
TTGAAAAACAACAACAACTTCAACATTGAAAAACACCAACAAATTCAACAACAACCTCAACATTGAAGAACACCAACAAATTCAACAACAACTTCAACATTGAAAAACACCAACAAATTCAACAACAACCTCGAAATTGAAAAACACCAACAAATTCAACAACAACCTAAACATTGAAAAACACCAACAAATTCAACAACAACCTCAACATCGAAAAACAACAACAACCTCAACACTGAAAAACACCAACAAATTCAACAACAACCTCAACGTTGAAAAACACCAACAAATTCAACAACAACCTCAACATTGAAAAACAACAACAACCTCAACATTGAAAAACACCAACAAATTCAACAACAACCTCAACATTGAAAAACACCAACAAATTCAACAACAACCTCAACATTGAAAAACACCAACAAACTCAACAACAACCTCAACATTGAAAAATAACAACAACCTCAACATTGAAAAACACCAACAAATTCAACAACAACCTCAACAGTGAAAAACACCAACAAATTCAACAACAACCTCAACATTGAAAAACAACAACAACCTAAACTTTGAAAAACACCAACAAATTCAACAACAACCTCAACATTGAAAAACAACAACAACCTCAACATTGAAAAACACCAACAAATTCAACAACAACCTCAACATTGAAAAACACCAACAAATTCAACAACAACCTCAGCATTGAAAAACAACAACAACCTCAACATTGAAAAACACCAACAAATTCAACAACAACCTCAACATTGAAAAACAACAACAACCTCAACATTGAAAAACACCGAGAAATTCAACAACAACCTCGAAATTGAAAAACACCAACAAATACAACAACAACCTCAACATTGAAAAACAACAACAACCTCAACATTGAAAAACAACCTCAACATTGAAAAACAACAACAACCTCAACATTGAAAAACACCAACAAATTCAACAACAACCTCGACATTGAAAAACACCCTCAAATTCAAAATCAACCTCAACATTGAACAACACCAACAACCTCAAAATTGAAAAAACACCAGCAAATTCAACAACAACCTCAACATTGAAAAACAACAACAACCTCAACATTGAAAAACACCGACAATTCAACAACAACTTCAACATTGAAAAACACCAACAAATTCAACAACAACCTCGAAATTGAAAAACACCAACAAATACAACAACAACCTCAACATTGAAAAACAACAAACACCTCAACATTGAAAAACACCAACAAATTCAGCAACAACCTCAACATTGAAAAACAACAACAACCTCAACATTGAAAAACACCAACAAATTCAACAACAACCTCAACATTGAAAAACACCAACAAATTCAACAACAACCTCACATTGAAAAACACCAACAAACTCAACAACAACCTCAACATTGAAAAATACCAACAACCTCAACATTGAAAAACACCAACAAATTCAACAACAACCTCAACATTGAAAAACACCAACAAATTCAACAACAAACTCAAGATTGAAAAACAACAACAACCTCAACATTGCAAAACACCAGCAAATTCAACAACAACCTCAACATTTAAAAACACCAACAAATTCATCAACAACCTCAACATTGAAAAACAACAACAATCTCAACATTGAAAAACACCAACAAATTCAACAACAACCTCAACATTGAAAAACAACAACAACCTCAACATTGAAAAACACCAACAAATTCAACAACAACCTCAGCATTGAAAAACACCAACAAATTCAACAACAACCTCAACATTGAAAAACACCAACAAACTCAACAACAACCTCAACATTGAAAAATACCAACAACCTCAACATTGAAAAACACCAACAAATTCAACAACAACCTCAACATTGAAAAACACCAACAAATTCAACAACAAACTCAAGATTGAAAAACATCCTCAAATTCAACAACCTCAACATTGAAAAACAACAACAACCTCATCATTGAAAAACACCAACAAATTCAACAACAACCTCAACATTGAAAAACACCAACAAATTCAACAACAACCTCAACATTGAAAAACAACTACAACCTCAACATTGAAAAACACCAACAAATTCAACAACAACCTCAACATTGAAAAACAACAACAACCTCAACATTGAAAAACACCAACAAATTCAACAACAACCTCAACATTGAAAAACACCAACAAACTCAACATTGAAAAACACCAACAAATTCAACAACAACCTCAACATTGAAAAACAACAACAAACTCAACATTGAAAAACACCAACAAATTCAACAATAACCTCAACATTGAAAAACAACAACAACCTCAACATTGAAAAACACAAACAAATCCAACAACAACCTCGAAATTGAAAAACACCAACAAATTCAACAACAACCTCAACATTGAAAAACAACAACAACCTCAACATTGAAAAACACCAACAAATTCAACAACAACCTCAACATTGAAAAACAACAACAACCTCAACATTGAAAAACACCAACAAATTCAACAACAACCTCAACATTGAAAAACACCAACAAATTCAACAAGAACCTCAGCATTGAAAAACAACAACAACCTCAACATTGAAAAACACCAACAAATTCAACAACAACCTCAACATTGAAAAACAACAACAACCTCAACATTGAAAAACACCAACAAATTCAACAACAACTTCAACATTGAAAAACAACAACAAATTCAACAACAACCTCGAAATTGAAAAACACCAACATATTCAAGAACAACCTAAACATTGAAAAACACCAAGAAATTCAACAACAACCTCGAAATTGAAAAACACCAACAAATACAACAACAACCTCAACATTGAAAAACAACAAAAACCTCAACATTGAAAAACACCAACAAATTCAACGACAACCTCAACATTGAAAAACAACAACAACCTCAACATTGCAAAACACCAACAAATTCAACAACAACCTCAACATTTAAAAACACCAACAAATTCAACAACAACCTCAACATTGAAAAACAACAACAATCTCAACATTGAAAAACACCAACAAATTCAACAACAACCTCAACATTGAAAAACAACAACAACCTCAACATTGAAAAACACCAACAAATTCAACAACAACCTCGACATTGAAAAACACCCTCAAATTCAAAATCAACCTCAACATTGAACAGCACCAACAAATTCAAAAACAACCTCAACATTGAAAAACAACAACAATCTCAACATTGAAAAACACCAACAAATACAACAACAACCTCAACATTGAAAAACAACAACAACCTCAACATTGAAAAACACCAACAAATTCAACAACAACCTCGACATTGAAAAACACCCTCAAATTCAAAATCAACCTCAACATTGGAAAACACCAACAACCTCAAAATTGAAAAAACACCAACAAATTCAACACCAACCTCAACATTTAAAAACAACAACAACCTCAACATTGAAAAACACCAACAAATTCAACAACAACCTCAACATTGAAAAACACCAACAAACTCAACAACAACCTCAACATTGAAAAATAACCACAACCTCAACATTGAAAAACACCAACAAATTCAACAACAACCACAACATTGAAAAACACCAACAAATTCAACAAAAACCTCAACATTGAAAAACACCAACAAATTCAACAACAACCTCAACATTGAAAAACAACAACAACCTAAACATTGAAAAACACCAACAAATTCAACAACAACCTCAACATTGAAAAACAACAACAACCACAACATTGAAAAACACCAACAAATTCAACAACAACCTCAACATTGAAAAACACCAACAAATTCAACAACAACCTCAACATTGAAAAACAACAACAACCTCAACATTGAAAAACACCAACAAATTCAACAACAACCTCAACATTGAAAAACACCAACAAATTCAACAACAACCTCAACATTGAAAAACATCAACAACCTCAACATTGAAAAACACCAGCAAATTCAACAACAACTTCAAGATTGAAAAACACCAACAAATTCAACAACAACCTCGAAATTGAAAAACACCAACAAATACAACAACAACCTCAACATTGAAAAACAACAAGAACCTCAACATTGAAAAACACCAACAAATTCAACAACAACCTCAACATTGAAAAACAACAACAACCTCAACATTGCAAAACACCAGCAAATTCAACAACAACCTCAACATTTAAAAACACCAACAAATTCAACAACAACCTCAACATTGAAAAACAACAACAATCTCAACATTGAAAAACACCAACAAATTCAACAACAACCTCAACATTGAAAAACAACAACAACCTCAACATTGAAAAACACCAGCAAATTCAACAACAACCTCAACATTGAAAAACACCAACAAATTCAACAACAACCTCAACATTGAAAAACACCAACAAACTCAACGACAACCTCAACATTGAAAAATACCAACAACCTCAACATTGAAAAACACCAACAAATTCAACAACAACCTCAACATTGAAAAACACCAACAAATTCAACAACAAACTCAAGATTGAAAAACACCCACAAATTCAACAACCTCAACATTGAAAAACAACAACAACCTCATCATTGAAAAACACCAACAAATTCAACAACAACCTCAACATTGAAAAACACCAACAAATTCAACAACAACCTCAACATTGAAAAACAACAACAACCTCAACATTGAAAAACACCAACAAATTCAACAACAACCTCAACATTGAAAAACAACAACAACCTCAACATTGAAAAACACCAACAAATTCAACAACAACCTCAACATTGAAAAACACCAACAAACTCAACATTGAAAAACACCAACAAATTCAACAACAACCTCAACATTGAAAAACAACAACAAACTCAACATTGAAAAACACCAACAAATTCAACAATAACCTCAACATTGAAAAACAACAACAACCTCAACATTGAAAAACACAAACAAATCCAACAACAACCTCGAAATTGAAAAACACCAACAAATTCAACAACAACCTCAACATTGAAAAACAACAACAACCTCAACATTGAAAAACACCAACAAATTCAACAACAACCTCAACATTGAAAAACAACAACAACTTCAACATTGAAAAACACCAACAAATTCAACAACAACCTCAACATTGAAGAACACCAACAAATTCAACAACAACTTCAACATTGAAAAACACCAACAAATTCAACAACAACCTCGAAATTGAAAAACACCAACAAATTCAACAACAACCTAAACATTGAAAAACACCAACAAATTCAACAACAACCTCAACATCGAAAAACAACAACAACCTCAACACTGAAAAACACCAACAAATTCAACAACAACCTCAACGTTGAAAAACACCAACAAATTCAACAACAACCTCAACATTGAAAAACAACAACAACCTCAACATTGAAAAACACCAACAAATTCAACAACAACCTCAACATTGAAAAACACCAACAAATTCAACAACAACCTCAACATTGAAAAACACCAACAAACTCAACAACAACCTCAACATTGAAAAATAACAACAACCTCAACATTGAAAAACACCAACAAATTCAACAACAACCTCAACAGTGAAAAACACCAACAAATTCAACAACAACCTCAACATTGAAAAACAACAACAACCTAAACTTTGAAAAACACCAACAAATTCAACAACAACCTCAACATTGAAAAACAACAACAACCTCAACATTGAAAAACACCAACAAATTCAACAACAACCTCAACATTGAAAAACACCAACAAATTCAACAACAACCTCAGCATTGAAAAACAACAACAACCTCAACATTGAAAAACACCAACAAATTCAACAACAACCTCAACATTGAAAAACAACAACAACCTCAACATTGAAAAACACCGAGAAATTCAACAACAACCTCGAAATTGAAAAACACCAACAAATACAACAACAACCTCAACATTGAAAAACAACAACAACCTCAACATTGAAAAACAACCTCAACATTGAAAAACAACAACAACCTCAACATTGAAAAACACCAACAAATTCAACAACAACCTCGACATTGAAAAACACCCTCAAATTCAAAATCAACCTCAACATTGAACAACACCAACAACCTCAAAATTGAAAAAACACCAGCAAATTCAACAACAACCTCAACATTGAAAAACAACAACAACCTCAACATTGAAAAACACCGACAATTCAACAACAACTTCAACATTGAAAAACACCAACAAATTCAACAACAACCTCGAAATTGAAAAACACCAACAAATACAACAACAACCTCAACATTGAAAAACAACAAACACCTCAACATTGAAAAACACCAACAAATTCAGCAACAACCTCAACATTGAAAAACAACAACAACCTCAACATTGAAAAACACCAACAAATTCAACAACAACCTCAACATTGAAAAACACCAACAAATTCAACAACAACCTCACATTGAAAAACACCAACAAACTCAACAACAACCTCAACATTGAAAAATACCAACAACCTCAACATTGAAAAACACCAACAAATTCAACAACTACCTCAACATTGAAAAACACCAACAAATTCAACAACAAACTCAAGATTGAAAAACAACAACAACCTCAACATTGCAAAACACCAGCAAATTCAACAACAACCTCAACATTTAAAAACACCAACAAATTCATCAACAACCTCAACATTGAAAAACAACAACAATCTCAACATTGAAAAACACCAACAAATTCAACAACAACCTCAACATTGAAAAACAACAACAACCTCAACATTGAAAAACACCAACAAATTCAACAACAACCTCAGCATTGAAAAACACCAACAAATTCAACAACAACCTCAACATTGAAAAACACCAACAAACTCAACAACAACCTCAACATTGAAAAATACCAACAACCTCAACATTGAAAAACACCAACAAATTCAACAACAACCTCAACATTGAAAAACACCAACAAATTCAACAACAAACTCAAGATTGAAAAACATCCTCAAATTCAACAACCTCAACATTGAAAAACAACAACAACCTCATCATTGAAAAACACCAACAAATTCAACAACAACCTCAACATTGAAAAACACCAACAAATTCAACAACAACCTCAACATTGAAAAACAACTACAACCTCAACATTGAAAAACACCAACAAATTCAACAACAACCTCAACATTGAAAAACAACAACAACCTCAACATTGAAAAACACCAACAAATTCAACAACAACCTCAACATTGAAAAACACCAACAAACTCAACATTGAAAAACACCAACAAATTCAACAACAACCTCAACATTGAAAAACAACAACAAACTCAACATTGAAAAACACCAACAAATTCAACAATAACCTCAACATTGAAAAACAACAACAACCTCAACATTGAAAAACACAAACAAATCCAACAACAACCTCGAAATTGAAAAACACCAACAAATTCAACAACAACCTCAACATTGAAAAACAACAACAACCTCAACATTGAAAAACACCAACAAATTCAACAACAACCTCAACATTGAAAAACAACAACAACCTCAACATTGAAAAACACCAACAAATTCAACAACAACCTCAACATTGAAAAACACCAACAAATTCAACAAGAACCTCAGCATTGAAAAACAACAACAACCTCAACATTGAAAAACACCAACAAATTCAACAACAACCTCAACATTGAAAAACAACAACAACCTCAACATTGAAAAACACCAAAAAATTCAACAACAACTTCAACATTGAAAAACAACAACAAATTCAACAACAACCTCGAAATTGAAAAACACCAACATATTCAAGAACAACCTAAACATTGAAAAACACCAAGAAATTCAACAACAACCTCAACATTGAAAAACACCAACAAATTCAACAACAACCTCAACATTGAAAAACATCAACAACCTCAACATTGAAAAACACCAGCAAATTCAACAACAACTTCAAGATTGAAAAACACCAACAAATTCAACAACAACCTCGAAATTGAAAAACACCAACAAATACAACAACAACCTCAACATTGAAAAACAACAAGAACCCCAACATTGAAAAACACCAACAAATTCAACAACAACCTCAACATTGAAAAACAACAACAACCTCAACATTGCAAAACACCAGCAAATTCAACAACAACCTCAACATTTAAAAACACCAACAAATTCAACAACAACCTCAACATTGAAAAACAACAACAATCTCAACATTGAAAAACACCAACAAATTCAACAACAACCTCAACATTGAAAAACAACAACAACCTCAACATTGAAAAACACCAACAAATTCAACAACAACCTCAACATTGAAAAACACCAACAAATTCAACAACAAACTCAAGATTGAAAAACACCCACAAATTCAACAACCTCAACATTGAAAAACAACAACAACCTCATCATTGAAAAACACCAACAAATTCAACAACAACCTCAACATTGAAAAACACCAACAAATTCAACAACAACCTCAACATTGAAAAACAACAACAACCTCAACATTGAAAAACACCAACAAATTCAACAACAACCTCAACATTGAAAAACAACAACAACCTCAACATTGAAAAACACCAACAAATTCAACAACAACCTCAACATTGAAAAACACCAACAAACTCAACATTGAAAAACACCAACAAATTCAACAACAACCTCAACATTGAAAAACAACAACAAACTCAACATTGAAAAACACCAACAAATTCAACAATAACCTCAACATTGAAAAACAACAACAACCTCAACATTGAAAAACACAAACAAATCCAACAACAACCTCGAAATTGAAAAACACCAACAAATTCAACAACAACCTCAACATTGAAAAACAACAACAACCTCAACATTGAAAAACACCAACAAATTCAACAACAACCTCAACATTGAAAAACAACAACAACTTCAACATTGAAAAACACCAACAAATTCAACAACAACCTCAACATTGAAGAACACCAACAAATTCAACAACAACTTCAACATTGAAAAACACCAACAAATTCAACAACAACCTCGAAATTGAAAAACACCAACAAATTCAACAACAACCTAAACATTGAAAAACACCAACAAATTCAACAACAACCTCAACATCGAAAAACAACAACAACCTCAACACTGAAAAACACCAACAAATTCAACAACAACCTCAACGTTGAAAAACACCAACAAATTCAACAACAACCTCAACATTGAAAAACAACAACAACCTCAACATTGAAAAACACCAACAAATTCAACAACAACCTCAACATTGAAAAACACCAACAAATTCAACAACAACCTCAACATTGAAAAACACCAACAAACTCAACAACAACCTCAACATTGAAAAATAACAACAACCTCAACATTGAAAAACACCAACAAATTCAACAACAACCTCAACAGTGAAAAACACCAACAAATTCAACAACAACCTCAACATTGAAAAACAACAACAACCTAAACTTTGAAAAACACCAACAAATTCAACAACAACCTCAACATTGAAAAACAACAACAACCTCAACATTGAAAAACACCAACAAATTCAACAACAACCTCAACATTGAAAAACACCAACAAATTCAACAACAACCTCAGCATTGAAAAACAACAACAACCTCAACATTGAAAAACACCAACAAATTCAACAACAACCTCAACATTGAAAAACAACAACAACCTCAACATTGAAAAACACCGAGAAATTCAACAACAACCTCGAAATTGAAAAACACCAACAAATACAACAACAACCTCAACATTGAAAAACAACAACAACCTCAACATTGAAAAACAACCTCAACATTGAAAAACAACAACAACCTCAACATTGAAAAACACCAACAAATTCAACAACAACCTCGACATTGAAAAACACCCTCAAATTCAAAATCAACCTCAACATTGAACAACACCAACAACCTCAAAATTGAAAAAACACCAGCAAATTCAACAACAACCTCAACATTGAAAAACAACAACAACCTCAACATTGAAAAACACCGACAATTCAACAACAACTTCAACATTGAAAAACACCAACAAATTCAACAACAACCTCGAAATTGAAAAACACCAACAAATACAACAACAACCTCAACATTGAAAAACAACAAACACCTCAACATTGAAAAACACCAACAAATTCAGCAACAACCTCAACATTGAAAAACAACAACAACCTCAACATTGAAAAACACCAACAAATTCAACAACAACCTCAACATTGAAAAACACCAACAAATTCAACAACAACCTCACATTGAAAAACACCAACAAACTCAACAACAACCTCAACATTGAAAAATACCAACAACCTCAACATTGAAAAACACCAACAAATTCAACAACTACCTCAACATTGAAAAACACCAACAAATTCAACAACAAACTCAAGATTGAAAAACAACAACAACCTCAACATTGCAAAACACCAGCAAATTCAACAACAACCTCAACATTTAAAAACACCAACAAATTCATCAACAACCTCAACATTGAAAAACAACAACAATCTCAACATTGAAAAACACCAACAAATTCAACAACAACCTCAACATTGAAAAACAACAACAACCTCAACATTGAAAAACACCAACAAATTCAACAACAACCTCAGCATTGAAAAACACCAACAAATTCAACAACAACCTCAACATTGAAAAACACCAACAAACTCAACAACAACCTCAACATTGAAAAATACCAACAACCTCAACATTGAAAAACACCAACAAATTCAACAACAACCTCAACATTGAAAAACACCAACAAATTCAACAACAAACTCAAGATTGAAAAACATCCTCAAATTCAACAACCTCAACATTGAAAAACAACAACAACCTCATCATTGAAAAACACCAACAAATTCAACAACAACCTCAACATTGAAAAACACCAACAAATTCAACAACAACCTCAACATTGAAAAACAACTACAACCTCAACATTGAAAAACACCAACAAATTCAACAACAACCTCAACATTGAAAAACAACAACAACCTCAACATTGAAAAACACCAACAAATTCAACAACAACCTCAACATTGAAAAACACCAACAAACTCAACATTGAAAAACACCAACAAATTCAACAACAACCTCAACATTGAAAAACAACAACAAACTCAACATTGAAAAACACCAACAAATTCAACAATAACCTCAACATTGAAAAACAACAACAACCTCAACATTGAAAAACACAAACAAATCCAACAACAACCTCGAAATTGAAAAACACCAACAAATTCAACAACAACCTCAACATTGAAAAACAACAACAACCTCAACATTGAAAAACACCAACAAATTCAACAACAACCTCAACATTGAAAAACAACAACAACCTCAACATTGAAAAACACCAACAAATTCAACAACAACCTCAACATTGAAAAACACCAACAAATTCAACAAGAACCTCAGCATTGAAAAACAACAACAACCTCAACATTGAAAAACACCAACAAATTCAACAACAACCTCAACATTGAAAAACAACAACAACCTCAACATTGAAAAACACCAAAAAATTCAACAACAACTTCAACATTGAAAAACAACAACAAATTCAACAACAACCTCGAAATTGAAAAACACCAACATATTCAAGAACAACCTAAACATTGAAAAACACCAAGAAATTCAACAACAACCTCGAAATTGAAAAACACCAACAAATACAACAACAACCTCAACATTGAAAAACAACAAAAACCTCAACATTGAAAAACACCAACAAATTCAACGACAACCTCAACATTGAAAAACAACAACAACCTCAACATTGCAAAACACCAACAAATTCAACAACAACCTCAACATTTAAAAACACCAACAAATTCAACAACAACCTCAACATTGAAAAACAACAACAATCTCAACATTGAAAAACACCAACAAATTCAACAACAACCTCAACATTGAAAAACAACAACAACCTCAACATTGAAAAACACCAACAAATTCAACAACAACCTCGACATTGAAAAACACCCTCAAATTCAAAATCAACCTCAACATTGAACAGCACCAACAAATTCAAAAACAACCTCAACATTGAAAAACAACAACAATCTCAACATTGAAAAACACCAACAAATACAACAACAACCTCAACATTGAAAAACAACAACAACCTCAACATTGAAAAACACCAACAAATTCAACAACAACCTCGACATTGAAAAACACCCTCAAATTCAAAATCAACCTCAACATTGGAAAACACCAACAACCTCAAAATTGAAAAAACACCAACAAATTCAACACCAACCTCAACATTTAAAAACAACAACAACCTCAACATTGAAAAACACCAACAAATTCAACAACAACCTCAACATTGAAAAACACCAACAAACTCAACAACAACCTCAACATTGAAAAATAACCACAACCTCAACATTGAAAAACACCAACAAATTCAACAACAACCACAACATTGAAAAACACCAACAAATTCAACAAAAACCTCAACATTGAAAAACACCAACAAATTCAACAACAACCTCAACATTGAAAAACAACAACAACCTAAACATTGAAAAACACCAACAAATTCAACAACAACCTCAACATTGAAAAACAACAACAACCACAACATTGAAAAACACCAACAAATTCAACAACAACCTCAACATTGAAAAACACCAACAAATTCAACAACAACCTCAGCATTGAAAAACAACAACAACCTCAACATTGAAAAACACCAACAAATTCAACAACCTCAACATTGAAAAACAACAACAAACTCAAGATTGAAAAACACCAACAAATTCAACAATAACATCAACATTGAAAAACAACAACAACCTCAACATTGAAAAACACAAACAAATCCAACAACAACCTCGAAATTGAAAAACACCAACAAATTCAACAACAACCTCAGCATTGAAAAACAACAACAACCTCAACATTGAAAAACACCAACAAATTCAACAACAACCTCAACATTGAAAAACATCAACAACCTCAACATTGAAAAACACCAGCAAATTCAACAACAACTTCAAGATTGAAAAAGACCAACAAATTCAACAACAACCTCGAAATTGAAAAACACCAACAAATACAACAACAACCTCAACATTGAAAAACAACAAAAACCTCAACATTGAAAAACACCAACAAATTCAACAACAACCTCAACATTGAAAAACAACAACAACCTCAACATTGCAAAACACCAGCAAATTCAACAACAACCTCAACATTTAAAAACACCAACAAATTCAACAACAACCTCAACATTGAAAAACAACAACAATCTCAACATTGAAAAACACCAACAAATTCAACAACAACCTCAACATTGAAAAACAACAACAACCTCAACATTGAAAAACACCAACAAATTCAACAACAACCTCAACATTGAAAAACACCAACAAATTCAACAACAACCTCAACATTGAAAAACACCAACAAACTCAACAACAACCTCAACATTGAAAAATACCAACAACCTCAACATTGAAAAACACCAACAAATTCAACAACAACATCAACATTGAAAAACACCAACAAATTCAACAACAAACTCAAGATTGAAAAACACCCACAAATTCAACAACCTCAACATTGAAAAACAACAACAACCTCATCATTGAAAAACACCAACAAATTCAACAACAACCTCAACATTGAAAAACACCAACAAATTCAACAACAACCTCAACATTGAAAAACAACAACAACCTCAACATTGAAAAACACCAACAAATTCAACAACAACCTCAACATTGAAAAACAACAACAACCTCAACATTGAAAAACACCAACAAATTCAACAACAACCTCAACATTGAAAAACAACAACAAACTCAACATTGAAAAACACCAACAAATTCAACAACAACCTCAACATTGTAAAACAACAACAAACTCAACATTGAAAAACACCAACAAATTCAACAATAACCTCAACATTGAAAAACAACAACAACCTCAACATTGAAAAACACAAACAAATCCAACAACAACCTCGAAATTGAAAAACACCAACAAATTCAACAACAACCTCAGCATTGAAAAACAACAACAACCTCAACATTGAAAAACACCAACAAATTCAACAACAACCTCAACATTGAAAAACAACAACAACCTCAACATTGAAAAACACCAACAAATTCAACAACAACCTCAACATTGAAGAACACCAACAAATTCAACAAGAACCTCAGCATTGAAAAACAACAACAACCTCAACATTGAAAAACACCAACAAATTCAACAACAACCTCAACATTGAAAAACAACAACAACCTCAACATTGAAAAACACCAACAAATTCAACAACAACTTCAACATTGAAAAACACCAACAAATTCAACAACAACCTCGAAATTGAAAAACACCAACAAATTCAACAACAACCTAAACATTGAAAAACACCAACAAATTCAACAACAACCTCAACATTGAAAAACAACAACAACCTCAACACTGAAAAACACCAACAAATTCAACAACAACCTCAACGTTGAAAAACACCAACAAATTCAACAACAACCTCAACATTGAAAAACAACAACAACCTCAACATTGAAAAACACCAACAAATTCAACAACAACCTCAACATTGAAAAACACCAACAAATTCAACAACAACCTCAACATTGAAAAACATCAACAACCTCAACATTGAAAAACACCAGCAAATTCAACAACAACTTCAAGATTGAAAAACACCAACAAATTCAACAACAACCTCGAAATTGAAAAACACCAACAAATACAACAACAACCTCAACATTGAAAAACAACAAGAACCTCAACATTGAAAAACACCAACAAATTCAACAACAACCTCAACATTGAAAAACAACAACAACCTCAACATTGCAAAACACCAGCAAATTCAACAACAACCTCAACATTTAAAAACACCAACAAATTCAACAACAACCTCAACATTGAAAAACAACAACAATCTCAACATTGAAAAACACCAACAAATTCAACAACAACCTCAACATTGAAAAACAACAACAACCTCAACATTGAAAAACACCAACAAATTCAACAACAACCTCAACATTGAAAAACACCAACAAATTCAACAACAACCTCAACATTGAAAAACACCAACAAACTCAACGACAACCTCAACATTGAAAAATACCAACAACCTCAACATTGAAAAACACCAACAAATTCAACAACAACCTCAACATTGAAAAACACCAACAAATTCAACAACAAACTCAAGATTGAAAAACACCCACAAATTCAACAACCTCAACATTGAAAAACAACAACAACCTCATCATTGAAAAACACCAACAAATTCAACAACAACCTCAAAATTGAAAAACACCAACAAATTCAACAACAACCTCAACATTGAAAAACAACAACAACCTCAACATTGAAAAACACCAACAAATTCAACAACAACCTCAACATTGAAAAACAACAACAACCTCTACATTGAAAAACACCAACAAATTCAACAACAACCTCAACATTGAAAAACACCAACAAACTCAACATTGAAAAACACCAACAAATTCAACAACAACCTCAACATTGAAAAACAACAACAAACTCAACATTGAAAAACACCAACAAATTCAACAATAACCTCAACATTGAAAAACAACAACAACCTCAACATTGAAAAACACAAACAAATCCAACAACAACCTCGAAATTGAAAAACACCAACAAATTCAACAACAACCTCAACATTGAAAAACAACAACAACCTCAACATTGAAAAACACCAACAAAGTCAACAACAACCTCAACATTGAAAAAAGAACAACAACTTCAACATTGAAAAACACCAACAAATTCAACAACAACCTCAACATTGAAGAACACCAACAAATTCAACAACAACTTCAACATTGAAAAACACCAACAAATTCAACAACAACCTCGAAATTGAAAAACACCAACAAATTCAACAACAACCTAAACATTGAAAAACACCAACAAATTCAACAACAACCTCAACATCGAAAAACAACAACAACCTCAACACTGAAAAACACCAACAAATTCAACAACAACCTCAACGTTGAAAAACACCAACAAATTCAACAACAACCTCAACATTGAAAAACAACAACAACCTCAACATTGAAAAACACCAACAAATTCAACAACAACCTCAACATTGAAAAACACCAACAAATTCAACAACAACCTCAACATTGAAAAACACCAACAAACTCAACAACAACCTCAACATTGAAAAATAACAACAACCTCAACATTGAAAAACACCAACAAATTCAACAACAACCTCAACAGTGAAAAACACCAACAAATTCAACAACAACCTCAACATTGAAAAACAACAACAACCTAAACTTTGAAAAACACCAACAAATTCAACAACAACCTCAACATTGAAAAACAACAACAACCTCAACATTGAAAAACACCAACAAATTCAACAACAACCTCAACATTGAAAAACACCAACAAATTCAACAACAACCTCAGCATTGAAAAACAACAACAACCTCAACATTGAAAAACACCAACAAATTCAACAACAACCTCAACATTGAAAAACAACAACAACCTCAACATTGAAAAACACCGAGAAATTCAACAACAACCTCGAAATTGAAAAACACCAACAAATACAACAACAACCTCAACATTGAAAAACAACAACAACCTCAACATTGAAAAACAACCTCAACATTGAAAAACAACAACAACCTCAACATTGAAAAACACCAACAAATTCAACAACAACCTCGACATTGAAAAACACCCTCAAATTCAAAATCAACCTCAACATTGAACAACACCAACAACCTCAAAATTGAAAAAACACCAGCAAATTCAACAACAACCTCAACATTGAAAAACAACAACAACCTCAACATTGAAAAACACCGACAATTCAACAACAACTTCAACATTGAAAAACACCAACAAATTCAACAACAACCTCGAAATTGAAAAACACCAACAAATACAACAACAACCTCAACATTGAAAAACAACAAACACCTCAACATTGAAAAACACCAACAAATTCAGCAACAACCTCAACATTGAAAAACAACAACAACCTCAACATTGCAAAACACCAACAAATTCAACAACAACCTCAACATTTAAAAACACCAACAAATTCAACAACAACCTCAACATTGAAAAACAACAACAATCTCAACATTGAAAAACACCAACAAATTCAACAACAACCTCAACATTGAAAAACAACAACAACCTCAACATTGAAAAACACCAACAAATTCAACAACAACCTCGACATTGAAAAACACCCTCAAATTCAAAATCAACCTCAACATTGAACAACACCAACAACCTCAAAATTGAAAAAACACCAGCAAATTCAACAACAACTTCAACATTTAAAAACAACAACAACCTCAACATTGAAAAACACCAACAAATTCAACAACAACCTCAACATTGAAAAACACCAACAAATTCAACAACAACCTCAACATTGAAAAACACCAACAAACTCAACAACAACCTCAACATTGAAAAATAACAACAACCTCAACATTGAAAAACACCAACAAATTCAACAACAACCTCAACATTGAAAAACACCAACAAATTCAACAACAACCTCAACATTGAAAAACAACAACAACCTCAACATTGAAAAACACCAACAAACTCAACATTGAAAAACACCAACAAATTCAACAACAACCTCAACATTGAAAAACAACAACAAACTCAACATTGAAAAACACCAACAAATTCAACAATAACCTCAACATTGAAAAACAACAACAACCTCAACATTGAAAAACACAAACAAATCCAACAACAACCTCGAAATTGAAAAACACCAACAAATTCAACAACAAACTCAACATTGAAAAACAACAACAACCTCAACATTGAAAAACACCAACAAATTCAACAACAACCTCAACATTGAAAAACACCAACAAACTCAACAACAACCTCAACATTGAAAAATACCAACAACCTCAACATTGAAAAACACCAACAAATTCAACAACAACCTCAACATTGAAAAACACCAACAAATTCAACAACAAACTCAAGATTGAAAAACACCCACAAATTCAACAACCTCAACATTGAAAAACAACAACAACCTCATCATTGAAAAACACCAACAAATTCAACAACAACCTCAACATTGAAAAACACCAACAAATTCAACAACAACCTCAACATTGAAAAACAACAACAACCTCAACATTGAAAAACACCAACAAATTCAACAACAACCTCAACATTGAAAAACAACAACAACCTCAACATTGAAAAACACCAACAAATTCAACAACAACCTCAACATTGAAAAACACCAACAAACTCAACATTGAAAAACACCAACAAATTCAACAACAACCTCAACATTGAAAAACAACAACAAACTCAACATTGAAAAACACCAACAAATTCAACAATAACCTCAACATTGAAAAACAACAACAACCTCAACATTGAAAAACACAAACAAATCCAACAACAACCTCGAAATTGAAAAACACCAACAAATTCAACAACAACCTCAACATTGAAAAACAACAACAACCTCAACATTGAAAAACACCAACAAATTCAACAACAACCTCAACATTGAAAAACAACAACAACCTCAACATTGAAAAACACCAACAAATTCAACAACAACCTCAACATTGAAAAACACCAACAAATTCAACAAGAACCTCAGCATTGAAAAACAACAACAACCTCAACATTGAAAAACACCAACAAATTCAACAACAACCTCAACATTGAAAAACAACAACAACCTCAACATTGAAAAACACCAACAAATTCAACAACAACTTCAACATTGAAAAACACCAACAAATTCAACAACAACCTCGAAATTGAAAAACACCAACAAATTCAAGAAGAACCTAAACATTGAAAAAAACCAACAAATTCAACAACAACCTCAACATTGAAAAACAACAACAACCTCAACATTGAAAAACACGAACAAATTCAACAACAACCTCAACGTTGAAAAACACCAACAAATTCAACAACAACCTCAACATTGAAAAACAACAACAACCTCAACATTGAAAAACACCAACAAATTCAACAACAACCTCAACATTGAAAAACACCAACAAATTCAACAACAACCTCAACATTGAAAAACACCAACAAACTCAACAACAACCTCAACATTGAAAAATAACAACAACCTCAACATTGAAAAACACCAACAAATTCAACAACAACCTCAACATTGAAAAACACCAACAAATTCAACAACAACCTCAACATTGAAAAACAACAACAACCTAAACTTTGAAAAACACCAACAAATTCAACAACAACCTCAACATTGAAAAACAACAACAACCTCAACATTGAAAAACACCAACAAATTCAACAACAACCTCAACATTGAAAAACACCAACAAATTCAACAACAACCTCAGCATTGAAAAACAACAACAACCTCAACATTGAAAAACACCAACAAATTCAACAACAACCTCATCATTGAAAAACAACAACAACCTCAACATTGAAAAACACCGACAAATTCAACAACAACTTCAACATTGAAAAACACCAACAAATTCAACAACAACCTCGAAATTGAAAAACACCAACAAATACAACAACAACCTCAACATTGAAAAACAACAAAAACGTCAACATTGAAAAACACCAACAAATTCAACAACAACCTCAACATTGAAAAACAACAACAACCTCAACATTGAAAAACACCAACAAATTCAACAACAACCTCAACATATAAAAACACCAACAAATTCAACAACAACCTCAACATTGAAAAACAACAACAATCTCAACATTGAAAAACACCAACAAATTCAACAACAACCTCAACATTGAAAAACAACAACAACCTCAACATTGAAAAACACCAACAAATTCAACAACAACCTCGACATTGAAAAACACCCTCAAATTCAAAATCAACCTCAACATTGGAAAACACCAACAACCTCAAAATTGAAAAAACACCAACAAATTCAACAACAACCTCAACATTTAAAAACAACAACAACCTCAACATTGAAAAACACCAACAAATTCAACAACAACCTCAACATTGAAAAACACCAACAAACTCAACAACAACCTCAACATTGAAAAATAACAACAACCTCAACATTGAAAAACACCAACAAATTCAACAACAACCACAACATTGAAAAACACCAACAAATTCAACAAAAACCTCAACATTGAAAAACAGCAACAAATTCAACAACAACCTCAACATTGAAAAACAACAACAACCTAAACATTGAAAAACACCAACAAATTCAACAACAACCTCAACATTGAAAAACAACAACAACCTCAACATTGAAAAACACCAACAAATTCAACAACAACCTCAACATTGAAAAACACCAACAAATTCAACAACAACCTCAACATTGAAAAGCACCAGCAAATTCAACAACAACTTCAACATTGAAAAACATCAACAAATTCAACAACAACCTCGAAATTGAAAAACACCAACAAATACAACAACTACCTCAACATTGAAAAACAACAAAAACCTCAACATTGAAAAACACCAACAAATTCAACAACAACCTCAACATTGAAAAACAACAACAACCTCAACATTGAAAAACACCAGCAAATTCAACAACAACCTCAACATTTAAAAACACCAACAAATTCAACAACAACCTCAACATTGAAAAACAACAACAATCTCAACATTGAAAAACACCAACAAATTCAACAACAACCTCAACATTGAAAAACAACAACAACCTCAACATTGAAAGACACCAACAAATTCAACAACAACCTCAACATTGAAAAACACCAACAAATTCAACAGCAACCTCACATTGAAAAACACCAACAAACTCAACAACAACCTCAACTTTGAAAAATACCAACAACCTCAACATTGAAAAACACCAACAAATTCAACAACAACCTCAACATTGAAAAACACCAACAAATTCAACAACAAACTCAAGATTGAAAAACAACAACAACCTCAACATTGCAAAACACCAGCAAATTCAACAACATCCTCAACATTTAAAAACACCAACAAATTCAACAACAACCTCAACATTGAAAAACAACAACAATCTCAACATTGAAAAACACCAACGAATTCAACAACAACCTCAACATTGAAAAACAACAACAACCTCAACATTGAAAAACACCAACAAATTCAACAACAACCTCAGCATTGAAAAACACCAACAAATTCAACAACAACCTCAACATTGAAAAACACCAACAAACTCAACAACAACCTCAACATTGAAAAATACCAACAACCTCAACATTGAAAAACACCAACAAATTCAACAACAACCTCAACATTGAAAAACACCAACAAATTCAACAACAAACTCAAGATTGAAAAACATCCTCAAATTCAACAACCTCAACATTGAAAAACAACAACAACCTCATCATTGAAAAACACCAACAAATTCAACAACAACCTCAACATTGAAAAACACCAACAAATTCAACAACAACCTCAACATTGAAAAACAACAACAACCTCAACATTGAAAAACACCAACAAATTCAACAACAACCTCAACATTGAAAAACAACAACAACCTCAACATTGAAAAACACCATCAAATTCAACAACAACCTCAACATTGAAAAACACCAACAAACTCAACATTGAAAAACACCAACAAATTCAACAAAAACCTCAACATTGAAAAACAACAAAAAACTCAACATTGAAAAACACCAACAAATTCAACAATAACCTCAACATTGAAAAACAACAACAAGCTCAACATTGAAAAACACAAACAAATCCAACAACAACCTCGAAATTGAAAAACACCAACAAATTCAACAACAACCTCAACATTGAAAAACACCAACAAATTCAACAACAACCACAACATTGAAAAACACCAACAAATTCAACAAAAACCTCAACATTGAAAAACAGCAACAAATTCAACAACAACCTCAACATTGAAAAACAACAACAACCTTAACATTGAAAAACACCAACAAATTCAACAACAACCTCAACATTGAAAAACAACAACAACCTCAACATTGAAAAACACCATCAAATTCAACAACAACCTCAACATTGAAAAACACCAACAAACTCAACATTGAAAAACACCAACAAATTCAACAAAAACCTCAACATTGAAAAACAACAAAAAACTCAACATTGAAAAACACCAACAAATTCAACAATAACCTCAACATTGAAAAACAACAACAAGCTCAACATTGAAAAACACAAACAAATCCAACAACAACCTCGAAATTGAAAAACACCAACAAATTCAACAACAACCTCAACATTGAAAAACACCAACAAATTCAACAACAACCACAACATTGAAAAACACCAACAAATTCAACAAAAACCTCAACATTGAAAAACAGCAACAAATTCAACAACAACCTCAACATTGAAAAACAACAACAACCTAAACATTGAAAAACACCAACAAATTCAACAACAACCTCAACATTGAAAAACAACAACAACCTCAACATTGAAAAACACCAACAAATTCAACAACAACCTCAACATTGAAAAACACCAACAAATTCAACAACAACCTCAACATTGAAAAGCACCAGCAAATTCAACAACAACTTCAACATTGAAAAACATCAACAAATTCAACAACAACCTCGAAATTGAAAAACACCAACAAATACAACAACTACCTCAACATTGAAAAACAACAAAAACCTCAACATTGAAAAACACCAACAAATTCAACAACAACCTCAACATTGAAAAACAACAACAACCTCAACATTGAAAAACACCAGCAAATTCAACAACAACCTCAACATTTAAAAACACCAACAAATTCAACAACAACCTCAACATTGAAAAACAACAACAATCTCAACATTGAAAAACACCAACAAATTCAACAACAACCTCAACATTGAAAAACACCAACAAATTCAACAAGAACCTCAGCATTGAAAAACAACAACAACCTCAACATTGAAAAACACCAACAAATTCAACAACAACCTCAACATTGAGAAACACCAACAAATTCAACAACAACCTCGAAATTGAAAAACACCAACAAATTCAAGAACAACCTAAACATTGAAAAACACCAACAAATTCAACAACAACCTCAACATTGAAAAACACCAACAAATTCAACAACAACCTCAGCATTGAAAAACACCAACAAATTCAACAACAACCTCAACATTGAAAAACACCAACAAACTCAACAACAACCTCAACATTGAAAAATACCAACAACCTCAACATTGAAAAACACCAACAAATTCAACAACAACCTCAACATTGAAAAACACCAACAAATTCAACAACAAACTCAAGATTGAAAAACATCCTCAAATTCAACAACCTCAACATTGAAAAACAACAACAACCTCATCATTGAAAAACACCAACAAATTCAACAACAACCTCAACATTGAAAAACACCAACAAATTCAACAACAACCTCAACATTGAAAAACAACAACAACCTCAACATTGAAAAACACCAACAAATTCAACAACAACCTCAACATTGAAAAACAACAACAACCTCAACATTGAAAAACACCATCAAATTCAACAACAACCTCAACATTGAAAAACACCAACAAACTCAACATTGAAAAACACCAACAAATTCAACAAAAACCTCAACATTGAAAAACAACAAAAAACTCAACATTGAAAAACACCAACAAATTCAACAATAACCTCAACATTGAAAAACAACAACAAGCTCAACATTGAAAAACACAAACAAATCCAACAACAACCTCGAAATTGAAAAACACCAACAAATTCAACAACAACCTCAACATTGAAAAACACCAACAAATTCAACAACAACCTCAGCATTGAAAAACACCAGCAAATTCAACAACAAACTCAAGATTGAAAAACAACAACAACCTCAACATTGCAAAACACCAGCAAATTCAACAACATCCTCAACATTTAAAAACACCGACAAATTCAACAACAACCTCAACATTGAAAAACAACAACAATCTCAACATTGAAAAACACCAACGAATTCAACAACAACCTCAACATTGAAAAACAACAACAACCTCAACATTGAAAAACACCAACAAATTCAACAACAACCTCAGCATTGAAAAACACCAACAAATTCAACAACAACCTCAACATTGAAAAACACCAACAAACTCAACAACAACCTCAACATTGAAAAATACCAACAACCTCAACATTGAAAAACACCAACAAATTCAACAACAACCTCAACATTGAAAAACACCAACAAATTCAACAACAAACTCAAGATTGAAAAACATCCTCAAATTCAACAACCTCAACATTGAAAAACAACAACAACCTCATCATTGAAAAACACCAACAAATTCAACAACAACCTCAACATTGAAAAACACCAACAAATTCAACAACAACCTCAACATTGAAAAACAACAACAACCTCAACATTGAAAAACACCAACAAATTCAACAACAACCTCAACATTGAAAAACAACAACAACCTCAACATTGAAAAACACCATCAAATTCAACAACAACCTCAACATTGAAAAACACCAACAAACTCAACATTGAAAAACACCAACAAATTCAACAAAAACCTCAACATTGAAAAACAACAAAAAACTCAACATTGAAAAACACCAACAAATTCAACAATAACCTCAACATTGAAAAACAACAACAAGCTCAACATTGAAAAACACAAACAAATCCAACAACAACCTCGAAATTGAAAAACACCAACAAATTCAACAACAACCTCAACATTGAAAAACACCAACAAATTCAACAACAACCACAACATTGAAAAACACCAACAAATTCAACAAAAACCTCAACATTGAAAAACAGCAACAAATTCAACAACAACCTCAACATTGAAAAACAACAACAACCTAAACATTGAAAAACACCAACAAATTCAACAACAACCTCAACATTGAAAAACAACAACAACCTCAACATTGAAAAACACCAACAAATTCAACAACAACCTCAACATTGAAAAACACCAACAAATTCAACAACAACCTCAACATTGAAAAGCACCAGCAAATTCAACAACAACTTCAACATTGAAAAACATCAACAAATTCAACAACAACCTCGAAATTGAAAAACACCAACAAATACAACAACTACCTCAACATTGAAAAACAACAAAAACCTCAACATTGAAAAACACCAACAAATTCAACAACAACCTCAACATTGAAAAACAACAACAACCTCAACATTGAAAAACACCAGCAAATTCAACAACAACCTCAACATTTAAAAACACCAACAAATTCAACAACAACCTCAACATTGAAAAACAACAACAATCTCAACATTGAAAAACACCAACAAATTCAACAACAACCTCAACATTGAAAAACACCAACAAATTCAACAAGAACCTCAGCATTGAAAAACAACAACAACCTCAACATTGAAAAACACCAACAAATTCAACAACAACCTCAACATTGAGAAACACCAACAAATTCAACAACAACCTCGAAATTGAAAAACACCAACAAATTCAAGAACAACCTAAACATTGAAAAACACCAACAAATTCAACAACAACCTCAACATTGAAAAACACCAACAAATTCAACAACAACCTCAGCATTGAAAAACACCAACAAATTCAACAACAACCTCAACATTGAAAAACACCAACAAACTCAACAACAACCTCAACATTGAAAAATACCAACAACCTCAACATTGAAAAACACCAACAAATTCAACAACAACCTCAACATTGAAAAACACCAACAAATTCAACAACAAACTCAAGATTGAAAAACATCCTCAAATTCAACAACCTCAACATTGAAAAACAACAACAACCTCATCATTGAAAAACACCAACAAATTCAACAACAACCTCAACATTGAAAAACACCAACAAATTCAACAACAACCTCAACATTGAAAAACAACAACAACCTCAACATTGAAAAACACCAACAAATTCAACAACAACCTCAACATTGAAAAACAACAACAACCTCAACATTGAAAAACACCATCAAATTCAACAACAACCTCAACATTGAAAAACACCAACAAACTCAACATTGAAAAACACCAACAAATTCAACAAAAACCTCAACATTGAAAAACAACAAAAAACTCAACATTGAAAAACACCAACAAATTCAACAATAACCTCAACATTGAAAAACAACAACAAGCTCAACATTGAAAAACACAAACAAATCCAACAACAACCTCGAAATTGAAAAACACCAACAAATTCAACAACAACCTCAACATTGAAAAACACCAACAAATTCAACAACAACCTCAGCATTGAAAAACACCAGCAAATTCAACAACAAACTCAAGATTGAAAAACAACAACAACCTCAACATTGCAAAACACCAGCAAATTCAACAACATCCTCAACATTTAAAAACACCAACAAATTCAACAACAACCTCAACATTGAAAAACAACAACAATCTCAACATTGAAAAACACCAACGAATTCAACAACAACCTCAACATTGAAAAACAACAACAACCTCAACATTGAAAAACACCAACAAATTCAACAACAACCTCAGCATTGAAAAACACCAACAAATTCAACAACAACCTCAACATTGAAAAACACCAACAAACTCAACAACAACCTCAACATTGAAAAATACCAACAACCTCAACATTGAAAAACACCAACAAATTCAACAACAACCTCAACATTGAAAAACACCAACAAATTCAACAACAAACTCAAGATTGAAAAACATCCTCAAATTCAACAACCTCAACATTGAAAAACAACAACAACCTCATCATTGAAAAACACCAACAAATTCAACAACAACCTCAACATTGAAAAACACCAACAAATTCAACAACAACCTCAACATTGAAAAACAACAACAACCTCAACATTGAAAAACACCAACAAATTCAACAACAACCTCAACATTGAAAAACAACAACAACCTCAACATTGAAAAACACCATCAAATTCAACAACAACCTCAACATTGAAAAACACCAACAAACTCAACATTGAAAAACACCAACAAATTCAACAAAAACCTCAACATTGAAAAACAACAAAAAACTCAACATTGAAAAACACCAACAAATTCAACAATAACCTCAACATTGAAAAACAACAACAAGCTCAACATTGAAAAACACAAACAAATCCAACAACAACCTCGAAATTGAAAAACACCAACAAATTCAACAACAACCTCAACATTGAAAAACACCAACAAATTCAACAACAACCACAACATTGAAAAACACCAACAAATTCAACAAAAACCTCAACATTGAAAAACAGCAACAAATTCAACAACAACCTCAACATTGAAAAACAACAACAACCTAAACATTGAAAAACACCAACAAATTCAACAACAACCTCAACATTGAAAAACAACAACAACCTCAACATTGAAAAACACCATCAAATTCAACAACAACCTCAACATTGAAAAACACCAACAAACTCAACATTGAAAAACACCAACAAATTCAACAAAAACCTCAACATTGAAAAACAACAAAAAACTCAACATTGAAAAACACCAACAAATTCAACAATAACCTCAACATTGAAAAACAACAACAAGCTCAACATTGAAAAACACAAACAAATCCAACAACAACCTCGAAATTGAAAAACACCAACAAATTCAACAACAACCTCAACATTGAAAAACACCAACAAATTCAACAACAACCACAACATTGAAAAACACCAACAAATTCAACAAAAACCTCAACATTGAAAAACAGCAACAAATTCAACAACAACCTCAACATTGAAAAACAACAACAACCTAAACATTGAAAAACACCAACAAATTCAACAACAACCGCAACATTGAAAAACAACAACAACCTCAACATTGAAAAACACCAACAAATTCAACAACAACCTCAACATTGAAAAACACCAACAAATTCAACAACAACCTCAACATTGAAAAGCACCAGCAAATTCAACAACAACTTCAACATTGAAAAACATCAACAAATTCAACAACAACCTCGAAATTGAAAAACACCAACAAATACAACAACTACCTCAACATTGAAAAACAACAAAAACCTCAACATTGAAAAACACCAACAAATTCAACAACAACCTCAACATTGAAAAACAACAACAACCTCAACATTGAAAAACACCAGCAAATTCAACAACAACCTCAACATTTAAAAACACCAACAAATTCAACAACAACCTCAACATTGAAAAACAACAACAATCTCAACATTGAAAAACACCAACAAATTCAACAACAACCTCAACATTGAAAAACACCAACAAATTCAACAAGAACCTCAGCATTGAAAAACAACAACAACCTCAACATTGAAAAACACCAACAAATTCAACAACAACCTCAACATTGAGAAACACCAACAAATTCAACAACAACCTCGAAATTGAAAAACACCAACAAATTCAAGAACAACCTAAACATTGAAAAACACCAACAAATTCAACAACAACCTCAACATTGAAAAACAACAACAACCTCAACATTGAAAAACACCAACAAATTCAACAACAACCTCAACGTTGAAAAACACCAACAAATTCAACAACAACCTCAACATTGAAAAACAACAACAACCTCAACATTGAAAAACACCAACAAATTCAACAACAACCTCAACATTGAAAAACACCAACAAATTCAACAACAACCTCAACATTGAAAAACACCAACAAACTCAACAACAACCTCAACATTGAAAAATAACAACAACCTCGAAATTGAAAAACACCAACAAATTCAACAACAACCTCAACATTGAAAAACACCAACAAATTCAACAACAACCTCAGCATTGAAAAACAACAACAACCTAAACTTTGAAAAACACCAACAAATTCAACAACAACCTCAACATTGAAAAACAACAACAACCTCAACATTGAAAAACACCAACAAATTCAACAACAACCTCAACATTGAAAAACAATTCAACAACAACCTCAGCATTGAAAATCAACAACAACCTCAACATTGAAAAACACCAACAAATTCAACAACAACCTCAACATTGAAAAACAACAACAACCTCAACATTGAAAAACACCGACAAATTCAACAACAACTTCAACATTGAAAAACACCAACAAATTCAACAACAACCTCAACATTGAAAAACAACAACAACCTCAACATTGCAAAACACCAGCAAATTCAACAACAACCTCAACATTTAAAAACACCAACAAATTCAACAACAACCTCAACATTGAAAAACAACAACAATCTCAACATTGAAAAACACCAAAAAATTCAACAACAACCTCAACATTGAAAAACAACAACAA
Source organism: Isurus oxyrinchus (assembly GCA_026770705.1). NCBI lineage: Eukaryota > Metazoa > Chordata > Chondrichthyes > Lamniformes > Lamnidae > Isurus > Isurus oxyrinchus. Next base: position 118,774 of record JANJGN010000451.1, on the reverse strand, counting down.
CCTCAACATTGAAAGACACCAACAAATTCAACAACAACCTCAACATTGAAAAACACCAACAAATTCAACAGCAACCTCACATTGAAAAACACCAACAAACTCAACAACAACCTCAACTTTGAAAAATACCAACAACCTCAACATTGAAAAACACCAACAAATTCAACAACAACCTCAACATTGAAAAACACCAACAAATTCAACAACAAACTCAAGATTGAAAAACAACAACAACCTCAACATTGCAAAACACCAGCAAATTCAACAACATCCTCAACATTTAAAAACACCAACAAATTCAACAACAACCTCAACATTGAAAAACAACAACAATCTCAACATTGAAAAACACCAACGAATTCAACAACAACCTCAACATTGAAAAACAACAACAACCTCAACATTGAAAAACACCAACAAATTCAACAACAACCTCAGCATTGAAAAACACCAACAAATTCAACAACAACCTCAACATTGAAAAACACCAACAAACTCAACAACAACCTCAACATTGAAAAATACCAACAACCTCAACATTGAAAAACACCAACAAATTCAACAACAACCTCAACATTGAAAAACACCAACAAATTCAACAACAAACTCAAGATTGAAAAACATCCTCAAATTCAACAACCTCAACATTGAAAAACAACAACAACCTCATCATTGAAAAACACCAACAAATTCAACAACAACCTCAACATTGAAAAACACCAACAAATTCAACAACAACCTCAACATTGAAAAACAACAACAACCTCAACATTGAAAAACACCAACAAATTCAACAACAACCTCAACATTGAAAAACAACAACAACCTCAACATTGAAAAACACCATCAAATTCAACAACAACCTCAACATTGAAAAACACCAACAAACTCAACATTGAAAAACACCAACAAATTCAACAAAAACCTCAACATTGAAAAACAACAAAAAACTCAACATTGAAAAACACCAACAAATTCAACAATAACCTCAACATTGAAAAACAACAACAAGCTCAACATTGAAAAACACAAACAAATCCAACAACAACCTCGAAATTGAAAAACACCAACAAATTCAACAACAACCTCAACATTGAAAAACAACAACAACCTCAACATTGAAAAACACCAACAAATTCAACAACAACCTCAACTTTGAAAAACAACAACAACCTCAACATTGAAAAACACCAACAAATTCAACAACAACCTCAACATTGAAAAACGCCAACAAATTCAACAAGAACCTCAGCATTGAAAAACAACAACAACCTCAACATTGAAAAACACCAACAAATTCAACAACAACCTCAACATTGAAAAACAACAACAACCTCAACATTGAAAAACAGCAACAAATTCAACAACAACTTCAACATTGAAAAACACCAACAAATTCAACAACAACCTCGAAATTGAAAAACACCAACATATTCAAGAACAACCTAAACATTGAAAAACACCAAGAAATTCAACAACAACCTCGAAATTGAAAAACACCAACAAATACAACAACAACCTCAACATTGAAAAACAACAAAAACCTCAACATTGAAAAACACCAACAAATTCAACAACAACCTCAACATTGAAAAACAACAACAACCTCAACATTGCAAAACACCAACAAATTCAACAACAACCTCAACATTTAAAAACACCAACAAATTCAACAACAACCTCAACATTGAAAAACAACAACAATCTCAACATTGAAAAACACCAACAAATTCAACAACAACCTCGACATTGAAAAACACCCTCAAATTCAAAATCAACCTCAACATTGAACAACACCAACAAATTCAAAAACAACCTCAACATTGAAAAACAACAACAATCTCAACATTGAAAAACACCAACAAATACAACAACAACCTCAACATTGAAAAACAACAACAACCTCAACATTGAAAAACACCAACAAATTCAACAACAACCTCGACAATGAAAAACACCCTCAAATTCAAAATCAACCTCAACATTGGAAAACACCAACAACCTCAAAATTGAAAAAACACCAACAAATTCAACAACAACCTCAACATTTAAAAACAACAACAACCTCAACATTGAAAAACACCAACAAATTCAACAACAACCTCAACATTGAAAAACACCAACAAACTGAACAACAACCTCAACATTGAAAAATAAGAACAACCTCAACATTGAAAAACACCAACAAATTCAACAACAACCACAACATTGAAAAACACCAACAAATTCAACAAAAACCTCAACATTGAAAAACACCAACAAATTCAACAACAACCTCAACATTGAAAAACAACAACAACCTAAACATTGAAAAACACCAACAAATTCAACAACAACCTCAACATTGAAAAACAACAACAACCTCAACATTGAAAAACACCAACAAATTCAACAACAACCTCAACATTGAAAAACAACAACAAATTCAACAACAACCTCAGCATTGAAAAACAACAACAACCTCAACATTGAAAGACACCAACAAATTCAACAACAACCTCAACATTGAAAAACACCAACAAATTCAACAGCAACCTCACATTGAAAAACACCAACAAACTCAACAACAACCTCAACTTTGAAAAATACCAACAACCTCAACATTGAAAAACACCAACAAATTCAACAACAACCTCAACATTGAAAAACACCAACAAATTCAACAACAAACTCAAGATTGAAAAACAACAACAACCTCAACATTGCAAAACACCAGCAAATTCAACAACATCCTCAACATTTAAAAACACCAACAAATTCAACAACAACCTCAACATTGAAAAACAACAACAATCTCAACATTGAAAAACACCAACGAATTCAACAACAACCTCAACATTGAAAAACAACAACAACCTCAACATTGAAAAACACCAACAAATTCAACAACAACCTCAGCATTGAAAAACACCAACAAATTCAACAACAACCTCAACATTGAAAAACACCAACAAACTCAACAACAACCTCAACATTGAAAAATACCAACAACCTCAACATTGAAAAACACCAACAAATTCAACAACAACCTCAACATTGAAAAACACCAACAAATTCAACAACAAACTCAAGATTGAAAAACATCCTCAAATTCAACAACCTCAACATTGAAAAACAACAACAACCTCATCATTGAAAAACACCAACAAATTCAACAACAACCTCAACATTGAAAAACACCAACAAATTCAACAACAACCTCAACATTGAAAAACAACAACAACCTCAACATTGAAAAACACCAACAAATTCAACAACAACCTCAACATTGAAAAACAACAACAACCTCAACATTGAAAAACACCATCAAATTCAACAACAACCTCAACATTGAAAAACACCAACAAACTCAACATTGAAAAACACCAACAAATTCAACAAAAACCTCAACATTGAAAAACAACAAAAAACTCAACATTGAAAAACACCAACAAATTCAACAATAACCTCAACATTGAAAAACAACAACAAGCTCAACATTGAAAAACACAAACAAATCCAACAACAACCTCGAAATTGAAAAACACCAACAAATTCAACAACAACCTCAACATTGAAAAACAACAACAACCTCAACATTGAAAAACACCAACAAATTCAACAACAACCTCAACTTTGAAAAACAACAACAACCTCAACATTGAAAAACACCAACAAATTCAACAACAACCTCAACATTGAAAAACACCAACAAATTCAACAAGAACCTCAGCATTGAAAAACAACAACAACCTCAACATTGAAAAACACCAACAAATTCAACAACAACCTCAACATTGAAAAACAACAACAACCTCAACATTGAAAAACAGCAACAAATTCAACAACAACTTCAACATTGAAAAACACCAACAAATTCAACAACAACCTCGAAATTGAAAAACACCAACATATTCAAGAACAACCTAAACATTGAAAAACACCAAGAAATTCAACAACAACCTCGAAATTGAAAAACACCAACAAATACAACAACAACCTCAACATTGAAAAACAACAAAAACCTCAACATTGAAAAACACCAACAAATTCAACAACAACCTCAACATTGAAAAACAACAACAACCTCAACATTGCAAAACACCAACAAATTCAACAACAACCTCAACATTTAAAAACACCAACAAATTCAACAACAACCTCAACATTGAAAAACAACAACAATCTCAACATTGAAAAACACCAACAAATTCAACAACAACCTCGACATTGAAAAACACCCTCAAATTCAAAATCAACCTCAACATTGAACAACACCAACAAATTCAAAAACAACCTCAACATTGAAAAACAACAACAATCTCAACATTGAAAAACACCAACAAATACAACAACAACCTCAACATTGAAAAACAACAACAACCTCAACATTGAAAAACACCAACAAATTCAACAACAACCTCGACAATGAAAAACACCCTCAAATTCAAAATCAACCTCAACATTGGAAAACACCAACAACCTCAAAATTGAAAAAACACCAACAAATTCAACAACAACCTCAACATTTAAAAACAACAACAACCTCAACATTGAAAAACACCAACAAATTCAACAACAACCTCAACATTGAAAAACACCAACAAACTGAACAACAACCTCAACATTGAAAAATAAGAACAACCTCAACATTGAAAAACACCAACAAATTCAACAACAACCACAACATTGAAAAACACCAACAAATTCAACAAAAACCTCAACATTGAAAAACACCAACAAATTCAACAACAACCTCAACATTGAAAAACAACAACAACCTAAACATTGAAAAACACCAACAAATTCAACAACAACCTCAACATTGAAAAACAACAACAACCTCAACATTGAAAAACACCAACAAATTCAACAACAACCTCAACATTGAAAAACAACAACAAATTCAACAACAACCTCAGCATTGAAAAACAACAACAACCTCAACATTGAAAAACACCAACAAATTCAACAACAACCTCAACATTGAAAAACATCAACAACCTCAACATTGAAAAACACCAGCAAATTCAACAACAACTTCAAGATTGAAAAACACCAACAAATTCAACAACAACCTCGAAATTGAAAAACACCAACAAATACAACAACAACCTCAACATTGAAAAACAACAAAAACCTCAACATTGAAAAACACCAACAAATTCAACAACAACCTCAACATTGAAAAACAACAACAACCTCAACATTGCAAAACACCAGCAAATTCAACAACAACCTCAACATTTAAAAACACCGACAAATTCAACAACAACCTCAACATTGAAAAACAACAACAATCTCAACATTGAAAAACACCAACGAATTCAACAACAACCTCAACATTGAAAAACAACAACAACCTCAACATTGAAAAACACCAACAAATTCAACAACAACCTCAGCATTGAAAAACACCAACAAATTCAACAACAACCTCAACATTGAAAAACACCAACAAACTCAACAACAACCTCAACATTGAAAAATACCAACAACCTCAACATTGAAAAACACCAACAAATTCAACAACAACCTCAACATTGAAAAACACCAACAAATTCAACAACAAACTCAAGATTGAAAAACATCCTCAAATTCAACAACCTCAACATTGAAAAACAGCAACAACCTCATCATTGAAAAACACCAACAAATTCAACAACAACCTCAACATTGAAAAACACCAACAAATTCAACAACAACCTCAACATTGAAAAACAACAACAACCTCAACATTGAAAAACACCAACAAATTCAACAACAACCTCAACATTGAAAAACAACAACAACCTCAACATTGAAAAACACCATCAAATTCAACAACAACTTCAACATTGAAAAACACCAACAAACTCAACATTGAAAAACACCAACAAATTCAACAATAACCTCAACATTGAAAAACAACAAAAAACTCAACATTGAAAAACACCAACAAATTCAACAATAACCTCAACATTGAAAAACAACAACAAGCTCAACATTGAAAAACACAAACAAATCCAACAACAACCTCGAAATTGAAAAACACCAACAAATTCAACAACAACCTCAACATTGAAAAACAACAACAACCTCAACATTGAAAAACACCAACAAATTCAACAACAACCTCAACTTTGAAAAACAACAACAACCTCAACATTGAAAAACACCAACAAATTCAACAACAACCTCAACATTGAAAAACACCAACAAATTCAACAAGAACCTCAGCATTGAAAAACAACAACAACCTCAACATTGAAAAACACCAACAAATTCAACAACAACCTCAACATTGAAAAACAACAACAACCTCAACATTGAAAAACACCAACAAATTCAACAACAACTTCAACATTGAAAAACACCAACAAATTCAACAACAACCTCGAAATTGAAAAACACCAACATATTCAAGAACAACCTAAACATTGAAAAACACCAAGAAATTCAACAACAACCTCGAAATTGAAAAACACCAACAAATACAACAACAACCTCAACATTGAAAAACAACAAAAACCTCAACATTGAAAAACACCAACAAATTCAACAACAACCTCAACATTGAAAAACAACAACAACCTCAACATTGCAAAACACCAACAAATTCAACAACAACCTCAACATTTAAAAACACCAACAAATTCAACAACAACCTCAACATTGAAAAACAACAACAATCTCAACATTGAAAAACACCAACAAATTCAACAACAACCTCGACATTGAAAAACACCCTCAAATTCAAAATCAACCTCAACATTGAACAACACCAACAAATTCAAAAACAACCTCAACATTGAAAAACAACAACAATCTCAACATTGAAAAACACCAACAAATACAACAACAACCTCAACATTGAAAAACAACAACAACCTCAACATTGAAAAACACCAACAAATTCAACAACAACCTCGACAATGAAAAACACCCTCAAATTCAAAATCAACCTCAACATTGGAAAACACCAACAACCTCAAAATTGAAAAAACACCAACAAATTCAACAACAACCTCAACATTTAAAAACAACAACAACCTCAACATTGAAAAACACCAACAAATTCAACAACAACCTCAACATTGAAAAACACCAACAAACTGAACAACAACCTCAACATTGAAAAATAAGAACAACCTCAACATTGAAAAACACCAACAAATTCAACAACAACCACAACATTGAAAAACACCAACAAATTCAACAAAAACCTCAACATTGAAAAACACCAACAAATTCAACAACAACCTCAACATTGAAAAACAACAACAACCTAAACATTGAAAAACACCAACAAATTCAACAACAACCTCAACATTGAAAAACAACAACAACCTCAACATTGAAAAACACCAACAAATTCAACAACAACCTCAACATTGAAAAACAACAACAAATTCAACAACAACCTCAGCATTGAAAAACAACAACAACCTCAACATTGAAAAACACCAACAAATTCAACAACAACCTCAACATTGAAAAACATCAACAACCTCAACATTGAAAAACACCAGCAAATTCCACAACAACTTCAAGATTGAAAAACACCAACAAATTCAACAACAACCTCGAAATTGAAAAACACCAACAAATACAACAACAACCTCAACATTGAAAAACAACAAAAACCTCAACATTGAAAAACACCAACAAATTCAACAACAACCTCAACATTGAAAAACAACAACAACCTCAACATTGCAAAACACCAGCAAATTCAACAACAACCTCAACATTTAAAAACACCGACAAATTCAACAACAACCTCAACATTGAAAAACAACAACAATCTCAACATTGAAAAACACCAACAAATTCAACAACAACCTCAACATTGAAAAACAACAACAACCTCAACATTGAAAAACACCAACAAATTCAACAACAACCTCAACATTGAAAAACACCAACAAATTCAACAACAACCTCACATTGAAAAACACCAACAAACTCAACAACAACCTCAACATTGAAAAATACCAACAACCTCAACATTGAAAAACACCAACAAATTCAACAACAACCTCAACATTGAAAAACACCAACAAATTCAACAACAAACTCAAGATTGAAAAACAACAACAACCTCAACATTGAAAAACAACAAAAACCTCAACATTGAAAAACACCAACAAATTCAACAACAACCTCAACATTGAAAAACAACAACAACCTCAACATTGCAAAACACCAGCAAATTCAACAACAACCTCAACATTTAAAAACACCGACAAATTCAACAACAACCTCAACATTGAAAAACAACAACAATCTCAACATTGAAAAACACCAACGAATTCAACAACAACCTCAACATTGAAAAACAACAACAACCTCAACATTGAAAAACACCAACAAATTCAACAACAACCTCAGCATTGAAAAACACCAACAAATTCAACAACAACCTCAACATTGAAAAACACCAACAAACTCAACAACAACCTCAACATTGAAAAATACCAACAACCTCAACATTGAAAAACACCAACAAATTCAACAACAACCTCAACATTGAAAAACACCAACAAATTCAACAACAAACTCAAGATTGAAAAACATCCTCAAATTCAACAACCTCAACATTGAAAAACAGCAACAACCTCATCATTGAAAAACACCAACAAATTCAACAACAACCTCAACATTGAAAAACACCAACAAATTCAACAACAACCTCAACATTGAAAAACAACAACAACCTCAACATTGAAAAACACCAACAAATTCAACAACAACCTCAACATTGAAAAACAACAACAACCTCAACATTGAAAAACACCATCAAATTCAACAACAACTTCAACATTGAAAAACACCAACAAACTCAACATTGAAAAACACCAACAAATTCAACAATAACCTCAACATTGAAAAACAACAAAAAACTCAACATTGAAAAACACCAACAAATTCAACAATAACCTCAACATTGAAAAACAACAACAAGCTCAACATTGAAAAACACAAACAAATCCAACAACAACCTCGAAATTGAAAAACACCAACAAATTCAACAACAACCTCAACATTGAAAAACAACAACAACCTCAACATTGAAAAACACCAACAAATTCAACAACAACCTCAACTTTGAAAAACAACAACAACCTCAACATTGAAAAACACCAACAAATTCAACAACAACCTCAACATTGAAAAACACCAACAAATTCAACAAGAACCTCAGCATTGAAAAACAACAACAACCTCAACATTGAAAAACACCAACAAATTCAACAACAACCTCAACATTGAAAAACAACAACAACCTCAACATTGAAAAACACCAACAAATTCAACAACAACTTCAACATTGAAAAACACCAACAAATTCAACAACAACCTCGAAATTGAAAAACACCAACATATTCAAGAACAACCTAAACATTGAAAAACACCAAGAAATTCAACAACAACCTCGAAATTGAAAAACACCAACAAATACAACAACAACCTCAACATTGAAAAACAACAAAAACCTCAACATTGAAAAACACCAACAAATTCAACAACAACCTCAACATTGAAAAACAACAACAACCTCAACATTGCAAAACACCAACAAATTCAACAACAACCTCAACATTTAAAAACACCAACAAATTCAACAACAACCTCAACATTGAAAAACAACAACAATCTCAACATTGAAAAACACCAACAAATTCAACAACAACCTCGACATTGAAAAACACCCTCAAATTCAAAATCAACCTCAACATTGAACAACACCAACAAATTCAAAAACAACCTCAACATTGAAAAACAACAACAATCTCAACATTGAAAAACACCAACAAATACAACAACAACCTCAACATTGAAAAACAACAACAACCTCAACATTGAAAAACACCAACAAATTCAACAACAACCTCGACAATGAAAAACACCCTCAAATTCAAAATCAACCTCAACATTGGAAAACACCAACAACCTCAAAATTGAAAAAACACCAACAAATTCAACAACAACCTCAACATTTAAAAACAACAACAACCTCAACATTGAAAAACACCAACAAATTCAACAACAACCTCAACATTGAAAAACACCAACAAACTGAACAACAACCTCAACATTGAAAAATAAGAACAACCTCAACATTGAAAAACACCAACAAATTCAACAACAACCACAACATTGAAAAACACCAACAAATTCAACAAAAACCTCAACATTGAAAAACACCAACAAATTCAACAACAACCTCAACATTGAAAAACAACAACAACCTAAACATTGAAAAACACCAACAAATTCAACAACAACCTCAACATTGAAAAACAACAACAACCTCAACATTGAAAAACACCAACAAATTCAACAACAACCTCAACATTGAAAAACAACAACAAATTCAACAACAACCTCAGCATTGAAAAACAACAACAACCTCAACATTGAAAAACACCAACAAATTCAACAACAACCTCAACATTGAAAAACATCAACAACCTCAACATTGAAAAACACCAGCAAATTCCACAACAACTTCAAGATTGAAAAACACCAACAAATTCAACAACAACCTCGAAATTGAAAAACACCAACAAATACAACAACAACCTCAACATTGAAAAACAACAAAAACCTCAACATTGAAAAACACCAACAAATTCAACAACAACCTCAACATTGAAAAACAACAACAACCTCAACATTGCAAAACACCAGCAAATTCAACAACAACCTCAACATTTAAAAACACCGACAAATTCAACAACAACCTCAACATTGAAAAACAACAACAATCTCAACATTGAAAAACACCAACAAATTCAACAACAACCTCAACATTGAAAAACAACAACAACCTCAACATTGAAAAACACCAACAAATTCAACAACAACCTCAACATTGAAAAACACCAACAAATTCAACAACAACCTCACATTGAAAAACACCAACAAACTCAACAACAACCTCAACATTGAAAAATACCAACAACCTCAACATTGAAAAACACCAACAAATTCAACAACAACCTCAACATTGAAAAACACCAACAAATTCAACAACAAACTCAAGATTGAAAAACAACAACAACCTCAACATTGCAAAACACCAGCAAATTCAACAACAACCTCAACATTTAAAAACACCAACAAATTCATCAACAACCTCAACATTGAAAAACAACAACAATCTCAACATTGAAAAACACCAACAAATTCAACAACAACCTCAACATTGAAAAACAACAACAACCTCAACATTGAAAAACACCAACAAATTCAACAACAACCTCAGCATTGAAAAACACCAACAAATTCAACAACAACCTCAACATTGAAAAACACCAACAAACTCAACAACAACCTCAACATTGAAAAATACCAACAACCTCAACATTGAAAAACACCAACAAATTCAACAACAACCTCAACATTGAAAAACACCAACAAATTCAACAACAAACTCAAGATTGAAAAACATCCTCAAATTCAACAACCTCAACATTGAAAAACAACAACAACCTCATCATTGAAAAACACCAACAAATTCAACAACAACCTCAACATTGAAAAACACCAACAAATTCAACAACAACCTCAACATTGAAAAACAACAACAACCTCAACATTGAAAAACACCAACAAATTCAACAACAACCTCAACATTGAAAAACAACAACAACCTCAACATTGAAAAACACCAACAAATTCAACAACAACCTCAACATTGAAAAACACCAACAAACTCAACATTGAAAAACACCAACAAATTCAACAACAACCTCAACATTGAAAAACAACAACAAACTCAACATTGAAAAACACCAACAAATTCAACAATAACCTCAACATTGAAAAACAACAACAACCTCAACATTGAAAAACACAAACAAATCCAACAACAACCTCGAAATTGAAAAACACCAACAAATTCAACAACAACCTCAACATTGAAAAACAACAACAACCTCAACATTGAAAAACACCAACAAATTCAACAACAACCTCAACATTGAAAAACAACAACAACCTCAACATTGAAAAACACCAACAAATTCAACAACAACCTCAACATTGAAAAACACCAACAAATTCAACAAGAACCTCAGCACTGAAAAACAACAACAACCTCAACATTGAAAAACACCAACAAATTCAACAACAACCTCAACATTGAAAAACAACAACAACCTCAACATTGAAAAACACCAACAAATTCAACAACAACTTCAACATTGAAAAACAACAACAAATTCAACAACAACCTCGAAATTGAAAAACACCAACATATTCAAGAACAACCTAAACATTGAAAAACACCAAGAAATTCAACAACAACCTCGAAATTGAAAAACACCAACAAATACAACAACAACCTCAACATTGAAAAACAACAAAAACCTCAACATTGAAAAACACCAACAAATTCAACAACAACCTCAACATTGAAAAACAACAACAACCTCAACATTGCAAAACACCAACAAATTCAACAACAACCTCAACATTTAAAAACACCAACAAATTCAACAACAACCTCAACATTGAAAAACAACAACAATCTCAACATTGAAAAACACCAACAAATTCAACAACAACCTCAACATTGAAAAACAACAACAACCTCAACATTGAAAAACACCAACAAATTCAACAACAACCTCGACATTGAAAAACACCCTCAAATTCAAAATCAACCTCAACATTGAACAGCACCAACAAATTCAAAAACAACCTCAACATTGAAAAACAACAACAATCTCAACATTGAAAAACACCAACAAATACAACAACAACCTCAACATTGAAAAACAACAACAACCTCAACATTGAAAAACACCAACAAATTCAACAACAACCTCGACATTGAAAAACACCCTCAAATTCAAAATCAACCTCAACATTGGAAAACACCAACAACCTCAAAATTGAAAAAACACCAACAAATTCAACACCAACCTCAACATTTAAAAACAACAACAACCTCAACATTGAAAAACACCAACAAATTCAACAACAACCTCAACATTGAAAAACACCAACAAACTCAACAACAACCTCAACATTGAAAAATAACCACAACCTCAACATTGAAAAACACCAACAAATTCCACAACCACAACATTGAAAAACACCAACAAATTCAACAAAAACCTCAACATTGAAAAACACCAACAAATTCAACAACAACCTCAACATTGAAAAACAACAACAACCTAAACATTGAAAAACACCAACAAATTCAACAACAACCTCAACATTGAAAAACAACAACAACCACAACATTGAAAAACACCAACAAATTCAACAACAACCTCAACATTGAAAAACACCAACAAATTCAACAACAACCTCAGCATTGAAAAACAACAACAACCTCAACATTGAAAAACACCAACAAATTCAACAACCTCAACATTGAAAAACAACAACAAACTCAAGATTGAAAAACACCAACAAATTCAACAATAACCTCAACATTGAAAAACAACAACAACCTCAACATTGAAAAACACAAACAAATCCAACAACAACCTCGAAATTGAAAAACACCAACAAATTCAACAACAACCTCAGCATTGAAAAACAACAACAACCTCAACATTGAAAAACACCAACAAATTCAACAACAACCTCAACATTGAAAAACATCAACAACCTCAACATTGAAAAACACCAGCAAATTCAACAACAACTTCAAGATTGAAAAACACCAACAAATTCAACAACAACCTCGAAATTGAAAAACACCAACAAATACAACAACAACCTCAACATTGAAAAACAACAAAAACCTCAACATTGAAAAACACCAACAAATTCAACAACAACCTCAACATTGAAAAACAACAACAACCTCAACATTGCAAAACACCAGCAAATTCAACAACAACCTCAACATTTAAAAACACCAACAAATTCAACAACAACCTCAACATTGAAAAACAACAACAATCTCAACATTGAAAAACACCAACAAATTCAACAACAACCTCAACATTGAAAAACAACAACAACCTCAACATTGAAAAACACCAACAAATTCAACAACAACCTCAACATTGAAAAACACCAACAAATTCAACAACAACCTCAACATTGAAAAACACCAACAAACTCAACAACAACCTCAACATTGAAAAATACCAACAACCTCAACATTGAAAAACACCAACAAATTCAACAACAACATCAACATTGAAAAACACCAACAAATTCAACAACAAACTCAAGATTGAAAAACACCCACAAATTCAACAACCTCAACATTGAAAAACAACAACAACCTCATCATTGAAAAACACCAACAAATTCAACAACAACCTCAACATTGAAAAACACCAACAAATTCAACAACAACCTCAACATTGAAAAACAACAGCAACCTCAACATTGAAAAACACCAACAAATTCAACAACAACCTCAACATTGAAAAACAACAACAACCTCAACATTGAAAAACACCAACAAATTCAACAACAACCTCAACATTGAAAAACACCAACAAACTCAACTTTGAAAAACACCAACAAATTCAACAACAACCTCAACATTGTAAAACAACAACAAACTCAACATTGAAAAACACCAACAAATTCAACAATAACCTCAACATTGAAAAACAACAACAACCTCAACATTGAAAAACACAAACAAATCCAACAACAACCTCGAAATTGAAAAACACCAACAAATTCAACAACAACCTCAACATTGAAAAACAACAACAACCTCAACATTGAAAAACACCAACAAATTCAACAACAACCTCAACATTGAAAAACAACAACAACCTCAACATTGAAAAACACCAACAAATTCAACAACAACCTCAACATTGAAGAACACCAACAAATTCAACAAGAACCTCAGCATTGAAAAACAACAACAACCTCAACATTGAAAAACACCAACAAATTCAACAACAACCTCAACATTGAAAAACAACAACAACCTCAACATTGAAAAACACCAACAAATTCAACAACAACTTCAACATTGAAAAACACCAACAAATTCAACAACAACCTCGAAATTGAAAAACACCAACAAATTCAACAACAACCTAAACATTGAAAAACACCAACAAATTCAACAACAACCTCAACATTGAAAAACAACAACAACCTCAACACTGAAAAACACCAACAAATTCAACAACAACCTCAACGTTGAAAAACACCAACAAATTCATCAACAACCTCAACATTGAAAAACAACAACAACCTCAACATTGAAAAACACCAACAAATTCAACAACAACCTCAACATTGAAAAACACCAACAAATTCAACAACAACCTCAACTTTGAAAAACATCAACAACCTCAACATTGAAAAACACCAGCAAATTCAACAACAACTTCAAGATTGAAAAACACCAACAAATTCAACAACAACCTCGAAATTGAAAAACACCAACAAATACAACAACAACCTCAACATTGAAAAACAACAAGAACCTCAACATTGAAAAACACCAACAAATTCAACAACAACCTCAACATTGAAAAACAACAACAACCTCAACATTGCAAAACACCAGCAAATTCAACAACAACCTCAACATTTAAAAACACCAACAAATTCAACAACAACCTCAACATTGAAAAACAACAACAATCTCAACATTGAAAAACACCAACAAATTCAACAACAACCTCAACATTGAAAAACAACAACAACCTCAACATTGAAAAACACCAACAAATTCAACAACAACCTCAACATTGAAAAACACCAACAAATTCAACAACAACCTCAACATTGAAAAACACCAACAAACTCAACGACAACCTCAACATTGAAAAATACCAACAACCTCAACATTGAAAAACACCAACAAATTCAACAACAACCTCAACATTGGAAAACACCAACAAATTCAACAACAAACTCAAGATTGAAAAACACCCACAAATTCAACAACCTCAACATTGAAAAACAACAGCAACCTCATCATTGAAAAACACCAACAAATTCAACAACAACCTCAACATTGAAAAACACCAACAAATTCAACAACAACCTCAACATTGAAAAACAACAACAACCTCAACATTGAAAAACACCAGCAAATTCAACAACAACCTCAACATTTAAAAACACCAACAAATTCAACAACAACCTCAACATTGAAAAACAACAACAATCTCAACATTGAAAAACACCAACAAATTCAACAACAACCTCAACATTGAAAAACAACAACAACCTCAACATTGAAAAACACCAACAAATTCAACAACAACCTCAACATTGAAAAACACCAACAAATTCAACAACAACCTCAACATTGAAAAACACCAACAAACTCAACGACAACCTCAACATTGAAAAATACCAACAACCTCAACATTGAAAAACACCAACAAATTCAACAACAACCTCAACATTGAAAAACACCAACAAATTCAACAACAAACTCAAGATTGAAAAACACCCACAAATTCAACAACCTCAACATTGAAAAACAACAGCAACCTCATCATTGAAAAACACCAACAAATTCAACAACAACCTCAACATTGAAAAACACCAACAAATTCAACAACAACCTCAACATTGAAAAACAACAACAACCTCAACATTGAAAAACACCAACAAATTCAACAACAACCTCAACATTGAAAAACACCAACAAACTCAACATTGAAAAACACCAACAAATTCAACAACAACCTCAACATTGAAAAACAACAACAACTTCAACATTGAAAAACACCAACAAATTCAACAACAACCTCAACATTGAAAAACACCAACAAATTCAACAACAACCTCAACATTGAAAAACAACAACAACCTCAACATTGAAAAACACCAACAAATTCAACAACAACCTCAACATTGAAAAACACCAACAAACTCAACATTGAAAAACACCAACAAATTCAACAACAACCTCAACATTGAAAAACAACAACAAACTCAACATTGAAAAACACCAACAAATTCAACAATAACCTCAACATTGAAAAACAACAACAACCTCAACATTGAAAAACACAAACAAATCCAACAACAACCTCGAAATTGAAAAACACCAACAAATTCAACAACAACCTCAACATTGAAAAACAACAACAACCTCAACATTGAAAAACACCAACAAATTCAACAACAACCTCAACATTGAAAAACAACAACAACTTCAACATTGAAAAACACCAACAAATTCAACAACAACCTCAACATTGAAGAACACCAACAAATTCAACAACAACTTCAACATTGAAAAACACCAACAAATTCAACAACAACCTCGAAATTGAAAAACACCAACAAATTCAACAACAACCTAAACATTGAAAAACACCAACAAATTCAACAACAACCTCAACATCGAAAAACAACAACAACCTCAACACTGAAAAACACCAACAAATTCAACAACAACCTCAACGTTGAAAAACACCAACAAATTCAACAACAACCTCAACATTGAAAAACAACAACAACCTCAACATTGAAAAACACCAACAAATTCAACAACAACCTCAACATTGAAAAACACCAACAAATTCAACAACAACCTCAACATTGAAAAACACCAACAAACTCAACGACAACCTCAACATTGAAAAATACCAACAACCTCAACATTGAAAAACACCAACAAATTCAACAACAACCTCAACATTGGAAAACACCAACAAATTCAACAACAAACTCAAGATTGAAAAACACCCACAAATTCAACAACCTCAACATTGAAAAACAACAGCAACCTCATCATTGAAAAACACCAACAAATTCAACAACAACCTCAACATTGAAAAACACCAACAAATTCAACAACAACCTCAACATTGAAAAACAACAACAACCTCAACATTGAAAAACACCAGCAAATTCAACAACAACCTCAACATTTAAAAACACCAACAAATTCAACAACAACCTCAACATTGAAAAACAACAACAATCTCAACATTGAAAAACACCAACAAATTCAACAACAACCTCAACATTGAAAAACAACAACAACCTCAACATTGAAAAACACCAACAAATTCAACAACAACCTCAACATTGAAAAACACCAACAAATTCAACAACAACCTCAACATTGAAAAACACCAACAAACTCAACGACAACCTCAACATTGAAAAATACCAACAACCTCAACATTGAAAAACACCAACAAATTCAACAACAACCTCAACATTGAAAAACACCAACAAATTCAACAACAAACTCAAGATTGAAAAACACCCACAAATTCAACAACCTCAACATTGAAAAACAACAGCAACCTCATCATTGAAAAACACCAACAAATTCAACAACAACCTCAACATTGAAAAACACCAACAAATTCAACAACAACCTCAACATTGAAAAACAACAACAACCTCAACATTGAAAAACACCAACAAATTCAACAACAACCTCAACATTGAAAAACACCAACAAACTCAACATTGAAAAACACCAACAAATTCAACAACAACCTCAACATTGAAAAACAACAACAAACTCAACATTGAAAAACACCAACAAATTCAACAATAACCTCAACATTGAAAAACAACAACAACCTCAACATTGAAAAACACAAACAAATCCAACAACAACCTCGAAATTGAAAAACACCAACAAATTCAACAACAACCTCAACATTGAAAAACCACAACAACCTCAAAATTGAAAAACACCAACAAATTCAACAACAACCTCAACATTGAAAAACAACAACAACTTCAACATTGAAAAACACCAACAAATTCAACAACAACCTCAACATTGAAGAACACCAACAAATTCAACAACAACTTCAACATTGAAAAACACCAACAAATTCAACAACAACCTCGAAATTGAAAAACACCAACAAATTCAACAACAACCTAAACATTGAAAAACACCAACAAATTCAACAACAACCTCAACATCGAAAAACAACAACAACCTCAACACTGAAAAACACCAACAAATTCAACAACAACCTCAACGTTGAAAAACACCAACAAATTCAACAACAACCTCAACATTGAAAAACAACAACAACCTCAACATTGAAAAACACCAACAAATTCAACAACAACCTCAACATTGAAAAACACCAACAAATTCAACAACAACCTCAACATTGAAAAACACCAACAAACTCAACAACAACCTCAACATTGAAAAATAACAACAACCTCAACATTGAAAAACACCAACAAATTCAACAACAACCTCAACAGTGAAAAACACCAACAAATTCAACAACAACCTCAACATTGAAAAACAACAACAACCTAAACTTTGAAAAACACCAACAAATTCAACAACAACCTCAACATTGAAAAACAACAACAACCTCAACATTGAAAAACACCAACAAATTCAACAACAACCTCAACATTGAAAAACACCAACAAATTCAACAACAACCTCAGCATTGAAAAACAACAACAACCTCAACATTGAAAAACACCAACAAATTCAACAACAACCTCAACATTGAAAAACAACAACAACCTCAACATTGAAAAACACCGAGAAATTCAACAACAACCTCGAAATTGAAAAACACCAACAAATACAACAACAACCTCAACATTGAAAAACAACAACAACCTCAACATTGAAAAACACCAACAAATTCAAAAACAACCTCAACATTGAAAAACAACAACAACCTCAACATTGAAAAACACCAACAAATTCAACAACAACCTCGACATTGAAAAACACCCTCAAATTCTAAATCAACCTCAACATTGAACAACACCAACAACCTCAAAATTGAAAAAAGCACCAGCAAATTCAACAACAACCTCAACATTGAAAAACAACAACAACCTCAACATTGAAAAACACCGACAATTCAACAACAACTTCAACATTGAAAAACACCAACAAATTCAACAACAACCTCGAAATTGAAAAACACCAACAAATACAACAACAACCTCAACATTGAAAAACAACAAACACCTCAACATTGAAAAACAGCAACAAATTCAGCAACAACCTCAACATTGAAAAACAACAACAACCTCAACATTGCAAAACACCAACAAATTCAACAACAACCTCAACATTTAAAAACACCAACAAATTCAACAACAACCTCAACAATGAAAAACAACAACAATCTCAACATTGAAAAACACCAACAAGTTCAACAACAACCTCAACATTGAAAAACAACAACAACCTCAACATTGAAAAACACCAACAAATTCAACAACAACCTCGACATTGAAAAACACCCTCAAATTCAAAATCAACCTCAACATTGAACAACACCAACAACCTCAAAATTGAAAAAACACCAGCAAATTCAACAACAACTTCAACATTTAAAAACAACAACAACCTCAACATTGAAAAACACCAACAAATTCAACAACAACCTCAACATTGAAAAACACCAACAAATTCAACAACAACCTCAACATTGAAAAACACCAACAAACTCAACAACAACCTCAACATTGAAAAATAACAACAACCTCAACATTGAAAAACACCGACAAATTCAACAACAACCTCAACATTGAAAAACACCAACAAATTCAACAACAACCTCAACATTGAAAAACAACAACAACCTCAACATTGAAAAACACCAACAAACTCAACATTGAAAAACACCAACAAATTCAACAACAACCTCAACATTGAAAAACAACAACAAACTCAACATTGAAAAACACCAACAAATTCAACAATAACCTCAACATTGAAAAACAACAACAACCTCAACATTGAAAAACACAAACAAATCCAACAACAACCTCGAAATTGAAAAACACCAACAAATTCAACAACAAACTCAACATTGAAAAACAACAACAACCTCAACATTGAAAAACACCAACAAATTCAACAACAACCTCAACATTGAAAAACACCAACAAATTGAACAAAAACCTCAACATTGAAAAACACCAACAAACTCAACAACAACCTCAACATTGAAAAATACCAACAACCTCAACATTGAAAAACACCAACAAATTCAACAACAACCTCAACATTGAAAAACACCAACAAATTCAACAACAAACTCAAGATTGAAAAACACCCACAAATTCAACAACCTCAACATTGAAAAACAACAACAACCTCATCATTGAAAAACACCAACAAATTCAACAACAACCTCAACATTGAAAAACACCAACAAATTCAACAACAACCTCAACATTAAAAAACAACAACAACCTCAACATTGAAAAACACCAACAAATTCAACAACAACCTCAACATTGAAAAACAACAACAACCTCAACATTGAAAAACACCAACAAATTCAACAACAACCTCAACATTGAAAAACACCAACAAACTCAACATTGAAAAACACCAACAAATTCAACAACAACCTCAACATTGAAAAACAACAACAAACTCAACATTGAAAAACACCAACAAATTCAACAATAACCTCAACATTGAAAAACAACAACAACCTCAACATTGAAAAACACAAACAAATCCAGCAACAACCTCGAAATTGAAAAACACCAACAAATTCAACAACAACCTCAACATTGAAAAACAACAACAACCTCAACATTGAAAAACACCAACAAATTCAACAACAACCTCAACATTGAAAAACAACAACAACCTCAACATTGAAAAACACCAACAAATTCAACAACAACCTCAACATTGAAAAACACCAACAAATTCAACAAGAACCTCAGCATTGAAAAACAACAACAACCTCAACATTGAAAAACACCAACAAATTCAACAACAACCTCAACATTGAAAAACAACAACAACCTCAACATTGAAAAACACCAACAAATTCAACAACAACTTCAACATTGAAAAACACCAACAAATTCAACCACAACCTCGAAATTGAAAAACACCAACAAATTCAAGAAGAACCTAAACATTGAAAAAAACCAACAAATTCAACAACAACCTCAACATTGAAAAACAACAACAACCTCAACATTGAAAAACACGAACAAATTCAACAACAACCTCAACGTTGAAAAACACCAACAAATTCAACAACAACCTCAACATTGAAAAACAACAACAACCTCAACATTGAAAAACACCAACAAATTCAACAACAACCTCAACATTGAAAAACACCAACAAATTCAACAACAACCTCAACATTGAAAAACACCAACAAACTCAACAACAACCTCAACATTGAAAAATAACAACAACCTCAACATTGAAAAACACCAACAAATTCAACAACAACCTCAACATTGAAAAACACCAACAAATTCAACAACAACCTCAACATTGAAAAACAACAACAACCTAAACTTTGAAAAACACCAACAAATTCAACAACAACCTCAACATTGAAAAACAACAACAACCTCAACATTGAAAAACACCAACAAATTCAACAACAACCTCAACATTGAAAAACACCAACAAATTCAACAACAACCTCAGCATTGAAAAACAACAACAACCTCAACATTGAAAAACACCAACAAATTCAACAACAACCTCATCATTGAAAAACAACAACAACCTCAACATTGAAAAACACCGACAAATTCAACAACAACTTCAACATTGAAAAACACCAACAAATTCAACAACAACCTCGAAATTGAAAAACACCAACAAATACAACAACAACCTCAACATTGAAAAACAACAAAAACGTCAACATTGAAAAACACCAACAAATTCAACAACAACCTCAACATTGAAAAACAACAACAACCTCAACATTGAAAAACACCAACAAATTCAACAACAACCTCAACATATAAAAACACCAACAAATTCAACAACAACCTCAACATTGAAAAACAACAACAATCTCAACATTGAAAAACACCAACAAATTCAACAACAACCTCAACATTGAAAAACAACAACAACCTCAACATTGAAAAACACCAACAAATTCAACAACAACCTCGACATTTAAAAACACCCTCAAATTCAAAATCAACCTCAACATTGGAAAACACCAACAACCTCAAAATTGAAAAAACACCAACAAATTCAACAACAACCTCAACATTTAAAAACAACAACAACCTCAACATTGAAAAACACCAACAAATTCAACAACAACCTCAGCATTGAAAAACACCAACAAATTCAACAACAACCTCAACATTGAAAAACACCAACAAATTCAACAACAACCTCGAAATTGAAAAACACCAACAAATTCAAGAAGAACCTAAACATTGAAAAAAACCAACAAATTCAACAACAACCTCAACATTGAAAAACAACAACAACCTCAACATTGAAAAACACGAACAAATTCAACAACAACCTCAACGTTGAAAAACACCAACAAATTCAACAACAACCTCAACATTGAAAAACAACAACAACCTCAACATTGAAAAACACCAACAAATTCAACAACAACCTCAACATTGAAAAACACCAACAAATTCAACAACAACCTCAACATTGAAAAACACCAACAAACTCAACAACAACCTCAACATTGAAAAATAACAACAACCTCAACATTGAAAAACACCAACAAATTCAACAACAACCTCAACATTGAAAAACACCAACAAATTCAACAACAACCTCAACATTGAAAAACAACAACAACCTAAACTTTGAAAAACACCAACAAATTCAACAACAACCTCAACATTGAAAAACAACAACAACCTCAACATTGAAAAACACCAACAAATTCAACAACAACCTCAACATTGAAAAACACCAACAAATTCAACAACAACCTCAGCATTGAAAAACAACAACAACCTCAACATTGAAAAACACCAACAAATTCAACAACAACCTCATCATTGAAAAACAACAACAACCTCAACATTGAAAAACACCGACAAATTCAACAACAACTTCAACATTGAAAAACACCAACAAATTCAACAACAACCTCGAAATTGAAAAACACCAACAAATACAACAACAACCTCAACATTGAAAAACAACAAAAACGTCAACATTGAAAAACACCAACAAATTCAACAACAACCTCAACATTGAAAAACAACAACAACCTCAACATTGAAAAACACCAACAAATTCAACAACAACCTCAACATATAAAAACACCAACAAATTCAACAACAACCTCAACATTGAAAAACAACAACAATCTCAACATTGAAAAACACCAACAAATTCAACAACAACCTCAACATTGAAAAACAACAACAACCTCAACATTGAAAAACACCAACAAATTCAACAACAACCTCGACATTTAAAAACACCCTCAAATTCAAAATCAACCTCAACATTGGAAAACACCAACAACCTCAAAATTGAAAAAACACCAACAAATTCAACAACAACCTCAACATTTAAAAACAACAACAACCTCAACATTGAAAAACACCAACAAATTCAACAACAACCTCAACACTGAAAAACACCAACAAACTCAACAACAACCTCAACATTGAAAAATAACAACAACCTCAACATTGAAAAACACCAACAAATTCAACAACAACCACAACATTGAAAAACACCAACAAATTCAACAAAAACCTCAACATTGAAAAACAGCAACAAATTCAACAACAACCTCAACATTGAAAAACAACAACAACCTCAACATTGAAAAACACCAACAAACTCAACAACAACCTCAACATTGAAAAACAACAACAACCTCAACATTGAAAAACACCAACAAATTCAACAACAACCTCAACATTGAAAAACACCAACAAATTCAACAACAACCTCAACATTGAAAAGCACCAGCAAATTCAACAACAACTTCAACATTGAAAAACATCAACAAATTCAACAACAACCTCGAAATTGAAAAACACCAACAAATACAACAACTACCTCAACATTGAAAAACAACAAAAACCTCAACATTGAAAAACACCAACAAATTCAACAACAACCTCAACATTGAAAAACAACAACAACCTCAACATTGAAAAACACCAGCAAATTCAACAACAACCTCAACATTTAAAAACACCAACAAATTCAACAACAACCTCAACATTGAAAAACAACAACAATCTCAACATTGAAAAACACCAACAAATTCAACAACAACCTCAACATTGAAAAACACCAACAAATTCAACAAGAACCTCAGCATTGAAAAACAACAACAACCTCAAAATTGAAAAACACCAACAAATTCAACAACAACCTCAACATTGAGAAACACCAACAAATTCAACAACAACCTCGAAATTGAAAAACACCAACAAATTCAAGAACAACCTAAACATTGAAAAACACCAACAAATTCAACAACAACCTCAACATTGATAAACAACAACAACCTCAACATTGAAAAACACCAACAAATTCAACAAAAACCTCAACGTTGAAAAACACCAACAAATTCAACAACAACCTCAACATTGAAAAACAACAACAACCTCAACATTGAAAAACACCAACAAATTCAACAACAACCTCAACATTGAAAAACACCAACAAATTCAACAACAACCTCAACATTGAAAAACACCAACAAACTCAACAACAACGTCAACATTGAAAAATACCAACAACCTCAACATTGAAAAACAGCAACAAATTCAACAACAACCTCAACATTGAAAAACACCAACAAATTCAACAACAACCTCAGCATTGAAAAACAACAACAACCTAAACTTTGAAAAACAACAACAAATTCAACAACAACCTCAACATTGAAAAACAACAACAACCTCAACATTGAAAAACACCAACAAATTCAACAACAACCTCAACATTGAAAAACAATTCAACAACAACCTCAGCATTGAAAATCAACAACAACCTCAACATTGAAAAACACCAACAAATTCAACAACAACCTCAACATTGAAAAACAACAACAACCTCAACATTGAAAAACACCGACAAATTCAACAACAACTTCAACATTGAAAAACACCAACAAATTCAACAACAACCTCAACATTGAAAAACAACAACAACCTCAACATTGCAAAACACCAGCAAATTCAACAACAACCTCAACATTTAAAAACACCAACAAATTCAACAACAACCTCAACATTGAAAAACAACAACAATCTCAACATTGAAAAACACCAACAAATTCAACAACAACCTCAACATTGAAAAACAACAACAACCTCAACATTGAAAGACACCAACAAATTCAACAACAACCTCAACATTGAAAAAAACCAACAAATTCAACAGCAACCTCACATTGAAAAACACCAACAAACTCAACAACAACCTCAACTTTGAAAAATACCAACAACCTCAACATTGAAAAACACCAACAATTTCAACAACAACCTCAACATTGAAAAACACCAACAAATTCAACAACAAACTCAAGATTGAAAAACAACAACAACCTCAACATTGCAAAACACCAGCAAATTCAACAACATCCTCAACATTTAAAAACACCAACAAATTCAACAACAACCTCAACATTGAAAAACAACAACAATCTCAACATTGAAAAACACCAACGAATTCAACAACAACCTCAACATTGAAAAACAACAACAACCTCAACATTGAAAAACACCAACAAATTCAACAACAACCTCAGCATTGAAAAACACCAACAAATTCAACAACAACCTCAACATTGAAAAACACCAACAAACTCAACAACAACCTCAACATTGAAAAATACCAACAACCTCAACATTGAAAAACACCAACAAATTCAACAACAACCTCAACATTGAAAAACACCAACAAATTCAACAACAAACTCAAGATTGAAAAACATCCTCAAATTCAACAACCTCAACATTGAAAAACAACAACAACCTCATCATTGAAAAACACCAACAAATTCAACAACAACCTCAACATTGAAAAACACCAACAAATTCAACAACAACCTCAACATTGAAAAACAACAACAACCTCAACATTGAAAAACACCAACAAATTCAACAACAACCTCAACATTGAAAAACAACAACAACCTCAACATTGAAAAACACCATCAAATTCAACAACAACCTCAACATTGAAAAACACCAACAAACTCAACATTGAAAAACACCAACAAATTCAACAAAAACCTCAACATTGAAAAACAACAAAAAACTCAACATTGAAAAACAACAACAACCTCAACATTGCAAAACACCAACAAATTCAACAACAACCTCAACATTTAAAAACACCAACAAATTCAACAACAACCTCAACATTGAAAAACAACAACAATCTCAACATTGAAAAACACCAACAAATTCAACAACAACCTCAACATTGAAAAACAACAACAACCTCAACATTGAAAAACACCAACAAATTCAACAACAACCTCGACATTGAAAAACACCCTCAAATTCAAAATCAACCTCAACATTGAACAACACCAACAAATTCAAAAACAACCTCAACATTGAAAAACAACAACAATCTCAACATTGAAAAACACCAACAAATACAACAACAACCTCAACATTGAAAAACAACAACAACCTCAACATTGAAAAACACCAACAAATTCAACAACAACCTCGACATTGAAAAACACCCTCAAATTCAAAATCAACCTCAACATTGGAAAACACCAACAACCTCAAAATTGAAAAAACACCAACAAATTCAACACCAGCCTCATCAGTTAAAAACAACAACAACCTCAACATTGAAAAACACCAACAAATTCAACAACAACCTCAACATTGAAAAACACCAACAAACTCAACAACAACCTCAACATTGAAAAACACCAACAAATTCAACAATAACCTCAACATTGAAAAACAACAACAACCTCAACATTGAAAAACACAAACAAATCCAACAACAACCTCGAAATTGAAAAACACCAACAAATTCAACAACAACCTCAACATTGAAAAACAACAACAACCTCAACATTGAAAAACACCAACAAATTCAACAACAACCTCAACATTGAAAAACACCAACAAATTCAACAACAACCTCAACATTGAAAAACACCAACAAACTCAACAACAACCTCAACATTGAAAAATAACAACAACCTCAACATTGAAAAACACCAACAAATTCAACAACAACCTCAACATTGAAAAACACCAACAAATTCAACAACAACCTCAACATTGAAAAACAACAACAACCTAAACTTTGAAAAACACCAACAAATTCAACAACAACCTCAACATTGAAAAACAACAACAACCTCAACATTGAAAAACACCAACAAATTCAACAACAACCTCAACATTGAAAAACACCAACAAATTCAACAACAACCTCAGCATTGAAAAACAACAACAACCTCAACATTGAAAAACACCAACAAATTCAACAACAACCTCATCATTGAAAAACAACAACAACCTCAACATTGAAAAACACCGACAAATTCAACAACAACTTCAACATTGAAAAACACCAACAAATTCAACAACAACCTCGAAATTGAAAAACACCAACAAATACAACAACAACCTCAACATTGAAAAACAACAAAAACGTCAACATTGAAAAACACCAACAAATTCAACAACAACCTCAACATTGAAAAACAACAACAACCTCAACATTGAAAAACACCAACAAATTCAACAACAACCTCAACATATAAAAACACCAACAAATTCAACAACAACCTCAACATTGAAAAACAACAACAATCTCAACATTGAAAAACACCAACAAATTCAACAACAACCTCAACATTGAAAAACAACAACAACCTCAACATTGAAAAACACCAACAAATTCAACAACAACCTCGACATTTAAAAACACCCTCAAATTCAAAATCAACCTCAACATTGGAAAACACCAACAACCTCAAAATTGAAGAAACACCAACAAATTCAACAACAACCTCAACATTTAAAAACAACAACAACCTCAACATTGAAAAACACCAACAAATTCAACAACAACCTCAGCATTGAAAAACACCAACAAATTCAACAACAACCTCAACATTGAAAAACACCAACAAATTCAACAACAACCTCGAAATTGAAAAACACCAACAAATTCAAGAAGAACCTAAACATTGAAAAAAACCAACAAATTCAACAACAACCTCAACATTGAAAAACAACAACAACCTCAACATTGAAAAACACGAACAAATTCAACAACAACCTCAACGTTGAAAAACACCAACAAATTCAACAACAACCTCAACATTGAAAAACACCAACAAACTCAACAACAACCTCAACATTGAAAAATAACAACAACCTCAACATTGAAAAACACCAACAAATTCAACAACAACCTCAACATTGAAAAACACCAACAAATTCAACAACAACCTCAACATTGAAAAACAACAACAACCTAAACTTTGAAAAACACCAACAAATTCAACAACAACATCAACATTGAAAAACAACAACAACCTCAACATTGAAAAACACCAACAAATTCAACAACAACCTCAACATTGAAAAACACCAACAAATTCAACAACAACCTCAGCATTGAAAAACAACAACAACCTCAACATTGAAAAACACCAACAAATTCAACAACAACCTCATCATTGAAAAACAACAACAACCTCAACATTGAAAAACACCGACAAATTCAACAACAACTTCAACATTGAAAAACACCAACAAATTCAAAAACAACCTCGAAATTGAAAAACACCAACAAATACAACAACAACCTCAACATTGAAAAACAACAAAAACGTCAACATTGAAAAACACCAACAAATTCAACAACAACCTCAACATTGAAAAACAACAACAACCTCAACATTGAAAAACACCAACAAATTCAACAACAACCTCAACATATAAAAACACCAACAAATTCAACAACAACCTCAACATTGAAAAACAACAACAATCTCAACATTGAAAAACACCAACAAATTCAACAACAACCTCAACATTGAAAAACAACAACAACCTCAACATTGAAAAACACCAACAAATTCAACAACAACCTCAACATTTAAAAACACCCTCAAATTCAAAATCAACCTCAACATTGGAAAACACCAACAACCTCAAAATTGAAAAAACACCAACAAATTCAACAACAACCTCAACATTTAAAAACAACAACAACCTCAACATTGAAAAACACCAACAAATTCAACAACAACCTCAACATTGAAAAACACCAACAAACTCAACAACAACCTCAACATTGAAAAATAACAACAACCTCAACATTGAAAAACACCAGCAAATTCAACAACAACCACAACATTGAAAAACACCAACAAATTCAACAAAAACCTCAACATTGAAAAACAGCAACAAATTCAACAACAACCTCAACATTGAAAAACAACAACAACCTCAACATTGAAAAACACCAACAAACTCAACAACAACCTCAACATTGAAAAACAACAACAACCTCAACATTGAAAAACACCAACAAATTCAACAACAACCTCAACATTGAAAAACACCAACAAATTCAACAACAACCTCAACATTGAAAAGCACCAGCAAATTCAACAACAACTTCAACATTGAAAAACATCAACAAATTCAACAACAACCTCGAAATTGAAAAACACCAACAAATACAACAACTACCTCAACATTGAAAAACAACAAAAACCTCAACATTGAAAAACACCAACAAATTCAACAACAACCTCAACATTGAAAAACAACAACAACCTCAACATTGAAAAACACCAGCAAATTCAACAACAACCTCAACATTTAAAAACACCAACAAATTCAACAACAACCTCAACATTGAAAAACAACAACAATCTCAACATTGAAAAACACCAACAAATTCAACAACAACCTCAACATTGAAAAACACCAACAAATTCAACAAGAACCTCAGCATTGAAAAACAACAACAACCTCAAAATTGAAAAACACCAACAAATTCAACAACAACCTCAACATTGAGAAACACCAACAAATTCAACAACAACCTCGAAATTGAAAAACACCAACAAATTCAAGAACAACCTAAACATTGAAAAACACCAACAAATTCAACAACAACCTCAACATTGAAAAACAACAACAACCTCAACATTGAAAAACACCAACAAATTCAACAACAACCTCAACGTTGAAAAACACCAACAAATTCAACAACAACCTCAACATTGAAAAACAACAACAACCTCAACATTGAAAAACACCAACAAATTCAACAACAACCTCAACATTGAAAAACACCAACAAATTCAACAACAACCTCAACATTGAAAAACACCAACAAACTCAACAACAACGTCAACATTGAAAAATACCAACAACCTCAACATTGAAAAACACCAACAAATTCAACAACAACCTCAACATTGAAAAACACCAACAAATTCAACAACAACCTCAGCATTGAAAAACAACAACAACCTAAACTTTGAAAAACAACAACAAATTCAACAACAACCTCAACATTGAAAAACAACAACAACCTCAACATTGAAAAACACCAACAAATTCAACAACAACCTCAACATTGAAAAACAATTCAACAACAACCTCAGCATTGAAAATCAACAACAACCTCAACATTGAAAAACACCAACAAATTCAACAACAACCTCAACATTGAAAAACAACAACAACCTCAACATTGAAAAACACCGACAAATTCAACAACAACTTCAACATTGAAAAACACCAACAAATTCAACAACAACCTCAACATTGAAAAACAACAACAA
Organism: Isurus oxyrinchus; assembly: GCA_026770705.1. Lineage (NCBI taxonomy): Eukaryota > Metazoa > Chordata > Chondrichthyes > Lamniformes > Lamnidae > Isurus > Isurus oxyrinchus. Next base: position 87,323 of record JANJGN010000451.1, on the reverse strand, counting down.
CCTCAACATTGCAAAACACCAGCAAATTCAACAACAACCTCAACATTTAAAAACACCAACAAATTCAACAACAACCTCAACATTGAAAAACAACAACAATCTCAACATTGAAAAACACCAACAAATTCAACAACAACCTCAACATTGAAAAACAACAGCAACCTCAACATTGAAAGACACCAACAAATTCAACAACAACCTCAACATTGAAAAAAACCAACAAATTCAACAGCAACCTCACATTGAAAAACACCAACAAACTCAACAACAACCTCAACTTTGAAAAATACCAACAACCTCAACATTGAAAAACACCAACAAATTCAACAACAACCTCAACATTGAAAAACACCAACAAATTCAACAACAAACTCAAGATTGAAAAACAACAACAACCTCAACATTGCAAAACACCAGCAAATTCAACAACATCCTCAACATTTAAAAACACCAACAAATTCAACAACAACCTCAACATTGAAAAACAACAACAATCTCAACATTGAAAAACACCAACGAATTCAACAACAACCTCAACATTGAAAAACAACAACAACCTCAACATTGAAAAACACCAACAAATTCAACAACAACCTCAGCATTGAAAAACACCAACAAATTCAACAACAACCTCAACATTGAAAAACACCAACAAACTCAACAACAACCTCAACATTGAAAAATACCAACAACCTCAACATTGAAAAACACCAACAAATTCAACAACAACCTCAACATTGAAAAACACCAACAAATTCAACAACAAACTCAAGATTGAAAAACATCCTCAAATTCAACAACCTCAACATTGAAAAACAACAACAACCTCATCATTGAAAAACACCAACAAATTCAACAACAACCTCAACATTGAAAAACACCAACAAATTCAACAACAACCTCAACATTGAAAAACAACAACAACCTCAACATTGAAAAACACCAACAAATTCAACAACAACCTCAACATTGAAAAACAACAACAACCTCAACATTGAAAAACACCATCAAATTCAACAACAACCTCAACATTGAAAAACACCAACAAACTCAACATTGAAAAACACCAACAAATTCAACAAAAACCTCAACATTGAAAAACAACAAAAAACTCAACATTGAAAAACAACAACAACCTCAACATTGCAAAACACCAACAAATTCAACAACAACCTCAACATTTAAAAACACCAACAAATTCAACAACAACCTCAACATTGAAAAACAACAACAATCTCAACATTGAAAAACACCAACAAATTCAACAACAACCTCAACATTGAAAAACAACAACAACCTCAACATTGAAAAACACCAACAAATTCAACAACAACCTCGACATTGAAAAACACCCTCAAATTCAAAATCAACCTCAACATTGAACAACACCAACAAATTCAAAAACAACCTCAACATTGAAAAACAACAACAATCTCAACATTGAAAAACACCAACAAATACAACAACAACCTCAACATTGAAAAACAACAACAACCTCAACATTGAAAAACACCAACAAATTCAACAACAACCTCGACATTGAAAAACACCCTCAAATTCAAAATCAACCTCAACATTGGAAAACACCAACAACCTCAAAATTGAAAAAACACCAACAAATTCAACACCAGCCTCATCAGTTAAAAACAACAACAACCTCAACATTGAAAAACACCAACAAATTCAACAACAACCTCAACATTGAAAAACACCAACAAACTCAACAACAACCTCAACATTGAAAAACACCAACAAATTCAACAATAACCTCAACATTGAAAAACAACAACAACCTCAACATTGAAAAACACAAACAAATCCAACAACAACCTCGAAATTGAAAAACACCAACAAATTCAACAACAACCTCAACATTGAAAAACAACAACAACCTCAACATTGAAAAACTCCAACAAATTCAACAACAACCTCAACATTGAAAAACAACAACAACCTCAACATTGAAAAACACCAACAAATTCAACAACAACCTCAACATTGAAAAACAACAACAACCTCAACATTGAAAAACACCAACAAATTCAACAACAACCTCAACATTGAAAAACACCAACAAATTCAACAACAACCTCAACATTGAAAAACACCAACAAACTCAACAACAACCTCAACATTGAAAAATAACAACAACCTCAACATTGAAAAACACCAACAAATTCAACAACAACCTCAACATTGAAAAACACCAACAAATTCAACAACAACCTCAACATTGAAAAACAACAACAACCTAAACTTTGAAAAACACCAACAAATTCAACAACAACCTCAACATTGAAAAACAACAACAACCTCAACATTGAAAAACACCAACAAATTCAACAACAACCTCAACATTGAAAAACACCAACAAATTCAACAACAACCTCAGCATTGAAAAACAACAACAACCTCAACATTGAAAAACACCAACAAATTCAACAACAACCTCATCATTGAAAAACAACAACAACCTCAACATTGAAAAACACCGACAAATTCAACAACAACTTCAACATTGAAAAACACCAACAAATTCAACAACAACCTCGAAATTGAAAAACACCAACAAATACAACAACAACCTCAACATTGAAAAACAACAAAAACGTCAACATTGAAAAACACCAACAAATTCAACAACAACCTCAACATTGAAAAACAACAACAACCTCAACATTGAAAAACACCAACAAATTCAACAACAACCTCAACATATAAAAACACCAACAAATTCAACAACAACCTCAACATTGAAAAACAACAACAATCTCAACATTGAAAAACACCAACAAATTCAACAACAACCTCAACATTGAAAAACAACAACAACCTCAACATTGAAAAACACCAACAAATTCAACAACAACCTCGACATTTAAAAACACCCTCAAATTCAAAATCAACCTCAACATTGGAAAACACCAACAACCTCAAAATTGAAGAAACACCAACAAATTCAACAACAACCTCAACATTTAAAAACAACAACAACCTCAACATTGAAAAACACCAACAAATTCAACAACAACCTCAGCATTGAAAAACACCAACAAATTCAACAACAACCTCAACATTGAAAAACACCAACAAATTCAACAACAACCTCGAAATTGAAAAACACCAACAAATTCAAGAAGAACCTAAACATTGAAAAAAACCAACAAATTCAACAACAACCTCAACATTGAAAAACAACAACAACCTCAACATTGAAAAACACGAACAAATTCAACAACAACCTCAACGTTGAAAAACACCAACAAATTCAACAACAACCTCAACATTGAAAAACAACAACAACCTCAACATTGAAAAACACCAACAAATTCAACAACAACCTCAACATTGAAAAACACCAACAAATTCAACAACAACCTCAACATTGAAAAACACCAACAAACTCAACAACAACCTCAACATTGAAAAATAACAACAACCTCAACATTGAAAAACACCAACAAATTCAACAACAACCTCAACATTGAAAAACACCAACAAATTCAACAACAACCTCAACATTGAAAAACAACAACAACCTAAACTTTGAAAAACACCAACAAATTCAACAACAACATCAACATTGAAAAACAACAACAACCTCAACATTGAAAAACACCAACAAATTCAACAACAACCTCAACATTGAAAAACACCAACAAATTCAACAACAACCTCAGCATTGAAAAACAACAACAACCTCAACATTGAAAAACACCAACAAATTCAACAACAACCTCATCATTGAAAAACAACAACAACCTCAACATTGAAAAACACCGACAAATTCAACAACAACTTCAACATTGAAAAACACCAACAAATTCAACAACAACCTCGAAATTGAAAAACACCAACAAATACAACAACAACCTCAACATTGAAAAACAACAAAAACGTCAACATTGAAAAACACCAACAAATTCAACAACAACCTCAACATTGAAAAACAACAACAACCTCAACATTGAAAAACACCAACAAATTCAACAACAACCTCAACATATAAAAACACCAACAAATTCAACAACAACCTCAACATTGAAAAACAACAACAATCTCAACATTGAAAAACACCAACAAATTCAACAACAACCTCAACATTGAAAAACAACAACAACCTCAACATTGAAAAACACCAACAAATTCAACAACAACCTCGACATTTAAAAACACCCTCAAATTCAAAATCAACCTCAACATTGGAAAACACCAACAACCTCAAAATTGAAAAAACACCAACAAATTCAACAACAACCTCAACATTTAAAAACAACAACAACCTCAACATTGAAAAACACCAACAAATTCAACAACAACCTCAACATTGAAAAACACCAACAAACTCAACAACAACCTCAACATTGAAAAATAACAACAACCTCAACATTGAAAAACACCAACAAATTCAACAACAACCACAACATTGAAAAACACCAACAAATTCAACAAAAACCTCAACATTGAAAAACAGCAACAAATTCAACAACAACCTCAACATTGAAAAACAACAACAACCTCAACATTGAAAAACACCAACAAACTCAACAACAACCTCAACATTGAAAAACAACAACAACCTCAACATTGAAAAACACCAACAAATTCAACAACAACCTCAACATTGAAAAACACCAACAAATTCAACAACAACCTCAACATTGAAAAGCACCAGCAAATTCAACAACAACTTCAACATTGAAAAACATCAACAAATTCAACAACAACCTCGAAATTGAAAAACACCAACAAATACAACAACTACCTCAACATTGAAAAACAACAAAAACCTCAACATTGAAAAACACCAACAAATTCAACAACAACCTCAACATTGAAAAACAACAACAACCTCAACATTGAAAAACACCAGCAAATTCAACAACAACCTCAACATTTAAAAACACCAACAAATTCAACAACAACCTCAACATTGAAAAACAACAACAATCTCAACATTGAAAAACACCAACAAATTCAACAACAACCTCAACATTGAAAAACACCAACAAATTCAACAAGAACCTCAGCATTGAAAAACAACAACAACCTCAAAATTGAAAAACACCAACAAATTCAACAACAACCTCAACATTGAGAAACACCAACAAATTCAACAACAACCTCGAAATTGAAAAACACCAACAAATTCAAGAACAACCTAAACATTGAAAAACACCAACAAATTCAACAACAACCTCAACATTGAAAAACAACAACAACCTCAACATTGAAAAACACCAACAAATTCAACAACAACCTCAACGTTGAAAAACACCAACAAATTCAACAACAACCTCAACATTGAAAAACAACAACAACCTCAACATTGAAAAACACCAACAAATTCAACAACAACCTCAACATTGAAAAACACCAACAAATTCAACAACAACCTCAACATTGAAAAACACCAACAAACTCAACAACAACGTCAACATTGAAAAATACCAACAACCTCAACATTGAAAAACACCAACAAATTCAACAACAACCTCAACATTGAAAAACACCAACAAATTCAACAACAACCTCAGCATTGAAAAACAACAACAACCTAAACTTTGAAAAACAACAACAAATTCAACAACAACCTCAACATTGAAAAACAACAACAACCTCAACATTGAAAAACACCAACAAATTCAACAACAACCTCAACATTGAAAAACAATTCAACAACAACCTCAGCATTGAAAATCAACAACAACCTCAACATTGAAAAACACCAACAAATTCAACAACAACCTCAACATTGAAAAACAACAACAACCTCAACATTGAAAAACACCGACAAATTCAACAACAACTTCAACATTGAAAAACACCAACAAATTCAACAACAACCTCAACATTGAAAAACAACAACAACCTCAACATTGCAAAACACCAGCAAATTCAACAACAACCTCAACATTTAAAAACACCAACAAATTCAACAACAACCTCAACATTGAAAAACAACAACAATCTCAACATTGAAAAACACCAACAAATTCAACAACAACCTCAACATTGAAAAACAACAACAACCTCAACATTGAAAGACACCAACAAATTCAACAACAACCTCAACATTGAAAAAAACCAACAAATTCAACAGCAACCTCACATTGAAAAACACCAACAAACTCAACAACAACCTCAACTTTGAAAAATACCAACAACCTCAACATTGAAAAACACCAACAAATTCAACAACAACCTCAACATTGAAAAACACCAACAAATTCAACAACAAACTCAAGATTGAAAAACAACAACAACCTCAACATTGCAAAACACCAGCAAATTCAACAACATCCTCAACATTTAAAAACACCAACAAATTCAACAACAACCTCAACATTGAAAAACAACAACAATCTCAACATTGAAAAACACCAACGAATTCAACAACAACCTCAACATTGAAAAACAACAACAACCTCAACATTGAAAAACACCAACAAATTCAACAACAACCTCAGCATTGAAAAACACCAACAAATTCAACAACAACCTCAACATTGAAAAACACCAACAAACTCAACAACAACCTCAACATTGAAAAATACCAACAACCTCAACATTGAAAAACACCAACAAATTCAACAACAACCTCAACATTGAAAAACACCAACAAATTCAACAACAAACTCAAGATTGAAAAACATCCTCAAATTCAACAACCTCAACATTGAAAAACAACAACAACCTCATCATTGAAAAACACCAACAAATTCAACAACAACCTCAACATTGAAAAACACCAACAAATTCAACAACAACCTCAACATTGAAAAACAACAACAACCTCAACATTGAAAAACACCAACAAATTCAACAACAACCTCAACATTGAAAAACAACAACAACCTCAACATTGAAAAACACCATCAAATTCAACAACAACCTCAACATTGAAAAACACCAACAAACTCAACATTGAAAAACACCAACAAATTCAACAAAAACCTCAACATTGAAAAACAACAAAAAACTCAACATTGAAAAACAACAACAACCTCAACATTGCAAAACACCAACAAATTCAACAACAACCTCAACATTTAAAAACACCAACAAATTCAACAACAACCTCAACATTGAAAAACAACAACAATCTCAACATTGAACAACACCAACAAATTCAAAAACAACCTCAACATTGAAAAACAACAACAATCTCAACATTGAAAAACACCAACAAATACAACAACAACCTCAACATTGAAAAACAACAACAACCTCAACATTGAAAAACACCAACAAATTCAACAACAACCTCGACATTGAAAAACACCCTCAAATTCAAAATCAACCTCAACATTGGAAAACACCAACAACCTCAAAATTGAAAAAACACCAACAAATTCAACACCAGCCTCATCAGTTAAAAACAACAACAACCTCAACATTGAAAAACACCAACAAATTCAACAACAACCTCAACATTGAAAAACACCAACAAACTCAACAACAACCTCAACATTGAAAAACACCAACAAATTCAACAATAACCTCAACATTGAAAAACAACAACAACCTCAACATTGAAAAACACAAACAAATCCAACAACAACCTCGAAATTGAAAAACACCAACAAATTCAACAACAACCTCAACATTGAAAAACAACAACAACCTCAACATTGAAAAACTCCAACAAATTCAACAACAACCTCAACATTGAAAAACAACAACAACCTCAACATTGAAAAACACCAACAAATTCAACAACAACCTCAACATTGAAAAACACCAACAAATTCAACAAGAACCTCAGCATTGAAAAACAACAACAACCTCAACATTGAAAAACACCAACAAATTCAACAACAACCTCAACATTGAAAAACAACAACAACCTCAACATTGAAAAACACCAACAAATTCAACAACAACTTCAACATTGAAAAACACCAACAAATTCAACAACAACCTCGAAATTGAAAAACACCAACAAATTCAAGAAGAACCTAAACATTGAAAAACACCAACAAATTCAACAACAACCTCAACATTGAAAAACAACAACAACCTCAACATTGAAAAACACCAACAAATTCAACAACAACCTCAACGTTGAAAAACACCAACAAATTCAACAACAACCTCAACATTGAAAAACAACAACAACCTCAACATTGAAAAACACCAACAAATTCAACAACAACCTCAACATTGAAAAATACCAACAAATTCAACAACAACCTCAACATTGAAAAACACCAACAAACTCAACAACAACCTCAACATTGAAAAATAACAACAACCTCAACATTGAAAAACACCAACAAATTCAACAACAACCTCAACATTGAAAAACACCAACAAATTCAACAACAACCTCAACATTGAAAAACAACAACAACCTAAACTTTGAAAAACACCAACAAATTCAACAACAACCTCAACATTGAAAAACAACAACAAGCTCAACATTGAAAAACACCAACAAATTCAACAACAACCTCAACATTGAAAAACACCAACAAATTCAACAACAACCTCAGCATTGAAAAACAACAACAACCTCAACATTGAAAAACACCAACAAATTCAACAACAACCTCAACATTGAAAAACAACAACAACCTCAACATTGAAAAACACCGACAAATTCAACAACAACTTCAACATTGAAAAACACCAACAAATTCAACAACAACCTCGAAATTGAAAAACACCAACAAATACAACAACAACCTCAACATTGAAAAACAACAAAAACCTCAACATTGAAAAACACCAACAAATTCAACAACAACCTCAACATTGAAAAACAACAACAACCTCAACATTGCAAAACACCAACAAATTCAACAACAACCTCAACATTTAAAAACACCAACAAATTCAACAACAACCTCAACATTGAAAAACAACAACAATCTCAACATTGAAAAACACCAACAATTTCAACAGCAAACTCAACATTGAAAAACAACAACAACCTCAACATTGAAAAACACCAACAAATTCAACAACAACCTCGACATTGAAAAACACCCTCAAATTCAAAATCAACCTCAACATTGGAAAACACCAACAACCTCAAAATTGAAAAAACACCAACAAATTCAACAACAACCTCAACATTTAAAAACAACAACAACCTCAACATTGAAAAACACCAACAAATTCAGCAACAACCTCAACATTGAAAAACACCAACAAACTCAACAACAACCTCAACATTGAAAAATAACAACAACCTCAACATTGAAAAACACCAACAAATTCAACAACAACCACAACATTGAAAAACACCAACAAATTCAACAAAAACCTCAACATTGAAAAACAGCAACAAATTCAACAACAACCTCAACATTGAAAAACAACAACAACCTAAACATTGAAAAACACCAACAAATTCAACAACAACCTCAACATTGAAAAACAACAACAACCTCAACATTGAAAAACACCAACAAATTCAACAACAACCTCAACATTGAAAAACACCAACAAATTCAACAACAACCTCAACATTGAAAAGCACCAGCAAATTCAACAACAACTTCAACATTGAAAAACACCAACAAATTCAACAACAACCTCGAAATTGAAAAACACCAACAAATACAACAACAACCTCAACATTGAAAAACAACAAAAACCTCAACATTGAAAAACACCAACAAATTCAACAACAACCTCAACATTGAAAAACAACAACAACCTCAACATTGCAAAACACCAGCAAATTCAACAACAACCTCAACATTTAAAAACACCAATAAATTCAACAACAACCTCAACATTGAAAAACAACAACAATCTCAACATTGAAAAACACCAACAAATTCAACAACAACCTCAACATTGAAAAACACCAACAAATTCAACAAGAACCTCAGCATTGAAAAACAACAACAACCTCAACATTGAAAAACACCAACAAATTCAACAACAACCTCAACATTGAAAAACAACAACAACCTCAACATTGAAAAACACCAACAAATTCAACAACAACTTCAACATTGAAAAACACCAACAAATTCAACAACAACCTCGAAATTGAAAAACACCAACAAATTCAAGAACAACCTAAACATTGAAAAACACCAACAAATTCAACAACAACCTCAACATTGAAAAACAACAACAACCTCAACATTGAAAAACACCAACAAATTCAACAACAACCTCAACGTTGAAAAACACCAACAAATTCAACAACAACCTCAACATTGAAAAACAACAACAACCTCAACATTGAAAAACACCAACAAATTCAACAACAACCTCAACATTGAAAAACACCAACAAATTCAACAACAACCTCAACATTGAAAAACACCAACAAACTCAACAACAACCTCAACATTGAAAAATAACAACAACCTCAACATTGAAAAAGACCAACAAATTCAACAACAACCTCAACATTGAAAAACACCAGCAAATTCAACAGCAACCTCGAAATTGAAAAACAACAACAACCTAAACTTTGAAAAACACCAACAAATTCAACAACAACCTCAACATTGAAAAACAACAACAACCTCAACATTGAAAAACACCAACAAATTCAACAACAACCTCAACATTGAAAAACAATTCAACAACAACCTCAGCATTGAAAAACAACAACAACCTCAACATTGAAAAACACCAACAAATTCAACAACAACCTCAACATTGAAAAACAACAACAACCTCAACATTGAAAAACACAAACAAATTCAACAACAACCTCGACATTGAAAAACACCCTCAAATTCAAAATCAACCTCAACATTGAACAACACCAACAACCTCAAAATTGAGAAAACACCAGCAAATTCAACAACAACCTCAACATTTAAAAACAACAACAACCTCAACATTGAAAAACACCAACAAATTCAACAACAACCTCAACATTGAAAAACACCAACAAATTCAACAACAACCTCAACATTGAAAAACACCAACAAACTCAACAACAACCTCAACTTTGAAAAATAACAACAACCTCAACATTGAAAAACACCAACAAATTCAACAACAACCTCAACATTGAAAAACACCAACAAATTCAACAACAACCTCAACATTGAAAAACAACAACAACCTCAACATTGAAAAACACCAACAAACTCAACATTGAAAAACACCAACAAATTCAACAACAACCTCAACATTGAAAAACAACCATAAACTCAACATTGAAAAACACCAACAAATTCAACAATAACCTCAACATTGAAAAACAACAACAACCTCAACATTGAAAAACACAAACAAATCCAACAACAACCTCGAAATTGAAAAACACCAACAAATTCAACAACAAACTCAACATTGAAAAACAACAACAACCTCAACATTGAAAAACACCAACAAATTCAACAACAACCTCAACATTGAAAAACACCAACAAATTGAACAACAACCTCAACATTGAAAAACACCAACAAACTCAACAACAACCTCAACATTGAAAAATACCAACAACCTCAACATTGAAAAACACCAACAAATTCAACAACAACCTCAACATTGAAAAACACCAACAAATTCAACAACAAACTCAAGATTGAAAAACACCCACAAATTCAACAACCTCAACATTGAAAAACAACAACAACCTCATCATTGAAAAACACCAACAAATTCAACAACAACCTCAACATTGAAAAACACCAACAAATTCAACAACAACCTCAACATTGAAAAACAACAACAACCTCAACATTGAAAAACACCAACAAATTCAACAACAACCTCAACATTGAAAAACAACAACAACCTCAACATTGAAAAACACCAACAAATTCAACAACAACCTCAACATTGAAAAACACCAACAAACTCAACATTGAAAAACACCAACAAATTCAACAACAACCTCAACATTGAAAAACAACAACAAACTCAACATTGAAAAACACCAACAAATTCAACAATAACCTCAACATTGAAAAACAACAACAACCTCAACATTGAAAAACACAAACAAATCCAACAACAACCTCGAAATTGAAAAACACCAACAAATTCAACAACAACCTCAACATTGAAAAACAACAACAACCTCAACATTGAAAAACACCAACAAATTCAACAACAACCTCAACATTGAAAAACAACAACAACCTCAACATTGAAAAACACCAACAAATTCAACAACAACCTCAACATTGAAAAACACCAACAAATTCAACAAGAACCTCAGCATTGAAAAACAACAACAACCTCAACATTGAAAAACACCAACAAATTCAACAACAACCTCAACATTGAAAAACAACAACAACCTCAACATTGAAAAACACCAACAAATTCAACAACAACTTCAACATTGAAAAACACCAACAAATTCAACAACAACCTCGAAATTGAAAAACACCAACAAATTCAAGAAGAACCTAAACATTGAAAAAAACCAACAAATTCAACAACAACCTCAACATTGAAAAACAACAACAACCTCAACATTGAAAAACACGAACAAATTCAACAACAACCTCAACGTTGAAAAACACCAACAAATTCAACAACAACCTCAACATTGAAAAACAACAACAACCTCAACATTGAAAAACACCAACAAATTCAACAACAACCTCAACATTGAAAAACACCAACAAATTCAACAACAACCTCAACATTGAAAAACACCAACAAACTCAACAACAACCTCAACATTGAAAAATAACAACAACCTCAACATTGAAAAACACCAACAAATTCAACAACAACCTCAACATTGAAAAACACCAACAAATTCAACAACAACCTCAACATTGAAAAACAACAACAACCCAAACTTTGAAAAACACCAACAAATTCAACAACAACCTCAACATTGAAAAACAACAACAACCTCAACATTGAAAAACACCAACAAATTCAACAACAACCTCAACATTGAAAAACACCAACAAATTCAACAACAACCTCAGCATTGAAAAACAACAACAACCTCAACATTGAAAAACACCAACAAATTCAACAACAACCTCAACATTGAAAAACAACAACAACCTCAACATTGAAAAACACCGACAAATTCAACAACAACCTCAACATTGAAAAACAATTCAACAACAACCTCAGCATTGAAAAACAACAACAACCTCAACATTGAAAAACACCAACAAATTCAACAACAACCTCAACATTGAAAAACAACAACAACCTCAACATTGAAAAAACACCAACAAATTCAACAACAACCTCGACATTGAAAAACACCCTCAAATTCAAAATCAACCTCAACATTGAACAACACCAACAACCTCAAAATTGAAAAAACACCAGCAAATTCAACAACAACCTCAACATTTAAAAACAACAACAACCTCAACATTGAAAAACACCAACATATTCAACAACAACCTCAACATTGAAAAACACCAACAAATTCAACAACAACCTCAACATTGAAAAACACCAACAAACTCAACAACAACCTCAACATTGAAAAATAACAACAACCTCAACATTGAAAAACACCAACAAATTCAACAACAACCTCAACATTGAAAAACACCAACAAATTCAACAACAACCTCAACATTGAAAAACAACAACAACCTCAACATTGAAAAACACCAACAAACTCAACATTGAAAAACACCAACAAATTCAACAACAACCTCAACATTGAAAAACAACAACAAACTCAACATTGAAAAACACCAACAAATTCAACAATAACCTCAACATTGAAAAACAACAACAACCTCAACATTGAAAAACACAAACAAATCCAACAACAACCTCGAAATTGAAAAGCACCAACAAATTCAACAACAAACTCAACATTGAAAAACAACAACAACCTCAACATTGAAAAACACCAACAAATTCAACAACAACCTCAACATTGAAAAACACCAACAAATTGAACAACAACCTCAACATTGAAAAACACCAACAAACTCAACAACAACCTCAACATTGAAAAATACCAACAACCTCAACATTGAAAAACACCAACAAATTCAACAACAACCTCAACATTGAAAAACACCAACAAATTCAACAACAAACTCAAGATTGAAAAACACCCACAAATTCAACAACCTCAACATTGAAAAACAACAACAACCTCATCATTGAAAAACACCAACAAATTCAACAACAACCTCAACATTGAAAAACACCAACAAATTCAACAACAACCTCAACATTGAAAAACAACAACAACCTCAACATTGAAAAACACCAACAAATTCAACAACAACCTCAACATTGAAAAACAACAACAACCTCAACATTGAAAAACACCAACAAATTCAACAACAACCTCAACATTGAAAAACACCAACAAACTCAACATTGAAAAACACCAACAAATTCAACAACAACCTCAACATTGAAAAACAACAACAAACTCAACATTGAAAAACACCAACAAATTCAACAATAACCTCAACATTGAAAAACAACAACAACCTCAACATTGAAAAACACAAACAAATCCAACAACAACCTCGAAATTGAAAAACACCAACAAATTCAACAACAACCTCAACATTGAAAAACAACAACAACCTCAACATTGAAAAACACCAACAAATTCAACAACAACCTCAACATTGAAAAACAACAACAACCTCAACATTGAAAAACACCAACAAATTCAACAACAACCTCAACATTGAAAAACACCAACAAATTCAACAAGAACCTCAGCATTGAAAAACAACAACAACCTCAACATTGAAAAACACCAACAAATTCAACAACAACCTCAACATTGAAAAACAACAACAACCTCAACATTGAAAAACACCAACAAATTCAACAACAACTTCAACATTGAAAAACACCAACAAATTCAACAACAACCTCGAAATTGAAAAACACCAACAAATTCAAGAAGAACCTAAACATTGAAAAAAACCAACAAATTCAACAACAACCTCAACATTGAAAAACAACAACAACCTCAACATTGAAAAACACGAACAAATTCAACAACAACCTCAACGTTGAAAAACACCAACAAATTCAACAACAACCTCAACATTGAAAAACAACAACAACCTCAACATTGAAAAACACCAACAAATTCAACAACAACCTCAACATTGAAAAACACCAACAAATTCAACAACAACCTCAACATTGAAAAACACCAACAAACTCAACAACAACCTCAACATTGAAAAATAACAACAACCTCAACATTGAAAAACACCAACAAATTCAACAACAACCTCAACATTGAAAAACACCAACAAATTCAACAACAACCTCAACATTGAAAAACACCAACAAACTCAACAACAACCTCAACATTGAAAAATAACAACAACCTCAACACTGAAAAACACCAACAAATTCAACAACAACCTCAACATTGAAAAACAACAACAACCTCAACATTGAAAAACACCAACAAATTCAACAACAACTTCAACATTGAAAAACACCAACAAATTCAACAACAACCTCGAAATTGAAAAACACCAACAAATTCAAGAAGAACCTAAACATTGAAAAAAACCAACAAATTCAACAACAACCTCAACATTGAAAAACACCAACAAATTCAACAACAACCTCAGCATTGAAAAACAACAACAACCTCAACATTGAAAAACACCAACAAATTCAACAACAACCTCAACATTGAAAAACAACAACAACCTCAACATTGAAAAACACCGACAAATTCAACAACAACTTCAACATTGAAAAACACCAACAAATTCAACAACAACCTCGAAATTGAAAAACACCAACAAATACAACAACAACCTCAACATTGAAAAACAACAAAAACCTCAACATTGAAAAACACCAACAAATTCAACAACAACCTCAACATTGAAAAACAACAACAACCTCAACATTGAAAAACACCAACAAATTCAACAACAACCTCAACATATAAAAACACCAACAAATTCAACAACAACCTCAACATTGAAAAACAACAACAATCTCAACATTGAAAAACACCAACAAATTCAACAACAACCTCAACATTGAAAAACAACAACAACCTCAACATTGAAAAACACCAACAAATTCAACAACAACCTCGACATTGAAAAACACCCTCAAATTCAAAATCAACCTCAACATTGGAAAACACCAACAACCTCAACATTGAAAAACACCAACAAAAACAACAACAACCTCAACATTGAAAAACACCAACAAATTCAACAAAAACCTCAACATTGAAAAACACCAACAAACTCAACAACAACCTCAACATTGAAAAATAACAACAACCTCAACATTGAAAAACACCAACAAATTCAACAACAACCACAACATTGAAAAACACCAACAAATTCAACAAAAACCTCAACATTGAAAAACAGCAACAAATTCAACAACAACCTCAACATTGAAAAACAACAACAACCTAAACATTGAAAAACACCAACAAATTCAACAACAACCTCAACATTGAAAAACAACAACAACCTCAACATTGAAAAACACCAACAAATTCAACAACAACCTCAACATTGAAAAACACCAACAAATTCAACAACAACCTCAACATTGAAAAGCACCAGCAAATTCAACAACAACTTCAACATTGAAAAACATCATCAAATTCAACAACAACCTCGAAATTGAAAAACACCAACAAATACAACAACTACCTCAACATTGAAAAACAACAAAAACCTCAACATTGAAAAACACCAACAAATTCAACAACAACCTCAACATTGAAAAACAACAACAATCTCAACATTGAAAAACATCAACAAATTCAACAACAACCTCAACATTGAAAAACACCAACAAATTCAACAAGAACCTCAGCATTGAAAAACAACAACAACCTCAACATTGAAAAACACCAACAAATTCAACAACAACCTCAACATTGAGAAACACCAACAAATTCAACAACAACCTCGAAATTGAAAAACACCAACAAATTCAAGAACAACCTAAACATTGAAAAACACCAACAAATTCAACAACAACCTCAACATTGAAAAACAACAACAACCTCAACATTGAAAAACACCAACAAATTCAACAACAACCTCAACGTTGAAAAACACCAACAAATTCAACAACAACCTCAACATTGAAAAACAACAACAACCTCAACATTGAAAAACACCAACAAATTCAACAACAACCTCAACATTGAAAAACACCAACAAATTCAACAACAACCTCAACATTGAAAAACACCAACAAACTCAACAACAACCTCAACATTGAAAAATAACAACAACCTCAACATTGAAAAACACCAACAAATTCAACAACAACCTCAACATTGAAAAACACCAACAAATTCAACAACAACCTCAGCATTGAAAAACAACAACAACCTAAACTTTGAAAAACACCAACAAATTCAACAACAACCTCAACATTGAAAAACAACAACAACCTCAACATTGAAAAACACCAACAAATTCAACAATAACCTCAACATTGAAAAACAACAACAACCTCAACATTGAAAAACACAAACAAATCCAACAACAACCTCGAAATTGAAAAACACCAACAAATTCAACAACAACCTCAACATTGAAAAACAACAACAACCTCAACATTGAAAAACACCAACAAATTCAACAACAACCTCAACATTGAAAAACAACAACAACCTCAACATTGAAAAACACCAACAAATTCAACAACAACCTCAACATTGAAAAACACCAACAAATTCAACAAGAACCTCAGCATTGAAAAACAACAACAACCTCAACATTGAAAAACACCAACAAATTCAACAACAACCTCAACATTGAAAAACAACAACAACCTCAACATTGAAAAACACCAACAAATTCAACAACAACTTCAACATTGAAAAACACCAACAAATTCAACAACAACCTCGAAATTGAAAAACACCAACAAATTCAAGAAGAACCTAAACATTGAAAAAAACCAACAAATTCAACAACAACCTCAACATTGAAAAACAACAACAACCTCAACATTGAAAAACACGAACAAATTCAACAACAACCTCAACGTTGAAAAACACCAACAAATTCAACAACAACCTCAACATTGAAAAACAACAACAACCTCAACATTGAAAAACACCAACAAATTCAACAACAACCTCAACATTGAAAAACACCAACAAATTCAACAACAACCTCAACATTGAAAAACACCAACAAACTCAACAACAACCTCAACATTGAAAAATAACAACAACCTCAACATTGAAAAACACCAACAAATTCAACAACAACCTCAACATTGAAAAACACCAACAAATTCAACAACAACCTCAACATTGAAAAACACCAACAAACTCAACAACAACCTCAACATTGAAAAATAACAACAACCTCAACATTGAAAAACACCAACAAATTCAACAACAACCTCAACATTGAAAAACAACAACAACCTCAACATTGAAAAACACCAACAAATTCAACAACAACTTCAACATTGAAAAACACCAACAAATTCAACAACAACCTCGAAATTGAAAAACACCAACAAATTCAAGAAGAACCTAAACATTGAAAAAAACCAACAAATTCAACAACAACCTCAACATTGAAAAACACCAACAAATTCAACAACAACCTCAGCATTGAAAAACAACAACAACCTCAACATTGAAAAACACCAACAAATTCAACAACAACCTCAACATTGAAAAACAACAACAACCTCAACATTGAAAAACACCGACAAATTCAACAACAACTTCAACATTGAAAAACACCAACAAATTCAACAACAACCTCGAAATTGAAAAACACCAACAAATACAACAACAACCTCAACATTGAAAAACAACAAAAACCTCAACATTGAAAAACACCAACAAATTCAACAACAACCTCAACATTGAAAAACAACAACAACCTCAACATTGAAAAACACCAACAAATTCAACAACAACCTCAACATATAAAAACACCAACAAATTCAACAACAACCTCAACATTGAAAAACAACAACAATCTCAACATTGAAAAACACCAACAAATTCAACAACAACCTCAACATTGAAAAACAACAACAACCTCAACATTGAAAAACACCAACAAATTCAACAACAACCTCGACATTGAAAAACACCCTCAAATTCAAAATCAACCTCAACATTGGAAAACACCAACAACCTCAACATTGAAAAACACCAACAAAAACAACAACAACCTCAACATTGAAAAACACCAACAAATTCAACAAAAACCTCAACATTGAAAAACACCAACAAACTCAACAACAACCTCAACATTGAAAAATAACAACAACCTCAACATTGAAAAACACCAACAAATTCAACAACAACCACAACATTGAAAAACACCAACAAATTCAACAAAAACCTCAACATTGAAAAACAGCAACAAATTCAACAACAACCTCAACATTGAAAAACAACAACAACCTAAACATTGAAAAACACCAACAAATTCAACAACAACCTCAACATTGAAAAACAACAACAACCTCAACATTGAAAAACACCAACAAATTCAACAACAACCTCAACATTGAAAAACACCAACAAATTCAACAACAACCTCAACATTGAAAAGCACCAGCAAATTCAACAACAACAACATTGAAAAACATCATCAAATTCAACAACAACCTCGAAATTGAAAAACACCAACAAATACAACAACTACCTCAACATTGAAAAACAACAAAAACCTCAACATTGAAAAACACCAACAAATTCAACAACAACCTCAACATTGAAAAACAACAACAATCTCAACATTGAAAAACACCAACAAATTCAACAACAACCTCAACATTGAAAAACACCAACAAATTCAACAAGAACCTCAGCATTGAAAAACAACAACAACCTCAACATTGAAAAACACCAACAAATTCAACAACAACCTCAACATTGAGAAACACCAACAAATTCAACAACAACCTCGAAATTGAAAAACACCAACAAATTCAAGAACAACCTAAACATTGAAAAACACCAACAAATTCAACAACAACCTCAACATTGAAAAACAACAACAACCTCAACATTGAAAAACACCAACAAATTCAACAACAACCTCAACGTTGAAAAACACCAACAAATTCAACAACAACCTCAACATTGAAAAACAACAACAACCTCAACATTGAAAAACACCAACAAATTCAACAACAACCTCAACATTGAAAAACACCAACAAATTCAACAACAACCTCAACATTGAAAAACACCAACAAACTCAACAACAACCTCAACATTGAAAAATAACAACAACCTCAACATTGAAAAACACCAACAAATTCAACAACAACCTCAACATTGAAAAACACCAACAAATTCAACAACAACCTCAGCATTGAAAAACAACAACAACCTAAACTTTGAAAAACACCAACAAATTCAACAACAACCTCAACATTGAAAAACAACAACAACCTCAACATTGAAAAACACCAACAAATTCAACAACAACCTCAACATTGAAAAACAATTCAACAACAACCTCAGCATTGAAAATCAACAACAACCTCAACATTGAAAAACACCAACAAATTCAACAACAACCTCAACATTGAAAAACAACAACAACCTCAACATTGAAAAACACCGACAAATTCAACAACAACTTCAACATTGAAAAACACCAACAAATTCAACAACAACCTCAACATTGAAAAACAACAACAACCTCAACATTGCAAAACACCAGCAAATTCAACAACAACCTCAACATTTAAAAACACCAACAAATTCAACAACAACCTCAACATTGAAAAACAACAACAATCTCAACATTGAAAAACACCAACAAATTCAACAACAACCTCAACATTGAAAAACAACAACAACCTCAACATTGAAAGACACCAACAAATTCAACAACAACCTCAACATTGAAAAACACCAACAAATTCAACAGCAACCTCACATTGAAAAACACCAACAAACTCAACAACAACCTCAACATTGAAAAATACCAACAACCTCAACATTGAAAAACACCAACAAATTCAACAACAACCTCAACATTGAAAAACACCAACAAATTCAACAACAAACTCAAGATTGAAAAACAACAACAACCTCAACATTGCAAAACACCAGCAAATTCAACAACATCCTCAACATTTAAAAACACCAACAAATTCAACAACAACCTCAACATTGAAAAACAACAACAATCTCAACATTGAAAAACACCAACGAATTCAACAACAACCTCAACATTGAAAAACAACAACAACCTCAACATTGAAAAACACCAACAAATTCAACAACAACCTCAGCATTGAAAAACACCAACAAATTCAACAACAACCTCAACATTGAAAAACACCAACAAACTCAACTACAACCTCAACATTGAAAAATACCAACAACCTCAACATTGAAAAACACCAACAAATTCAACAACAACCTCAACATTGAAAAACACCAACAAATTCAACAACAAACTCAAGATTGAAAAACATTCTCAAATTCAACAACCTCAACATTGAAAAACACCAACAAATTCAACAACAAACTCAAGATTGAAAAACATTCTCAAATTCAACAACATCCTCAACATTGAAAAACACCAACTAATTCAACAATAACCTCAACATTGAAACACAACAACAAGCTCAACATTGAAAAACACAAACAAATCCAACAACAACCTCGAAATTGAAAAACACCAACAAATTCAACAACAACCCCAACATTGAAAAACAACAACAACCTCAACATTGAAAAACACCAACAAATTCAACAACAACCTCAACTTTGAAAAACAACAACAACCTCAACATTGAAAAACACCAACAAATTCAACAACAACCTCAACATTGAAAAACACCAACAAATTCAACAAGAACCTCAGCATTGAAAAACAACAACAACCTCAACATTGAAAAACACCAACAAATTCAACAACAACCTCAACATTGAAAAACAACAACAACCTCAACATTGAAAAACACCAACAAATTCAACAACAACTTCAACATTGAAAAACACCAACAAATTCAACAACAACCTCGAAATTGAAAAACACCAACATATTCAAGAACAACCTAAACATTGAAAAACACCAAGAAATTCAACAACAACCTCGAAATTGAAAAACACCAACAAATACAACAACAACCTCAACATTGAAAAACAACAAAAACCTCAACATTGAAAAACACCAACAAATTCAACAACAACCTCAACATTGAAAAACAACAACACCCTCAACATTGCAAAACACCAACAAATTCAACAACAACCTAAACATTTAAAAACACCATCAAATTCAACAACAACCTCAACATTGAAAAACAACAACAATCTCAACATTGAAAAACACCAACAAATTCAACAACAACCTCAACATTGAAAAACAACAACAACCTCAACATTGAAAAACACCAACAAATTCAACAACAACCTCGACATTGAAAAACACCCTCAAATTCAAAATCAACCTCAACATTGAACAACACCAACAAATTCAAAAACAACCTCAACATTGAAAAACAACAACAATCTCAACATTGAAAAACACCAACAAATACAACAACAACCTCAACATTGAAAAACAACAACAACCTCAACATTGAAAAACACCAACAAATTCAACAACAACCTCGACATTGAAAAACACCCTCAAATTCAAAATCAACCTCAACATTGGAAAACACCAACAACCTCAAAATTGAAAAAACACCAACAAATTCAACACCAACCTCATCATTTAAAAACAACAACAACCTCAACATTGAAAAACACCAACAAATTCAACAACAACCTCAACATTGAAAAACACCAACAAACTCAACAACAACCTCAACATTGAAAAACACCAACAAATTCAACAATAACCTCAACATTGAGAAACAACATCAACCTCAACATTGAAAAACACAAACAAATCCAACAACAACCTCGAAATTGAAAAACACCAACAAATTCAACAACAACCTCAACATTGAAAAACAACAACAACCTCAACATTGAAAAACACCAACAAATTCAACAACAACCTCAACATTGAAAAACAACAACAACCTCAACATTGAAAAACACCAACAAATTCAACAACAACCTCAACATTGAAAAACACCAACAAATTCAACAAGAACCTCAGCATTGAAAAACAACAACAACCTCAACATTGAAAAACACCAACAAATTCAACAACAACCTCAACAATGAAAAACAACAACAACCTCAACATTGAAAAACACCAACAAATTCAACAACAACTTCAACATTGAAAAACACCAACAAATTCAACAACAACCTCGAAATTGAAAAACACCAACAAATTCAAGAAGAACCTAAACATTGAAAAACACCAACAAATTCAACAACAACCTCAACATTGAAAAACAACAACAACCTCAACATTGAAAAACACCAACAAATTCAACAACAACCTCAACGTTGAAAAACACCAACAAATTCAACAACAACCTCAACATTGAAAAACAACAACAACCTCAACATTGAAAAACACCAACAAATTCAACAACAACCTCAACATTGAAAAATACCAACAAATTCAACAACAACCTCAACATTGAAAAACACCAACAAACTCAACAACAACCTCAACATTGAAAAATAACAACAACCTCAACATTGAAAAACACCAACAAATTCAACAACAACCTCAACATTGAAAAACACCAACAAATTCAACAACAACCTCAACATTGAAAAACAACAACAACCTAAACTTTGAAAAACACCAACAAATTCAACAACAACCTCAACATTGAAAAACAACAACAACCTCAACATTGAAAAACACCAACAAATTCAACAACAACCTCAACATTGAAAAACACCAACAAATTCAACAACAACCTCAGCATTGAAAAACAACAACAACCTCAACATTGAAAAACACCAACAAATTCAACAACAACCTCAACATTGAAAAACAACAACAACCTCAACATTGAAAAACACCGACAAATTCAACAACAACTTCAACATTGAAAAACACCAACAAATTCAACAACAACCTCGAAATTGAAAAACACCAACAAATACAACAACAACCTCAACATTGAAAAACAACAAAAACCTCAACATTGAAAAACACCAACAAATTCAACAACAACCTCAACATTGAAAAACAACAACAACCTCAACATTGCAAAACACCAACAAATTCAACAACAACCTCAACATTTAAAAACACCAACAAATTCAACAACAACCTCAACATTGAAAAACAACAACAATCTCAACATTGAAAAACACCAACAATTTCAACAACAACCTCAACATTGAAAAACAACAACAACCTCAACATTGAAAAACACCAACAAATTCAACAACAACCTCGACATTGAAAAACACCCTCAAATTCAAAATCAACCTCAACATTGGAAAACACCAACAACCTCAAAATTGAAAAAACACCAACAAATTCATCAACAACCTCAACATTTAAAAACTACAACAACCTCAACATTGAAAAACACCAACAAATTCAACAACAACCTCAACATTGAAAAACACCAACAAACTCAACAACAACCTCAACATTGAAAAATAACAACAACCTCAACATTGAAAAACACCAACAAATTCAACAACAACCACAACATTGAAAAACACCAACAAATTCAACAAAAACCTCAACATTGAAAAACAGCAACAAATTCAACAACAACCTCAACATTGAAAAACAACAACAACCTAAACATTGAAAAACACCAACAAATTCAACAACAACCTCAACATTGAAAAACAACAACAACCTCAACATTGAAAAACACCAACAAATTCAACAACAACCTCAACATTGAAAAACACCAACAAATTCAACAACAACCTCAACATTGAAAAGCACCAGCAAATTCAACAACAACTTCAACATTGAAAAACACCAACAAATTCAACAACAACCTCGAAATTGAAAAACACCAACAAATACAACAACAATCTCAACATTGAAAAACACCAACGAATTCAACAACAACCTCAACATTGAAAAACAACAACAACCTCAACATTGAAAAACACCAACAAATTCAACAACAACCTCAGCATTGAAAAACACCAACAAACTCAACAACAACCTCAACATTGAAAAATACCAACAACCTCAACATTGAAAAACACCAACAAATTCAACAACAACCTCAACATTGAAAAACACCAACAAATTCAACAACAAACTCAAGATTGAAAAACATCCTCAAATTCAACAACCTCAACATTGAAAAACAACAACAACCTCATCATTGAAAAACACCAACAAATTCAACAACAACCTCAACATTGAAAAACACCAACAAATTCAACAACAACCTCAACATTGAAAAACAACAACAACCTCAACATTGAAAAACACCAACAAATTCAACAACAACCTCAACATTGAAAAACAACAACAACCTCAACATTGAAAAACACCATCAAATTCAACAACAACCTCAACATTGAAAAACACCAACAAACTCAACATTGAAAAACACCAACAAATTCAACAAAAACCTCAACATTGAAAAACAACAAAAAACTCAACATTGAAAAACAACAACAACCTCAACATTGCAAAACACCAACAAATTCAACAACAACCTCAACATTTAAAAACACCAACAAATTCAACAACAACCTCAACATTGAAAAACAACAACAATCTCAACATTGAAAAACACCAACAAATTCAACAACAACCTCAACATTGAAAAACAACAACAACCTCAACATTGAAAAACACCAACAAATTCAACAACAACCTCGACATTGAAAAACACCCTCAAATTCAAAATCAACCTCAACATTGAACAACACCAACAAATTCAAAAACAACCTCAACATTGAAAAACAACAACAATCTCAACATTGAAAAACACCAACAAATACAACAACAACCTCAACATTGAAAAACAACAACAACCTCAACATTGAAAAACACCAACAAATTCAACAACAACCTCGACATTGAAAAACACCCTCAAATTCAAAATCAACCTCAACATTGGAAAACACCAACAACCTCAAAATTGAAAAAACACCAACAAATTCAACACCAGCCTCATCAGTTAAAAACAACAACAACCTCAACATTGAAAAACACCAACAAATTCAACAACAACCTCAACATTGAAAAACACCAACAAACTCAACAACAACCTCAACATTGAAAAACACCAACAAATTCAACAATAACCTCAACATTGAAAAACAACAACAACCTCAACATTGAAAAACACAAACAAATCCAACAACAACCTCGAAATTGAAAAACACCAACAAATTCAACAACAACCTCAACATTGAAAAACAACAACAACCTCAACATTGAAAAACACCAACAAATTCAACAACAACCTCAACATTGAAAAACAACAACAACCTCAACATTGAAAAACACCAACAAATTCAACAACAACCTCAACATTGAAAAACACCAACAAATTCAACAAGAACCTCAGCATTGAAAAACAACAACAACCTCAACATTGAAAAACACCAACAAATTCAACAACAACCTCAACATTGAAAAACAACAACAACCTCAACATTGAAAAACACCAACAAATTCAACAACAACTTCAACATTGAAAAACACCAACAAATTCAACAACAACCTCGAAATTGAAAAACACCAACAAATTCAAGAAGAACCTAAACATTGAAAAACACCAACAAATTCAACAACAACCTCAACATTGAAAAACAACAACAACCTCAACATTGAAAAACACCAACAAATTCAACAACAACCTCAACGTTGAAAAACACCAACAAATTCAACAACAACCTCAACATTGAAAAACAACAACAACCTCAACATTGAAAAACACCAACAAATTCAACAACAACCTCAACATTGAAAAATACCAACAAATTCAACAACAACCTCAACATTGAAAAACACCAACAAACTCAACAACAACCTCAACATTGAAAAATAACAACAACCTCAACATTGAAAAACACCAACAAATTCAACAACAACCTCAACATTGAAAAACACCAACAAATTCAACAACAACCTCAACATTGAAAAACAACAACAACCTAAACTTTGAAAAACACCAACAAATTCAACAACAACCTCAACATTGAAAAACAACAACAAGCTCAACATTGAAAAACACCAACAAATTCAACAACAACCTCAACATTGAAAAACACCAACAAATTCAACAACAACCTCAGCATTGAAAAACAACAACAACCTCAACATTGAAAAACACCAACAAATTCAACAACAACCTCAACATTGAAAAACAACAACAACCTCAACATTGAAAAACACCGACAAATTCAACAACAACTTCAACATTGAAAAACACCAACAAATTCAACAACAACCTCGAAATTGAAAAACACCAACAAATACAACAACAACCTCAACATTGAAAAACAACAAAAACCTCAACATTGAAAAACACCAACAAATTCAACAACAACCTCAACATTGAAAAACAACAACAACCTCAACATTGCAAAACACCAACAAATTCAACAACAACCTCAACATTTAAAAACACCAACAAATTCAACAACAACCTCAACATTGAAAAACAACAACAATCTCAACATTGAAAAACACCAACAATTTCAACAGCAAACTCAACATTGAAAAACAACAACAACCTCAACATTGAAAAACACCAACAAATTCAACAACAACCTCGACATTGAAAAACACCCTCAAATTCAAAATCAACCTCAACATTGGAAAACACAAACAACCTCAAAATTGAAAAAACACCAACAAATTCAACAACAACCTCAACATTTAAAAACAACAACAACCTCAACATTGAAAAACACCAACAAATTCAACAACAACCTCAACATTGAAAAACACCAACAAACTCAACAACAACCTCAACATTGAAAAATAACAACAACCTCAACATTGAAAAACACCAACAAATTCAACAACAACCACAACATTGAAAAACACCAACAAATTCAACAAAAACCTCAACATTGAAAAACAGCAACAAATTCAACAACAACCTCAACATTGAAAAACAACAACAACCTAAACATTGAAAAACACCAACAAATTCAACAACAACCTCAACATTGAAAAACAACAACAACCTCAACATTGAAAAACACCAACAAATTCAACAACAACCTCAACATTGAAAAACACCAACAAATTCAACAACAACCTCAACATTGAAAAGCACCAGCAAATTCAACAACAACTTCAACATTGAAAAACACCAACAAATTCAACAACAACCTCGAAATTGAAAAACACCAACAAATACAACAACAACCTCAACATTGAAAAACAACAAAAACCTCAACATTGAAAAACACCAACAAATTCAACAACAACCTCAACATTGAAAAACAACAACAACCTCAACATTGCAAAACACCAGCAAATTCAACAACAACCTCAACATTTAAAAACACCAATAAATTCAACAACAACCTCAACATTGAAAAACAACAACAATCTCAACATTGAAAAACACCAACAAATTCAACAACAACCTCAACATTGAAAAACACCAACAAATTCAACAAGAACCTCAGCATTGAAAAACAACAACAACCTCAACATTGAAAAACACCAACAAATTCAACAACAACCTCAACATTGAAAAACAACAACAACCTCAACATTGAAAAACACCAACAAATTCAACAACAACTTCAACATTGAAAAACACCAACAAATTCAACAACAACCTCGAAATTGAAAAACACCAACAAATTCAAGAACAACCTAAACATTGAAAAACACCAACAAATTCAACAACAACCTCAACATTGAAAAACAACAACAACCTCAACATTGAAAAACACCAACAAATTCAACAACAACCTCAACGTTGAAAAACACCAACAAATTCAACAACAACCTCAACATTGAAAAACAACAACAACCTCAACATTGAAAAACACCAACAAATTCAACAACAACCTCAACATTGAAAAACACCAACAAATTCAACAACAACCTCAACATTGAAAAACACCAACAAATTCAACAACAACCTCAACATTGAAAAACAACAACAACCTCAACATTGAAAAACACCAACAAATTCAACAACAACCTCAACATTGAAAAACAATTCAACAACAACCTCAGCATTGAAAAACAACAACAACCTCAACATTGAAAAACACCAACAAATTCAACAACAACCTCAACATTGAAAAACAACAACAACCTCAACATTGAAAAACACCAACAAATTCAACAACAACCTCGACATTGAAAAACACCCTCAAATTCAAAATCAACCTCAACATTGAACAACACCAACAACCTCAAAATTGAGAAAACACCAGCAAATTCAACAACAACCTCAACATTTAAAAACAACAACAACCTCAACATTGAAAAACACCAACAAATTCAACAACAACCTCAACATTGAAAAACACCAACAAATTCAACAACAACCTCAACATTGAAAAACACCAACAAACTCAACAACAACCTCAACTTTGAAAAATAACAACAACCTCAACATTGAAAAACACCAACAAATTCAACAACAACCTCAACATTGAAAAACACCAACAAATTCAACAACAACCTCAACATTGAAAAACAACAACAACCTCAACATTGAAAAACACCAACAAACTCAACATTGAAAAACACCAACAAATTCAACAACAACCTCAACATTGAAAAACAACAACAAACTCAACATTGAAAAACACCAACAAATTCAACAATAACCTCAACATTGAAAAACAACAACAACCTCAACATTGAAAAACACAAACAAATCCAACAACAACCTCGAAATTGAAAAACACCAACAAATTCAACAACAAACTCAACATTGAAAAACAACAACAACCTCAACAATGAAAAACACCAACAAATTCAACAACAACCTCAACATTGAAAAACACCAACAAATTGAACAACAACCTCAACATTGAAAAACACCAACAAACTCAACAACAACCTCAACATTGAAAAATACCAACAACCTCAACATTGAAAAACACCAACAAATTCAACAACAACCTCAACATTGAAAAACACCAACAAATTCAACAACAAACTCAAGATTGAAAAACACCCACAAATTCAACAACCTCAACATTGAAAAACAACAACAACCTCATCATTGAAAAACACCAACAAATTCAACAACAACCTCAACATTGAAAAACACCAACAAATTCAACAACAACCTCAACATTGAAAAACAACAACAACCTCAACATTGAAAAACACCAACAAATTCAACAACAACCTCAACATTGAAAAACAACAACAACCTCAACATTGAAAAACACCAACAAATTCAACAACAACCTCAACATTGAAAAACACCAACAAACTCAACATTGAAAAACACCAACAAATTCAACAACAACCTCAACATTGAAAAACAACAACAAACTCAACATTGAAAAACACCAACAAATTCAACAATAACCTCAACATTGAAAAACAACAACAACCTCAACATTGAAAAACACAAACAAATCCAACAACAACCTCGAAATTGAAAAACACCAACAAATTCAACAACAACCTCAACATTGAAAAACAACAACAACCTCAACATTGAAAAACACCAACAAATTCAACAACAACCTCAACATTGAAAAACAACAACAACCTCAACATTGAAAAACACCAACAAATTCAACAACAACCTCAACATTGAAAAACACCAACAAATTCAACAACAACCTCAGCATTGAAAAACAACAACAACCTCAACATTGAAAAACACCAACAAATTCAACAACAACCTCAACATTGAAAAACAACAACAACCTCAACATTGAAAAACACCAACAAATTCAACAACAACTTCAACATTGAAAAACACCAACAAATTCAACAACAACCTCGAAATTGAAAAACACCAACAAATTCAAGAAGAACCTAAACATTGAAAAAAACCAACAAATTCAACAACAACCTCAACATTGAAAAACAACAACAACCTCAACATTGAAAAACACGAACAAATTCAACAACAACCTCAACGTTGAAAAACACCAACAAATTCAACAACAACCTCAACATTGAAAAACAACAACAACCTCAACATTGAAAAACACCAACAAATTCAACAACAACCTCAACATTGAAAAACACCAACAAATTCAACAACAACCTCAACATTGAAAAACACCAACAAACTCAACAACAACCTCAACAAAGAAAAATAACAACAACCTCAACATTGAAAAACACCAACAAATTCAACAACAACCTCAACATTGAAAAACACCAACAAATTCAACAACAACCTCAACATTGAAAAACAACAACAACCCAAACTTTGAAAAACACCAACAAATTCAACAACAACCTCAACATTGAAAAACAACAACAACCTCAACATTGAAAAACACCAACAAATTCAACAACAACCTCAACATTGAAAAACACCAACAAATTCAACAACAACCTCAGCATTGAAAAACAACAACAACCTCAACATTGAAAAACACCAACAAATTCAACAACAACCTCAACATTGAAAAACAACAACAACCTCAACATTGAAAAACACCGACAAATTCAACAACAACCTCAACATTGAAAAACAATTCAACAACAACCTCAGCATTGAAAAACAACAACAACCTCAACATTGAAAAACACCAACAAATTCAACAACAACCTCAACATTGAAAAACAACAACAACCTCAACATTGAAAAACACCAACAAATTCAACAACAACCTCGACATTGAAAAACACCCTCAAATTCAAAATCAACCTCAACATTGAACAACACCAACAACCTCAAAATTGAAAAAACACCAGCAAATTCAACAACAACCTCAACATTTAAAAACAACAACAACCTCAACATT
Organism: Isurus oxyrinchus; assembly: GCA_026770705.1. Taxonomy (NCBI): domain Eukaryota; kingdom Metazoa; phylum Chordata; class Chondrichthyes; order Lamniformes; family Lamnidae; genus Isurus; species Isurus oxyrinchus. The sequence goes on along the minus strand of JANJGN010000451.1, from coordinate 55,660 downwards.
GAAAAACACCAACATATTCAACAACAACCTCAACATTGAAAAACACCAACAAATTCAACAACAACCTCAACATTGAAAAACACCAACAAACTCAACAACAACCTCAACATTGAAAAATAACAACAACCTCAACATTGAAAAACACCAACAAATTCAACAACAACCTCAACATTGAAAAACACCAACAAATTCAACAACAACCTCAACATTGAAAAACAACAACAACCTCAACATTGAAAAACACCAACAAACTCAACATTGAAAAACACCAACAAATTCAACAACAATCTCAACATTGAAAAACAACAACAAACTCAACATTGAAAAACACCAACAAATTCAACAATAACTTCAACATTGAAAAACAACAACAACCTCAACATTGAAAAACACAAACAAATCCAACAACAACCTCGAAATTGAAAAACACCAACAAATTCAACAACAAACTCAACATTGAAAAACAACAACAACCTCAACATTGAAAAACACCAACAAATTCAACAACAACCTCAACATTGAAAAACACCAACAAATTGAACAACAACCTCAACATTGAAAACACCAACAAACTCAACAACAACCTCAACATTGAAAAATACCAACAACCTCAACATTGAAAAACACCAACAAATTCAACAACAACCTCAACATTGAAAAACACCAACAAATTCAACAACAAACTCAAGATTGAAAAACACCCACAAATTCAACAACCTCAACATTGAAAAACAACAACAACCTCATCATTGAAAAACACCAACAAATTCAACAACAACCTCGACATTGAAAAACACCCTCAAATTCAAAATCAACCTCAACATTGGAAAACACCAACAACCTCAAAATTGAAAAAACACCAACAAATTCAACAACAACCTCAACATTTAAAAACAACAACAACCTCAACATTGAAAAACACCAACAAATTCAACAACAACCTCAACATTGAAAAACACCAACAAACTCAACAACAACCTCAACATTGAAAAATAACAACAACCTCAACATTGAAAAACACCAACAAATTCAACAACAACCACAACATTGAAAAACACCAACAAATTCAACAAAAACCTCAACATTGAAAAACAGCAACAAATTCAACAACAACCTCAACATTGAAAAACAACAACAACCTAAACATTGAAAAACACCAACAAATTCAACAACAACCTCAACATTGAAAAACAACAACAACCTCAACATTGAAAAACACCAACAAATTCAACAACAACCTCAACATTGAAAAACACCAACAAATTCAACAACAACCTCAACATTGAAAAGCACCAGCAAATTCAACAACAACTTCAACATTGAAAAACACCAACAAATTCAACAACAACCTCGAAATTGAAAAACACCAACAAATACAACAACAACCTCAACATTGAAAAACAACAAAAACCTCAACATTGAAAAACACCAACAAATTCAACAACAACCTCAACATTGAAAAACAACAACAACCTCAACATTGCAAAACACCAGCAAATTCAACAACAACCTCAACATTTAAAAACACCAATAAATTCAACAACAACCTCAACATTGAAAAACAACAACAATCTCAACATTGAAAAACACCAACAAATTCAACAACAACCTCAACATTGAAAAACACCAACAAATTCAACAAGAACCTCAGCATTGAAAAACAACAACAACCTCAACATTGAAAAACACCAACAAATTCAACAACAACCTCAACATTGAAAAACAACAACAACCTCAACATTGAAAAACACCAACAAATTCAACAACAACTTCAACATTGAAAAACACCAACAAATTCAACAACAACCTCGAAATTGAAAAACACCAACAAATTCAAGAACAACCTAAACATTGAAAAACACCAACAAATTCAACAACAACCTCAACATTGAAAAACAACAACAACCTCAACATTGAAAAACACCAACAAATTCAACAACAACCTCAACGTTGAAAAACACCAACAAATTCAACAACAACCTCAACATTGAAAAACAACAACAACCTCAACATTGAAAAACACCAACAAATTCAACAACAACCTCAACATTGAAAAACACCAACAAATTCAACAACAACCTCAACATTGAAAAACACCAACAAACTCAACAACAACCTCAACATTGAAAAATAACAACAACCTCAACATTGAAAAACACCAACAAATTCAACAACAACCTCAACATTGAAAAACACCAGCAAATTCAACAGCAACCTCGAAATTGAAAAACAACAACAACCTAAACTTTGAAAAACACCAACAAATTCAACAACAACCTCAACATTGAAAAACAACAACAACCTCAACATTGAAAAACACCAACAAATTCAACAACAACCTCAACATTGAAAAACAATTCAACAACAACCTCAGCATTGAAAAACAACAACAACCTCAACATTGAAAAACACCAACAAATTCAACAACAACCTCAACATTGAAAAACAACAACAACCTCAACATTGAAAAACACCAACAAATTCAACAACAACCTCGACATTGAAAAACACCCTCAAATTCAAAATCAACCTCAACATTGAACAACACCAACAACCTCAAAATTGAGAAAACACCAGCAAATTCAACAACAACCTCAACATTTAAAAACAACAACAACCTCAACATTGAAAAACACCAACAAATTCAACAACAACCTCAACATTGAAAAACACGAACAAATTCAACAACAACCTCAACATTGAAAAACACCAACAAACTCAACAACAACCTCAACTTTGAAAAATAACAACAACCTCAACATTGAAAAACACCAACAAATTCAACAACAACCTCAACATTGAAAAACACCAACAAATTCAACAACAACCTCAACATTGAAAAACAACAACAACCTCAACATTGAAAAACACCAACAAACTCAACATTGAAAAACACCAACAAATTCAACAACAACCTCAACATTGAAAAACAACAACAAACTCAACATTGAAAAACACCAACAAATTCAACAATAACCTCAACATTGAAAAACAACAACAACCTCAACATTGAAAAACACAAACAAATCCAACAACAACCTCGAAATTGAAAAACACCAACAAATTCAACAACAAACTCAACATTGAAAAACAACAACAACCTCAACATTGAAAAACACCAACAAATTCAACAACCTCAACATTGAAAAACACCAACAAATTGAACAACAACCTCAACATTGAAAAACACCAACAAACTCAACAACAACCTCAACATTGAAAAATACCAACAACCTCAACATTGAAAAACACCAACAAATTCAACAACAACCTCAACATTGAAAAACACCAACAAATTCAACAACAAACTCAAGATTGAAAAACACCCACAAATTCAACAACCTCAACATTGAAAAACAACAACAACCTCATCATTGAAAAACACCAACAAATTCAACAACAACCTCAACATTGAAAAACACCAACAAATTCAACAACAACCTCAACATTGAAAAACAACAACAACCTCAACATTGAAAAACACCAACAAATTCAACAACAACCTCAACATTGAAAAACAACAACAACCTCAACATTGAAAAACACCAACAAATTCAACAACAACCTCAACATTGAAAAACACCAACAAACTCAACATTGAAAAGCACCAACAAATTCAACAACAACCTCAACATTGAAAAACAACAACAAACTCAACATTGAAAAACACCAACAAATTCAACAACAACCTCAACATTGAAAAACAACAACAACCTCAACATTGAAAAACACGAACAAATTCAACAACAACCTCAACGTTGAAAAACACCAACAAATTCAACAACAACCTCAACATTGAAAAACAACAACAACCTCAACATTGAAAAACACCAACAAATTCAACAACAACCTCAACATTGAAAAACACCAACAAATTCAACAACAACCTCAACATTGAAAAACACCAACAAACTCAACAACAACCTCAACATTGAAAAATAACAACAACCTCAACATTGAAAAACACCAACAAATTCAACAACAACCTCAACATTGAAAAACACCAACAAATTCAACAACAACCTCAACATTGAAAAACAACAACAACCCAAACTTTGAAAAACACCAACAAATTCAACAACAACCTCAACATTGAAAAACAACAACAACCTCAACATTGAAAAACACCAACAAATTCAACAACAACCTCAACATTGAAAAACACCAACAAATTCAACAACAACCTCAGCATTGAAAAACAACAACAACCTCAACATTGAAAAACACCAACAAATTCAACAACAACCTCAACATTGAAAAACAACAACAACCTCAACATTGAAAAACACCGACAAATTCAACAACAACCTCAACATTGAAAAACAATTCAACAACAACCTCAGCATTGAAAAACAACAACAACCTCAACATTGAAAAACACCAACAAATTCAACAACAACCTCAACATTGAAAAACAACAACAACCTCAACATTGAAAAACACCAACAAATTCAACAACAACCTCGACATTGAAAAACACCCTCAAATTCAAAATCAACCTCAACATTGAACAACACCAACAACCTCAAAATTGAAAAAACACCAGCAAATTCAACAACAACCTCAACATTTAAAAACAACAACAACCTCAACATTGAAAAACACCAACATATTCAACAACAACCTCAACATTGAAAAACACCAACAAATTCAACAACAACCTCAACATTGAAAAACACCAACAAACTCAACAACAACCTCAACATTGAAAAATAACAACAACCTCAACATTGAAAAACACCAACAAATTCAACAACAACCTCAACATTGAAAAACACCAACAAATTCAACAACAACCTCAACATTGAAAAACAACAACAACCTCAACATTGAAAAACACCAACAAACTCAACATTGAAAAACACCAACAAATTCAACAACAACCTCAACATTGAAAAACAACAACAAACTCAACATTGAAAAACACCAACAAATTCAACAATAACCTCAACATTGAAAAACAACAACAACCTCAACATTGAAAAACACAAACAAATCCAACAACAACCTCGAAATTGAAAAACACCAACAAATTCAACAACAAACTCAACATTGAAAAACAAGAACAACCTCAACATTGAAAAACACCAACAAATTCAACAACAACCTCAACATTGAAAAACACCAACAAATTCAACAACAACCTCAACATTGAAAAACACCAACAAACTCAACAACAACCTCAACATTGAAAAATACCAACAACCTCAACATTGAAAAACACCAACAAATTCAACAACAACCTCAACATTGAAAAACACCAACAAATTCAACAACAAACTCAAGATTGAAAAACACCAACAAATTCAACAACCTCAACATTGAAAAACAACAACAACCTCATCATTGAAAAACACCAACAAATTCAACAACAACCTCAACATTGAAAAACACCAACAAATTCAACAACAACCTCAACATTGAAAAACAACAACAACCTCAACATTGAAAAACACCAACAAATTCAACAACAACCTCAACATTGAAAAACAACAACAACCTCAACATTGAAAAACACCAACAAATTCAACAACAACCTCAACATTGAAAAACACCAACAAACTCAACATTGAAAAACACCAACAAATTCAACAACAACCTCAACATTGAAAAACAACAACAAACTCAACATTGAAAAACACCAACAAATTCAACAATAACCTCAACATTGAAAAACAACAACAACCTCAACATTGAAAAACACAAACAAATCCAACAACAACCTCGAAATTGAAAAACACCAACAAATTCAACAACAACCTCAACATTGAAAAACAACAACAACCTCAACATTGAAAAACACCAACAAATTCAACAACAACCTCAACATTGAAAAACAACAACAACCTCAACATTGAAAAACACCAACAAATTCAACAACAACCTCAACATTGAAAAACACCAACAAATTCAACAAGAACCTCAGCATTGAAAAACAACAACAACCTCAACATTGAAAAACACCAACAAATTCAACAACAACCTCAACATTGAAAAACAACAACAACCTCAACATTGAAAAACACCAACAAATTCAACAACAACTTCAACATTGAAAAACACCAACAAATTCAACAACAACCTCGAAATTGAAAAACACCAACAAATTCAAGAAGAACCTAAACATTGAAAAAAACCAACAAATTCAACAACAACCTCAACATTGAAAAACAACAACAACCTCAACATTGAAAAACACGAACAAATTCAACAACAACCTCAACGTTGAAAAACACCAACAAATTCAACAACAACCTCAACATTGAAAAACAACAACAACCTCAACATTGAAAAACACCAACAAATTCAACAACAACCTCAACATTGAAAAACACCAACAAATTCAACAACAACCTCAACATTGAAAAACACCAACAAACTCAACAACAACCTCAACATTGAAAAATAACAACAACCTCAACATTGAAAAACACCAACAAATTCAACAACAACCTCAACATTGAAAAACACCAACAAATTCAACAACAACCTCAACATTGAAAAACACCAACAAACTCAACAACAACCTCAACATTGAAAAATAACAACAACCTCAACATTGAAAAACACCAACAAATTCAACAACAACCTCAACATTGAAAAACAACAACAACCTCAACATTGAAAAACACCAACAAATTCAACAACAACTTCAACATTGAAAAACACCAACAAATTCAACAACAACCTCGAAATTGAAAAACACCAACAAATTCAAGAAGAACCTAAACATTGAAAAAAACCAACAAATTCAACAACAACCTCAACATTGAAAAACACCAACAAATTCAACAACAACCTCAGCATTGAAAAACAACAACAACCTCAACATTGAAAAACACCAACAAATTCAACAACAACCTCAACATTGAAAAACAACAACAACCTCAACATTGAAAAACACCGACAAATTCAACAACAACTTCAACATTGAAAAACACCAACAAATTCAACAACAACCTCGAAATTGAAAAACACCAACAAATACAACAACAACCTCAACATTGAAAAACAACAAAAACCTCAACATTGAAAAACACCAACAAATTCAACAACAACCTCAACATTGAAAAACAACAACAACCTCAACATTGAAAAACACCAACAAATTCAACAACAACCTCAACATATAAAAACACCAACAAATTCAACAACAACCTCAACATTGAAAAACAACAACAATCTCAACATTGAAAAACACCAACAAATTCAACAACAACCTCAACATTGAAAAACAACAACAACCTCAACATTGAAAAACACCAACAAATTCAACAACAACCTCGACATTGAAAAACACCCTCAAATTCAAAATCAACCTCAACATTGGAAAACACCAACAACCTCAACATTGAAAAACACCAACAAAAAGAACAACAACCTCAACATTGAAAAACACCAACAAATTCAACAAAAACCTCAACATTGAAAAACACCAACAAACTCAACAACAACCTCAACATTGAAAAATAACAACAACCTCAACATTGAAAAACACCAACAAATTCAACAACAACCACAACATTGAAAAACACCAACAAATTCAACAAAAACCTCAACATTGAAAAACAGCAACAAATTCAACAACAACCTCAACATTGAAAAACAACAACAACCTAAACATTGAAAAACACCAACAAATTCAACAACAACCTCAACATTGAAAAACAACAACAACCTCAACATTGAAAAACACCAACAAATTCAACAACAACCTCAACATTGAAAAACACCAACAAATTCAACAACAACCTCAACATTGAAAAGCACCAGCAAATTCAACAACAACTTCAACATTGAAAAACATCATCAAATTCAACAACAACCTCGAAATTGAAAAACACCAACAAATACAACAACTACCTCAACATTGAAAAACAACAAAAACCTCAACATTGAAAAACACCAACAAATTCAACAACAACCTCAACATTGAAAAACAACAACAACATCAACATTGAAAAACACCAGCAAATTCAACAACAACCTCAACATTTAAAAACACCAACAAATTCAACAACAACCTCAACATTGAAAAACAACAACAATCTCAACATTGAAAAACACCAACAAATTCAACAACAACCTCAACATTGAAAAACACCAACAAATTCAACAAGAACCTCAGCATTGAAAAACAACAACAACCTCAACATTGAAAAACACCAACAAATTCAACAACAACCTCAACATTGAGAAACACCAACAAATTCAACAACAACCTCGAAATTGAAAAACACCAACAAATTCAAGAACAACCTAAACATTGAAAAACACCAACAAATTCAACAACAACCTCAACATTGAAAAACAACAACAACCTCAACATTGAAAAACACCAACAAATTCAACAACAACCTCAACGTTGAAAAACACCAACAAATTCAACAACAACCTCAACATTGAAAAACAACAACAACCTCAACATTGAAAAACACCAACAAATTCAACAACAACCTCAACATTGAAAAACACCAACAAATTCAACAACAACCTCAACATTGAAAAACACCAACAAACTCAACAACAACCTCAACATTGAAAAATAACAACAACCTCAACATTGAAAAACACCAACAAATTCAACAACAACCTCAACATTGAAAAACACCAACAAATTCAACAACAACCTCAGCATTGAAAAACAACAACAACCTAAACTTTGAAAAACACCAACAAATTCAACAACAACCTCAACATTGAAAAACAACAACAACCTCAACATTGAAAAACACCAACAAATTCAACAACAACCTCAACATTGAAAAACAATTCAACAACAACCTCAGCATTGAAAATCAACAACAACCTCAACATTGAAAAACACCAACAAATTCAACAACAACCTCAACATTGAAAAACAACAACAACCTCAACATTGAAAAACACCGACAAATTCAACAACAACTTCAACATTGAAAAACACCAACAAATTCAACAACAACCTCAACATTGAAAAACAACAACAACCTCAACATTGCAAAACACCAGCAAATTCAACAACAACCTCAACATTTAAAAACACCAACAAATTCAACAACAACCTCAACATTGAAAAACAACAACAATCTCAACATTGAAAAACACCAACAAATTCAACAACAACCTCAACATTGAAAAACAACAACAACCTCAACATTGAAAGACACCAACAAATTCAACAACAACCTCAACATTGAAAAATACCAACAAATTCAACAGCAACCTCACATTGAAAAACACCAACAAACTCAACAACAACCTCAACATTGAAAAATACCAACAACCTCAACATTGAAAAACACCAACAAATTCAACAACAACCTCAACATTGAAAAACACCAACAAATTCAACAACAAACTCAAGATTGAAAAACAACAACAACCTCAACATTGCAAAACACCAGCAATTTCAACAACATCCTCAACATTTAAAAACACCAACAAATTCAACAACAACCTCAACATTGAAAAACAACAACAATCTCAACATTGAAAAACACCAACGAATTCAACAACAACCTCAACATTGAAAAACAACAACAACCTCAACATTGAAAAACACCAACAAATTCAACAACAACCTCAGCATTGAAAAACACCAACAAATTCAACAACAACCTCAACATTGAAAAACACCAACAAACTCAACTACAACCTCAACATTGAAAAATACCAACAACCTCAACATTGAAAAACACCAACAAATTCAACAACAACCTCAACATTGAAAAACACCAACAAATTCAACAACAAACTCAAGATTGAAAAACATCCTCAAATTCAACAACCTCAACATTGAAAAACACCAACAAATTCAACAACAACCTCAACATTGAAAAACAACAACAACCTCAACATTGAAAAACACCAACAAATTCAACAACAACCTCAACATTGAAAAACAACAACAACCTCAACATTGAAAAACACCATCAAATTCAACAACAACCTCAACATTGAAAAACACCAACAAACTCAACATTGAAAAACACCAACAAATTCAACAACAACCTCAACATTGAAAAACAACAAAAAACTCAACATTGAAAAACACCAACAAATTCAACAATAACCTCAACATTGAAACACAACAACAAGCTCAACATTGAAAAACACAAACAAATCCAACAACAACCTCGAAATTGAAAAACACCAACAAATTCAACAACAACCCCAACATTGAAAAACAACAACAACCTCAACATTGAAAAACACCAACAAATTCAACAACAACCTCAACTTTGAAAAACAACAACAACTTCAACATTGAAAAACACCAACAAATTCAACAACAACCTCAACATTGAAAAACACCAACAAATTCAACAAGAACCTCAGCATTGAAAAACAACAACAACCTCAACATTGAAAAACACCAACAAATTCAACAACAACCTCAACATTGAAAAACAACAACAACCTCAACATTGAAAAACACAAACAAATCCAACAACAACCTCGAAATTGAAAAACACCAACAAATTCAACAACAACCCCAACATTGAAAAACAACAACAACCTCAACATTGAAAAACACCAACAAATTCAACAACAACCTCAACTTTGAAAAACAACAACAACTTCAACATTGAAAAACACCAACAAATTCAACAACAACCTCAACATTGAAAAACACCAACAAATTCAACAAGAACCTCAGCATTGAAAAACAACAACAACCTCAACATTGAAAAACACCAACAAATTCAACAACAACCTCAACATTGAAAAACACCATCAAATTCAACAACAACCTCAACATTGAAAAACAACAACAATCTCAACATTGAAAAACACCAACAAATTCAACAACAACCTCAACAATGAAAAACAACAACAACCTCAACATTGAAAAACACCAACAAATTCAACAACAACTTCAACATTGAAAAACACCAACAAATTCAACAACAACCTCGAAATTGAAAAACACCAACAAATTCAAGAAGAACCTAAACATTGAAAAACACCAACAAATTCAACAACAACCTCAACATTGAAAAACAACAACAACCTCAACATTGAAAAACACCAACAAATTCAACAACAACCTCAACGTTGAAAAACACCAACAAATTCAACAACAACCTCAACATTGAAAAACAACAACAACCTCAACATTGAAAAACACCAACAAATTCAACAACAACCTCAACATTGAAAAATACCAACAAATTCAACAACAACCTCAACATTGAAAAACACCAACAAACTCAACAACAACCTCAACATTGAAAAATAACAACAACCTCAACATTGAAAAACACCAACAAATTCAACAACAACCTCAACATTGAAAAACACCAGCAAATTCAACAGCAACTTCGAAATTGAAAAACAACAACAACCTAAACTTTGAAAAACACCAACAAATTCAACAACAACCTCAACATTGAAAAACAACAACAACCTCAACATTGAAAAACACCAACAAATTCAACAACAACCTCAACATTGAAAAACACCAACAAATTCAACAACAACCTCAGCATTGAAAAACAACAACAACCTCAACATTGAAAAACACCAACAAATTCAACAACAACCTCAACATTGAAAAACAACAACAACCTCAACATTGAAAAACACCGACAAATTCAACAACAACTTCAACATTGAAAAACACCAACAAATTCAACAACAACCTCGAAATTGAAAAACACCAACAAATACAACAATAACCTCAACATTGAAAAAAAACAAAAACCTCAACATTGAAAAACACCAACAAATTCAACAACAACCTCAACATTGAAAAACAACAACAACCTCAACATTGCAAAACACCAACAAATTCAACAACAACCTCAACATTTAAAAACACCAACAAATTCAACAACAACCTCAACATTGAAAAACAACAACAACCTCAACATTGAAAAACACCAACAAATTCAACAACAACCTCGACATTGAAAAACACCCTCAAATTCAAAATCAACCTCAACATTGGAAAACACCAACAACCTCAAAATTGAAAAAACACCAACAAATTCATCAACAACCTCAACATTTAAAAACTACAACAACCTCAACATTGAAAAACACCAACAAATTCAACAACAACCTCAACATTGAAAAACACCAACAAACTCAACAACAACCTCAACATTGAAAAATAACAACAACCTCAACATTGAAAAACACCAACAAATTCAACAACAACCACAACATTGAAAAACACCAACAAATTCAACAAAAACCTCAACATTGAAAAACAGCAACAAATTCAACAACAACCTCAACATTGAAAAACAACAACAACCTAAACATTGAAAAACACCAACAAATTCAACAACAACCTCAACATTGAAAAACAACAACAACCTCAACATTGAAAAACACCAACAAATTCAACAACAACCTCAACATTGAAAAACACCAACAAATTCAACAACAACCTCAACATTGAAAAGCACCAGCAAATTCAACAACAACTTCAACATTGAAAAACACCAACAAATTCAACAACAACCTCGAAATTGAAAAACACCAACAAATACAACAACAACCTCAACATTGAAAAACACCAACAAATTCAACAACAACCTCAACATTGAAAAACACCAACAAACTCAACAACAACCTCAACATTGAAAAATAACAACAACCTCAACATTGAAAAACACCAACAAATTCAACAACAACCACAACATTGAAAAACACCAACAAATTCAACAAAAACCTCAACATTGAAAAACAGCAACAAATTCAACAACAACCTCAACATTGAAAAACAACAACAACCTAAACATTGAAAAACACCAACAAATTCAACAACAACCTCAACATTGAAAAACAACAACAACCTCAACATTGAAAAACACCAACAAATTCAACAACAACCTCAACATTGAAAAACACCAACAAATTCAACAACAACCTCAACATTGAAAAGCACCAGCAAATTCAACAACAACTTCAACATTGAAAAACACCAACAAATTCAACAACAACCTCGAAATTGAAAAACACCAACAAATACAACAACAACCTCAACATTGAAAAACAACAAAAACCTCAACATTGAAAAACACCAACAAATTCAACAACAACCTCAACATTGAAAAACAACAACAACCTCAACATTGCAAAGCACCAGCAAATTCAACAACAACCTCAACATTTAAAAACACCAACAAATTCAACAACAACCTCAACATTGAAAAACAACAACAATCTCAACATTGAAAAACACCAACAAATTCAACAACAACGTCAACATTGAAAAACACCAACAAATTCAACAAGAACCTCAGCATTGAAAAACAACAACAACCTCAACATTGAAAAACACCAACAAATTCAACAACAACCTCAACATTGAAAAACAACAACAACCTCAACATTGAAAAACACCAACAAATTCAACAACAACTTCAACATTGAAAAACACCAACAAATTCAACAACAACCTCGAAATTGAAAAACACCAACAAATTCAAGAACAACCTAAACATTGAAAAACACCAACAAATTCAACAACAACCTCAACATTGAAAAACACCAACAAATTCAACAAGAACCTCAGCATTGAAAAACAACAACAACCTCAACATTGAAAAACACCAACAAATTCAACAACAACCTCAACAATGAAAAACAACAACAACCTCAACATTGAAAAACACCAACAAATTCAACAACAACTTCAACATTGAAAAACACCAACAAATTCAACAACAACCTCGAAATTGAAAAACACCAACAAATTCAAGAAGAACCTAAACATTGAAAAACACCAACAAATTCAACAACAACCTCAACATTGAAAAACAACAACAACCTCAACATTGAAAAACACCAACAAATTCAACAACAACCTCAACGTTGAAAAACACCAACAAATTCAACAACAACCTCAACATTGAAAAACAACAACAACCTCAACATTGAAAAACACCAACAAATTCAACAACAACCTCAACATTGAAAAATACCAACAAATTCAACAACAACCTCAACATTGAAAAACACCAACAAACTCAACAACAACCTCAACATTGAAAAATAACAACAACCTCAACATTGAAAAACACCAACAAATTCAACAACAACCTCAACATTGAAAAACACCAACAAATTCAACAACAACCTCAACATTGAAAAACAACAACAACCTAAACTTTGAAAAACACCAACAAATTCAACAACAACCTCAACATTGAAAAACAACAACAACCTCAACATTGAAAAACACCAACAAATTCAACAACAACCTCAACATTGAAAAACACCAACAAATTCAACAACAACCTCAGCATTGAAAAACAACAACAACCTCAACATTGAAAAACACCAACAAATTCAACAACAACCTCAACATTGAAAAACAACAACAACCTCAACATTGAAAAACACCGACAAATTCAACAACAACTTCAACATTGAAAAACACCAACAAATTCAACAACAACCTCGAAATTGAAAAACACCAACAAATACAACAATAACCTCAACATTGAAAAAAAACAAAAACCTCAACATTGAAAAACACCAACAAATTCAACAACAACCTCAACATTGAAAAACAACAACAACCTCAACATTGCAAAACACCAACAAATTCAACAACAACCTCAACATTTAAAAACACCAACAAATTCAACAACAACCTCAACATTGAAAAACAACAACAATCTCAACATTGAAAAACACCAACAATTTCAACAACAACCTCAACATTGAAAAACAACAACAACCTCAACATTGAAAAACACCAACAAATTCAACAACAACCTCGACATTGAAAAACACCCTCAAATTCAAAATCAACCTCAACATTGGAAAACACCAACAACCTCAAAATTGAAAAAACACCAACAAATTCATCAACAACCTCAACATTTAAAAACTACAACAACCTCAACATTGAAAAACACCAACAAATTCAACAACAACCTCAACATTGAAAAACACCAACAAACTCAACAACAACCTCAACATTGAAAAATAACAACAACCTCAACATTGAAAAACACCAACAAATTCAACAACAACCACAACATTGAAAAACACCAACAAATTCAACAAAAACCTCAACATTGAAAAACAGCAACAAATTCAACAACAACCTCAACATTGAAAAACAACAACAACCTAAACATTGAAAAACACCAACAAATTCAACAACAACCTCAACATTGAAAAACAACAACAACCTCAACATTGAAAAACACCAACAAATTCAACAACAACCTCAACATTGAAAAACACCAACAAATTCAACAACAACCTCAACATTGAAAAGCACCAGCAAATTCAACAACAACTTCAACATTGAAAAACACCAACAAATTCAACAACAACCTCGAAATTGAAAAACACCAACAAATACAACAACAACCTCAACATTGAAAAACACCAACAAATTCAACAACAACCTCAACATTGAAAAACACCAACAAACTCAACAACAACCTCAACATTGAAAAATAACAACAACCTCAACATTGAAAAACACCAACAAATTCAACAACAACCACAACATTGAAAAACACCAACAAATTCAACAAAAACCTCAACATTGAAAAACAGCAACAAATTCAACAACAACCTCAACATTGAAAAACAACAACAACCTAAACATTGAAAAACACCAACAAATTCAACAACAACCTCAACATTGAAAAACAACAACAACCTCAACATTGAAAAACACCAACAAATTCAACAACAACCTCAACATTGAAAAACACCAACAAATTCAACAACAACCTCAACATTGAAAAGCACCAGCAAATTCAACAACAACTTCAACATTGAAAAACACCAACAAATTCAACAACAACCTCGAAATTGAAAAACACCAACAAATACAACAACAACCTCAACATTGAAAAACAACAAAAACCTCAACATTGAAAAACACCAACAAATTCAACAACAACCTCAACATTGAAAAACAACAACAACCTCAACATTGCAAAGCACCAGCAAATTCAACAACAACCTCAACATTTAAAAACACCAACAAATTCAACAACAACCTCAACATTGAAAAACAACAACAATCTCAACATTGAAAAACACCAACAAATTCAACAACAACGTCAACATTGAAAAACACCAACAAATTCAACAAGAACCTCAGCATTGAAAAACAACAACAACCTCAACATTGAAAAACACCAACAAATTCAACAACAACCTCAACATTGAAAAACAACAACAACCTCAACATTGAAAAACACCAACAAATTCAACAACAACTTCAACATTGAAAAACACCAACAAATTCAACAACAACCTCGAAATTGAAAAACACCAACAAATTCAAGAACAACCTAAACATTGAAAAACACCAACAAATTCAACAACAACCTCAACATTGAAAAACAACAACAACCTCAACATTGAAAAACACCAACAAATTCAACAACAACCTCAACGTTGAAAAACACCAACAAATTCAACAACAACCTCAACATTGAAAAACAACAACAACCTCAACATTGAAAAACACCAACAAATTCAACAACAACCTCAACATTGAAAAACACCAACAAATTCAACAACAACCTCAACATTGAAAAACACCAACAAACTCAACAACAACCTCAACATTGAAAAATAACAACAACCTCAACATTGAAAAACACCAACAAATTCAACAACAACCTCAACATTGAAAAACACCAGCAAATTCAACAGCAACCTCGAAATTGAAAAACAACAACAACCTAAACTTTGAAAAACACCAACAAATTCAACAACAACCTCAACATTGAAAAACAACAACAACCTCAACATTGAAAAACACCAACAAATTCAACAACAACCTCAACATTGAAAAACAATTCAACAACAACCTCAGCATTGAAAAACAACAACAACCTCAACATTGAAAAACACCAACAAATTCAACAACAACCTCAACATTGAAAAACATCAACAACCTCAACATTGAAAAACACCGACAAATTCAACAACAACTTCAACATTGAAAAACACCAACAAATTCAACAACAACCTCAACATTGAAAAACAACAACAACCTCAACATTGCAAAACACCAGCAAATTCAACAACAACCTCAACATTTAAAAACACCAACAAATTCAACAACAACCTCAACATTGAAAAACAACAACAATCTCAACATTGAAAAACACCAACAAATTCAACAACAACCTCAACATTGAAAAACAACAACAACCTCAACATTGAAAAACACCAACAAATTCAACAACCACCTCAACATTGAAAAACACCAACAAATTCAACAACAACCTCACATTGAAAAATACCAACAAACTCAACAACAACCTCAACATTGAAAAATACCAACAACCTCAACATTGAAAAACACCAACAAATTCAACAACAACCTCAACATTGAAAAGCACCAACAAATTCAACAACAAACTCAAGATTGAAAAACAACAACAACCTCAACATTGCAAAACACCAGCTAATTCAACAACATCCTCAACATTTAAAAACACCAACAAATTCAACAACAACCTCAACATTGAAAAACAACAACAATCTCAACATTGAAAAACACCAACAAATTCAACAACAACCTCAACATTGAAAAACAACAACAACCTCAACATTGAAAAACACCAACAAATTCAACAACAACCTCAGCATTGAAAAACACCAACAAATTCAACAACAACCTCAACATTGAAAAACACCAACAAACTCAACAACATCCTCAACATTGAAAAACACCAACAAATTCAACAATAACCTCAACATTGAAAAACAACATCAACCTCAACATTGAAAAACACAAACAAATCCAACAACAACCTCGAAATTGAAAAACACCAACAAATTCAACAACAACCTCAACATTGAAAAACAACAACAACCTCAACATTGAAAAACACCAACAAATTCAACAACAACCTCAACATTGAAAAACAACAACAACCTCAACATTGAAAAACACCAACAAATTCAACAACAACCTCAACATTGAAAAACACCAACAAATTCAACAAGAACCTCAGCATTGAAAAACAACAACAACCTCAACATTGAAAAACACCAACAAATTCAACAACAACCTCAACATTGAAAAACAACAACAACCTCAACATTGAAAAACACCAACAAATTCAACAACAACTTCAACATTGAAAAACACCAACAAATTCAACAACAACCTCGAAATTGAAAAACACCAACAAATTCAAGAAGAACCTAAACATTGAAAAACACCAACAAATTCAACAACAACCTCAACATTGAAAAACAACAACAACCTCAACATTGAAAAACACCAACAAATTCAACAACAACCTCAACGTTGAAAAACACCAACAAATTCAACAACAACCTCAACATTGAAAAACAACAACAACCTCAACATTGAAAAACACCAACAAATTCAACAACAACCTCAACATTGAAAAATACCAACAAATTCAACAACAACCTCAACATTGAAAAACACCAACAAACTCAACAACAACCTCAACATTGAAAAATAACAACAACCTCAACATTGAAAAACACCAACAAATTCAACAACAACCTCAACATTGAAAAACACCAACAAATTCAACAACAACCTCAACATTGAAAAACAACAACAACCTAAACTTTGAAAAACACCAACAAATTCAACAACAACCTCAACATTGAAAAACAACAACAACCTCAACATTGAAAAACACCAACAAATTCAACAACAACCTCAACATTGAAAAACACCAACAAATTCAACAACAACCTCAGCATTGAAAAACAACAACAACCTCAACATTGAAAAACACCAACAAATTCAACAACAACCTCAACATTGAAAAACAACAACAACCTCAACATTGAAAAACACCGACAAATTCAACAACAACTTCAACATTGAAAAACACCAACAAATTCAACAACAACCTCGAAATTGAAAAACACCAACAAATACAACAACAACCTCAACATTGAAAAACAACAAAAACCTCAACATTGAAAAACACCAACAAATTCAACAACAACCTCAACATTGAAAAACAACAACAACCTCAACATTGCAAAACACCAACAAATTCAACAACAACCTCAACATTTAAAAACACCAACAAATTCAACAACAACCTCAACATTGAAAAACAACAACAACCTCAACATTGAAAAACAACAACAACCTCAACATTGAAAAACACCAACAAATTCAACAACAACCTCGACATTGAAAAACACCCTCAAATTCAAAATCAACCTCAACATTGGAAAACACCAACAACCTCAAAATTGAAAAAACACCAACAAATTCATCAACAACCTCAACATTTAAAAACTACAACAACCTCAACATTGAAAAACACCAACAAATTCAACAACAACCTCAACATTGAAAAACACCAACAAACTCAACAACAACCTCAACATTGAAAAATAACAACAACCTCAACATTGAAAAACACCAACAAATTCAACAACACCCACAACATTGAAAAACACCAACAAATTCAACAAAAACCTCAACATTGAAAAACAGCAACAAATTCAACAACAACCTCAACATTGAAAAACAACAACAACCTAAACATTGAAAAACACCAACAAATTCAACAACAACCTCAACATTGAAAAACAACAACAACCTCAACATTGAAAAACACCAACAAATTCAACAACAACCTCAACATTGAAAAACACCAACAAATTCAACAACAACCTCAACATTGAAAAGCACCAGCAAATTCAACAACAACTTCAACATTGAAAAACACCAACAAATTCAACAACAACCTCGAAATTGAAAAACACCAACAAATACAACAACAACCTCAACATTGAAAAACAACAAAAACCTCAACATTGAAAAACACCAACAAATTCAACAACAACCTCAACATTGAAAAACAACAACAACCTCAACATTGCAAAACACCAGCAAATTCAACAACAACCTCAACATTTAAAAACACCAACAAATTCAACAACAACCTCAACATTGAAAAACAACAACAATCTCAACATTGAAAAACACCAACAAATTCAACAACAACCTCAACATTGAAAAACACCAACAAATTCAACAAGAACCTCAGCATTGAAAAACAACAACAACCTCAACATTGAAAAACACCAACAAATTCAACAACAACCTCAACATTGAAAAACAACAACAACCTCAACATTGAAAAACACCAACAAATTCAACAACAACTTCAACATTGAAAAACACCAACAAATTCAACAACAACCTCGAAATTGAAAAACACCAACAAATTCAAGAACAACCTAAACATTGAAAAACACCAACAAATTCAACAACAACCTCAACATTGAAAAACAACAACAACCTCAACATTGAAAAACACCAACAAATTCAACAACAACCTCAACGTTGAAAAACACCAACAAATTCAACAACAACCTCAACATTGAAAAACAACAACAACCTCAACATTGAAAAACACCAACAAATTCAACAACAACCTCAACATTGAAAAACACCAACAAATTCAACAACAACCTCAACATTGAAAAACACCAACAAACTCAACAACAACCTCAACATTGAAAAATAACAACAACCTCAACATTGAAAAACACCAACAAATTCAACAACAACCTCAACATTGAAAAACACCAGCAAATTCAACAGCAACTTCGAAATTGAAAAACAACAACAACCTAAACTTTGAAAAACACCAACAAATTCAACAACAACCTCAACATTGAAAAACAACAACAACCTCAACATTGAAAAACACCAACAAATTCAACAACAACCTCAACATTGAAAAACAATTCAACAACAACCTCAGCATTGAAAAACAACAACAACCTCAACATTGAAAAACACCAACAAATTCAACAACAACCTCAACATTGAAAAACAACAACAACCTCAACATTGAAAAACACCGACAAATTCAACAACAACCTCAACATTGAAAAACAACAACAATCTCAACATTGAAAAACACCAACAAATTCAACAACAACCTCAACATTGAAAAACAACAACAACCTCAACATTGAAAAACACCAGCAAATTCAACAACAACCTCAGCATTGAAAAACACCAACAAATTCAACAACAACCTCAACATTGAAAAACACCAACAAACTCAACAACAACCTCAACATTGAAAAATACCAACAACCTCAACATTGAAAAACACCAACAAATTCAACAACAACCTCAACATTGAAAAACACCAACAAATTCAACAACAAACTCAAGATTGAAAAACATCCTCAAATTCAACAACCTCAACATTGAAAAACAACAACAACCTCATCATTGAAAAACACCAACAAATTCAACAACAACCTCAACATTGAAAAACACCAACAAATTCAACAACAACCTCAACATTGAAAAACAACAACAACCTCAACATTGAAAAACACCAACAAATTCAACAACAACCTCAACATTGAAAAACAACAACAACCTCAACATTGAAAAACACCAACAAATTCAACAACAACCTGAACATTGAAAAACACCAACAAACTCAACATTGAAAAACACCAACAAATTCAACAACAACCTCAACATTGAAAAACAACAACAAACTCAACATTGAAAAACACCAACAAATTCAACAATAACCTCAACATTGAAAAACAACAACAACCTCAACATTGAAAAACACAAACAAATCCAACAACAACCTCGAAATTGAAAAACACCAACAAATTCAACAACAACCTCAACATTGAAAAACAACAACAACCTCAACATTGAAAAACACCAACAAATTCAACAACAACCTCAACATTGAAAACCAACAACAACCTCAACATTGAAAAACACCAACAAATTCAACAACAACCTCAACATTGAAAAACACCGACAAATTCAACAAGAACCTCAGCATTGAAAAACAACAACAACCTCAACATTGAAAAACACCAACAAATTCAACAACAACCTCAACATTGAAAAACAACAACAACCTCAACATTGAAAAACACCAACAAATTCAACAACAACTTCAACATTGAAAAACACCAACAAATTCAACAACAACCTCGAAATTGAAAAACACCAACACATTCAAGAACAACCTAAACATTGAAAAACACCAAGAAATTCAACAACAACCTCGAAATTGAAAAACACCAACAAATACAACAACAACCTCAACATTGAAAAACAACAAAAACCTCAACATTGAAAAACACCAACAAATTCAACAACAACCTCAACATTGAAAAACAACAACAACCTCAACATTGCAAAACAACAACAAATTCAACAACAACCTCAACATTTAAAAACACCAACAAATTCAAAAACAACCTCAACATTGAAAAACAACAACAATCTCAACATTGAAAAACACCAACAAATTCAACAACAACCTCAACATTGAAAAACAACAACAACCTCAACATTGAAAAACACCAACAAATTCAACAACAACCTCGACATTGAAAAACACCCTCAAATTCAAAATCAACCTCAACATTGAACAACACCAACAAATTCAAAAACAACCTCAACATTGAAAAACAACAACAATCTCAAGATTGAAAAACACCAACAAATACAACAACAACCTCAACATTGAAAAACAACAACAACCTCAACATTGAAAAACACCAACAAATTCAACAACAACCTCGACATTGAAAAACACCCTCAAATTCAAAATCAACCTCAACATTGGAAAACACCAACAACCTCAAAATTGAAAAAACACCAACAAATTCAACAGCAACCTCATCATTTAAAAACAACAACAACCTCAACATTGAAAAACACCAACAAATTCAACAACAACCTCAACATTGAAAAACACCAACAAACTCAACAACAACCTCAACATTTAAAAACACCAACAAATTCAACAACAACCTCAACATTGAAAAACAACAACAATCTCAACATTGAAAAACACCAACAAATTCAACAACAACCTCAACATTGAAAAACACCAACAAATTCAACAAGAACCTCAGCATTGAAAAACAACAACAACCTCAACATTGAAAAACACCAACAAATTCAACAACAACCTCAACATTGAAAAACAACAACAACCTCAACATTGAAAAACACCAACAAATTAAACAACAACTTCAACATTGAAAAACACCAACAAATTCAACAACAACCTCGAAATTGAAAAACACCAACAAATTCAAGAACAACCTAAACATTGAAAAACACCAACAAATTCAACAACAACCTCAACATTGAAAAACAACAACAACCTCAACATTGAAAAACACCAACAAATTCAACAACAACCTCAACGTTGAAAAACACCAACAAATTCAACAACAACCTCAACATTGAAAAACAACAACAACCTCAACATTGAAAAACACCAACAAATTCAACAACAACCTCAACATTGAAAAACACCAACAAATTCAACAACAACCTCAACATTGAAAAACACCAACAAACTCAACAACAACCTCAACATTGAAAAATAACAACAACCTCAACATTGAAAAACACCAACAAATTCAACAACAACCTCAACATTGAAAAACACCAGCAAATTCAACAGCAACCTCGAAATTGAAAAACAACAACAACCTAAACTTTGAAAAACACCAACAAATTCAACAACAACCTCAACATTGAAAAACAACAACAACCTCAACATTGAAAAACACCAACAAATTCAACAACAACCTCAACATTGAAAAACAATTCAACAACAACCTCAGCATTGAAAAACAACAACAACCTCAACATTGAAAAACACCAACAAATTCAACAACAACCTCAACATTGAAAAACAACAACAACCTCAACATTGAAAAACACCGACAAATTCAACAACAACTTCAACATTGAAAAACACCAACAAATTCAACAACAACCTCAACATTGAAAAACAACAACAACCTCAACATTGCAAAACACCAGCAAATTCAACAACAACCTCAACATTTAAAAACACCAACAAATTCAACAACAACCTCAACATTGAAAAACAACAACAATCTCAACATTGAAAAACACCATCAAATTCAACAACAACCTCAACATTGAAAAACAACAACAACCTCAACATTGAAAAACACCAACAAATTCAACAACAACCTCAACATTGAAAAACACCAACAAATTCAACAACAACCTCACATTGAAAAATACCAACAAACTCAACAACAACCTCAACATTGAAAAATACCAACAACCTCAACATTGAAAAACACCAACAAATTCAACAACAACCTCAACATTGAAAAGCACCAACAAATTCAACAACAAACTCAAGATTGAAAAACAACAACAACCTCAACATTGCAAAACACCAGCTAATTCAACAACATCCTCAACATTTAAAAACACCAACAAATTCAACAACAACCTCAACATTGAAAAACAACAACAATCTCAACATTGAAAAACACCAACAAATTCAACAACAACCTCAACATTGAAAAACAACAACAACCTCAACATTGAAAAACACCAGCAAATTCAACAACAACCTCAGCATTGAAAAACACCAACAAATTCAACAACAACCTCAACATTGAAAAACACCAACAAACTCAACAACAACCTCAACATTGAAAAATACCAACAACCTCAACATTGAAAAACACCAACAAATTCAACAACAACCTCAACATTGAAAAACACCAACAAATTCAACAACAAACTCAAGATTGAAAAACATCCTCAAATTCAACAACCTCAACATTGAAAAACAACAACAACCTCATCATTGAAAAACACCAACAAATTCAACAACAACCTCAACATTGAAAAACACCAACAAATTCAACAACAACCTCAACATTGAAAAACAACAACAACCTCAACATTGAAAAACACCAACAAATTCAACAACAACCTCAACATTGAAAAACAACAACAACCTCAACATTGAAAAACACCAACAAATTCAACAACAACCTGAACATTGAAAAACACCAACAAACTCAACATTGAAAAACACCAACAAATTCAACAACAACCTCAACATTGAAAAACAACAACAAACTCAACATTGAAAAACACCAACAAATTCAACAATAACCTCAACATTGAAAAACAACAACAACCTCAACATTGAAAAACACAAACAAATCCAACAACAACCTCGAAATTGAAAAACACCAACAAATTCAACAACAACCTCAACATTGAAAAACAACAACAACCTCAACATTGAAAAACACCAACAAATTCAACAACAACCTCAACATTGAAAAACAACAACAACCTCAACATTGAAAAACACCAACAAATTCAACAACAACCTCAACATTGAAAAACACCGACAAATTCAACAAGAACCTCAGCATTGAAAAACAACAACAACCTCAACATTGAAAAACACCAACAAATTCAACAACAACCTCAACATTGAAAAACAACAACAACCTCAACATTGAAAAACACCAACAAATTCAACAACAACTTCAACATTGAAAAACACCAACAAATTCAACAACAACCTCGAAATTGAAAAACACCAACATATTCAAGAACAACCTAAACATTGAAAAACACCAAGAAATTCAACAACAACCTCGAAATTGAAAAACACCAACAAATACAACAACAACCTCAACATTGAAAAACAACAAAAACCTCAACATTGAAAAACACCAACAAATTCAACAACAACCTCAACATTGAAAAACAACAACAACCTCAACATTGCAAAACAACAACAAATTCAACAACAACCTCAACATTTAAAAACACCAACAAATTCAAAAACAACCTCAACATTGAAAAACAACAACAATCTCAACATTGAAAAATACCAACAAATTCAACAACAACCTCAACATTGAAAAACAACAACAACCTCAACATTGAAAAACACCAACAAATTCAACAACAACCTCGACATTGAAAAACACCCTCAAATTCAAAATCAACCTCAACATTGAACAACACCAACAAATTCAAAAACAACCTCAACATTGAAAAACAACAACAATCTCAAGATTGAAAAACACCAACAAATACAACAACAACCTCAACATTGAAAAACAACAACAACCTCAACATTGAAAAACACCAACAAATTCAACAACAACCTCGACATTGAAAAACACCCTCAAATTCAAAATCAACCTCAACATTGGAAAACACCAACAACCTCAAAATTGAAAAAACACCAACAAATTCAACAGCAACCTCATCATTTAAAAACAACAACAACCTCAACATTGAAAAACACCAACAAATTCAACAACAACCTCAACATTGAAAAACACCAACAAACTCAACAACAACCTCAACATTGAAAAACAACCACAACCTCAACATTGAAAAACACCAACAAATTCAACAACAACCACAACATGGAAAAACACCAACAAATTCAACAAAAACCTCAACATTGAAAAACACCAACAAATTCAACAACAACCTCAACATTGAAAAACAACAACAACCTAAACATTGAAAAACACCAACAAATTCAACAACAACCTCAACATTGAAAAACAACAACAACCTCAACATTGAAAAACACCAACAAATTCAACAACAACCTCAACATTGAAAAACACCAACAAATTCAACAACAACCTCAGCATTGAAAAACAACAACAACCTCAACATTGAAAAACACCAACAAATTCAACAACAACCTCAACATTGAAAAACATCAACAACCTCAACATTGAAAAACACCAGCAAAATCAACAACAACTTCAAGATTGAAAAACACCAACAAATTCAACAACAACCTCGAAATTGAAAAACACCAACAAATACAACAACAACCTCAACATTGAAAAACAACAAAAACCTCAACATTGAAAAACACCAACAAATTCAACAACAACCTCAACATTGAAAAACAACAACAACCTCAACATTGCAAAACACCAGCAAATTCAACAACAACCTCAACATTTAAAAACACCAACAAATTCAACAACAACCTCAACATTGAAAAACAACAACAATCTCAACATTGAAAAACACCAACAAATTCAACAACAACCTCAACATTGAAAAACAACAACAACCTCAACATTGAAAAACACCAACAAATTCAACAACAACCTCAACATTGAAAAACACCAACAAATTCAACTACAACCTCAACATTGAAAAACACCAACAAACTCAACAACAACCTCAACATTGAAAAATACCAACAACCTCAACATTGAAAAACACCAACAAATTCAACAACAACCTCAACATTGAAAAACACCAACAAATTCAACAACAAACTCAAGATTGAAAAACACCCACAAATTCAACAACCTCAACATTGAAAAACAACAACAACCTCATCATTGAAAAACACCAACAAATTCAACAACAACCTCAACATTGAAAAACACCAACAAATTCAACAACAACCTAAACATTGAAAAACAACAACAACCTCAACATTGAAAAACACCAACAAATTCAACAACAACCTCAACATTGAAAAACAACAACAACCTCAACATTGAAAAACACCAACAAATTCAACAACAACCTCAACATTGAAAAACACCAACAAACTCAACATTGAAAAACACCAACAAATTCAACAACAACCTCAACATTGAAAAACAACAACAAACTCAACATTGAAAAACACCAACAAATTCAACAATAACCTCAACATTGAAAAACAACAACAACCTCAACATTGAAAAACACAAACAAATCCAACAACAACCTCGAAATTGAAAAACACCAACAAATTCAACAACAACCTCAACATTGAAAAACAACAACAACCTCAACATTGAAAAACACCAACAAATTCAACAACAACCTCAACATTGAAAAACAACTACAACCTCAACATTGAAAAACACCAACAAATTCAACAAGAACCTCAACATTGAAAAACACCAACAAATTCAACAAGAACCTCAGCATTGAAAAACAACAACAACCTCAACATTGAAAAACACCAACAAATTCAACAACAACCTCAACATTGAAAAACAACAACAACCTCAACATTGAAAAACACCAACAAATTCAACAACAACTTCAACATTGAAAAACACCAACAAATTCAACAACAACCTCGAAATTGAAAAACACCAACAAATTCAACAACAACCTAAACATTGAAAAACACCAACAAATTCAACAACAACCTCAACATTCAAAAACAACAACAACCTCAACACTGAAAAACACCAACAAATTCAACAACAACCTCAACGTTGAAAAACACCAACAAATTCAACAACAACCTCAACATTGAAAAACAACAACAACCTCAACATTGAAAAACACCAACAAATTCAACAACAACCTCAACATTGAAAAACACCAACAAATTCAACAACAACCTCAACATTGATAAACACCAACAAACTCAACAACAACCTCAACATTGAAAAATAACAACAACCTCAACATTGAAAAACACCAACAAATTCAACAACAACCTCAACATTGAAAAACACCAACAAATTCAACAACAACCTCAACATTGAAAAACCACAACAACCTAAACTTTGAAAAACACCAACAAATTCAACAACAACCTCAACATTGAAAAACAACAACAACCTCAACATTGAAAAACACCAACAAATTCAACAACAACCTCAACATTGAAAAACACCAACAAATTCAACAACAACCTCAGCATTGAAAAACAACAACAACCTCAACATTGAAAAACACCAACAAATTCAACAACAACCTCAACATTGAAAAACAACAACAACCTCAACATTGAAAAACACCGACAAATTCAACAACAACCTCGAAATTGAAAAACACCAACAAATACAACAACAACCTCAACATTGAAAAACAACAACAACCTCAACATTGAAAAACACCAACAAATTCAAAAACAACCTCAACATTGAAAAACAACAACAACCTCAACATTGAAAAACACCAACAAATTCAACAACAACCTCGACATTGAAAAACACCCTCAAATTCAAAATCAACCTCAACATTGAACAACACCAACAACCTCAATATTGAAAAAACACCAGCAAATTCAACAACAACCTCAACATTGAAAAACAACAACAACCTCAACATTGAAAAACACCGACAATTCAACAACAACTTCAACATTG
Organism: Isurus oxyrinchus; assembly: GCA_026770705.1. Taxonomy (NCBI): domain Eukaryota; kingdom Metazoa; phylum Chordata; class Chondrichthyes; order Lamniformes; family Lamnidae; genus Isurus; species Isurus oxyrinchus. Next base: position 26,749 of record JANJGN010000451.1, on the reverse strand, counting down.
AAAAACACCAACAAATTCAACAACAACCTCGAAATTGAAAAACACCAACAAATACAACAACAACCTCAACATTGAAAAACAACAAAAACCTCAACATTGAAAAACACCAACAAATTCAGCAACAACCTCAACATTGAAAAACAACAACAACCTCAACATTGCAAAACACCAACAAATTCAACAACAACCTCAACATTTAAAAACACCAACAAATTCAACAACAACCTCAACATTGAAAAACAACAACAATCTCAGCATTGAAAAACACCAACAAATTCAACAACAACCTCAACATTGAAAAACAACAACAACCTCAACATTGAAAAACACCAACAAATTCAACAACAACCTCGACATTGAAAAACACCCTCAAATTCAAAATCAACCTCAACATTGAACAACACCAACAACCTCAAAATTGAAAAAACACCCGCAAATTCAACAACAACCTCAACATTTAAAAACAACAACAACCTCAACATTGAAAAACACCAACAAACTCAACAACAACCTCAACATTGAAAAATAACAACAACCTCAACATTGAAAAACACCAACAAATTCAACAACAACCTCAACATTGAAAAACACCAACAAATTCAACAACAACCTCAACATTGAAAAACAACAACAACCTCAACATTGAAAAACACCAACAAACTCAACATTGAAAAACACCAACAAACTCAACAAGAACCTCAACATTGAAAAACAACAACAAACTCAACATTGAAAAACACCAACAAATTCAACAATAACCTCAACATTGAAAAACAACAACAACCTCAACATTGAAAAACACAAACAAATCCAACAACAACCTCGAAATTGAAAAACACCAACAAATTCAACAACAAACTCAACATTGAAAAACAACAACAACCTCAACATTGAAAAACACCAACAAATTCAACAACAACCTCAACATTGAAAAACACCAACAAATTCAACAACAACCTCAACATTGAAAAACACCAACAAACTCAACAACAACCTCAACATTGAAAAATACCAACAACCTCAACATTGAAAAACACCAACAAATTCAACAACAACCTCAACATTGAAAAACACCAACAAATTCAACAACAAACTCAAGATTGAAAAACACCCACAAATTCAACAACCTCAACATTGAAAAACAACAACAACCTCATCATTGAAAAACACCAACAAATTCAACAACAACCTCAACATTGAAAAACACCAACAAATTCAACAACAACCTCAAAATTGAAAAACAACAACAACCTCAACATTGAAAAACACCAACAAATTCAACAACAACCTCAACATTGAAAAACAACGACAACCTCAACATTGAAAAACACCAACAAATTCAACAATAACCTCAACATTGAAAAACAACAACAACCTCAACATTGAAAAACACAAACAAATCCAACAACAACCTCGAAATTGAAAAACACCAACAAATTCAACAACAATCTCAACATTGAAAAACACCAACAAATTCAACAACAACCTCAACATTGAAAAACACCAACAAATTCAACAAGAACCTCAGCATTGAAAAACAACAACAACCTCAACATTGAAAAACACCAACAAATTCAACAACAACCTCAACATTGAAAAACAACAACAACCTCAACATTGAAAAACACCAACAAATTCAACAACAACTTCAACATTGAAAAACACCAACAAATTCAACTACAACCTCGAAATTGAAAAACACCAACAAATTCAAGAACAACCTAAACATTGAAAAACACCAACAAATTCAACAACAACCTCAACATTGAAAAACAACAACAACCTCAACATTGAAAAACACCAACAAATTCAACAACAACCTCAACGTTGAAAAACACCAACAAATTCAACAACAACCTCAACATTGAAAAACAACAACAACCTCAACATTGAAAAACACCAACAAATTCAACAACAACCTCAACATTGAAAAACACCAACAAATTCAACAACAACCTCAACATTGAAAAACACCAACAAACTCAACAACAACCTCAACATTGAAAAATAACAACAACCTCAACATTGAAAAACACCAACAAATTCAACAACAACCTCAACATTGAAAAACACCAGCAAATTCAACAGCAACCTCGAAATTGAAAAACAACAACAACCTAAACTTTGAAAAACACCAACAAATTCAACAACAACCTCAACATTGAAAAACAACAACAACCTCAACATTGAAAAACACCAACAAATTCAACAACAACCTCAACATTGAAAAACAATTCAACAACAACCTCAGCATTGAAAAACAACAACAACCTCAACATTGAAAAACACCAACAAATTCAACAACAACCTCAACATTGAAAAACAACAACAACCTCAACATTGAAAAACACCGACAAATTCAACAACAACCTCAACATTGAAAAACAACAACAATCTCAACATTGAAAAACACCAACAAATTCAACAACAACCTCAACATTGAAAAACAACAACAACCTCAACATTGAAAAACACCAGCAAATTCAACAACAACCTCAGCATTGAAAAACACCAACAAATTCAACAACAACCTCAACATTGAAAAACACCAACAAACTCAACAACAACCTCAACATTGAAAAATACCAACAACCTCAACATTGAAAAACACCAACAAATTCAACAACAACCTCAACATTGAAAAACACCAACAAATTCAACAACAAACTCAAGATTGAATAACATCCTCAAATTCAACAACCTCAACATTGAAAAACAACAACAACCTCATCATTGAAAAACACCAACAAATTCAACAACAACCTCAACATTGAAAAACACCAACAAATTCAACAACAACCTCAACATTGAAAAACAACAACAACCTCAACATTGAAAAACACCAACAAATTCAACAACAACCTCAACATTGAAAAACAACAACAACCTCAACATTGAAAAACACCAACAAATTCAACAACAACCTGAACATTGAAAAACACCAACAAACTCAACATTGAAAAACACCAACAAATTCAACAACAACCTCAACATTGAAAAACAACAACAAACTCAACATTGAAAAACACCAACAAATTCAACAATAACCTCAACATTGAAAAACAACAACAACCTCAACATTGAAAAACACAAACAAATCCAACAACAACCTCGAAATTGAAAAACACCAACAAATTCAACAACAACCTCAACATTGAAAAACAACAACAACCTCAACATTGAAAAACACCAACAAATTCAACAACAACCTCAACATTGAAAAACAACAACAACCTCAACATTGAAAAACACCAACAAATTCAACAACAACCTCAACATTGAAAAACACCGACAAATTCAACAAGAACCTCAGCATTGAAAAACAACAACAACCTCAACATTGAAAAACACCAACAAATTCAACAACAACCTCAACATTGAAAAACAACAACAACCTCAACATTGAAAAACACCAACAAATTCAACAACAACTTCAACATTGAAAAACACCAACAAATTCAACAACAACCTCGAAATTGAAAAACACCAACATATTCAAGAACAACCTAAACATTGAAAAACACCAAGAAATTCAACAACAACCTCGAAATTGAAAAACACCAACAAATACAACAACAACCTCAACATTGAAAAACAACAAAAACCTCAACATTGAAAAACACCAACAAATTCAACAACAACCTCAACATTGAAAAACAACAACAACCTCAACATTGCAAAACAACAACAAATTCAACAACAACCTCAACATTTAAAAACACCAACAAATTCAAAAACAACCTCAACATTGAAAAACAACAACAATCTCAACATTGAAAAACACCAACAAATTCAACAACAACCTCAACATTGAAAAACAACAACAACCTCAACATTGAAAAACACCAACAAATTCAACAACAACCTCGACATTGAAAAACACCCTCAAATTCAAAATCAACCTCAACATTGAACAACACCAACAAATTCAAAAACAACCTCAACATTGAAAAACAACAACAATCTCAAGATTGAAAAACACCAACAAATACAACAACAACCTCAACATTGAAAAACAACAACAACCTCAACATTGAAAAACACCAACAAATTCAACAACAACCTCGACATTGAAAAACACCCTCAAATTCAAAATCAACCTCAACATTGGAAAACACCAACAACCTCAAAATTGAAAAAACACCAACAAATTCAACAGCAACCTCATCATTTAAAAACAACAACAACCTCAACATTGAAAAACACCAACAAATTCAACAACAACCTCAACATTGAAAAACAGCAACAAACTCAACAACAACCTCAACATTTAAAAACACCAACAAATTCAACAACAACCTCAACATTGAAAAACAACAACAATCTCAACATTGAAAAACACCAACAAATTCAACAACAACCTCAACATTGAAAAACACCAACAAATTCAACAAGAACCTCAGCATTGAAAAACAACAACAACCTCAACATTGAAAAACACCAACAAATTCAACAACAACCTCAACATTGAAAAACAACAACAACCTCAACATTGAAAAACACCAACAAATTCAACAACAACTTCAACATTGAAAAACACCAACAAATTCAACAACAACCTCGAAATTGAAAAACACCAACAAATTCAAGAACAACCTAAACATTGAAAAACACCAACAAATTCAACAACAACCTCAACATTGAAAAACAACAACAACCTCAACATTGAAAAACACCAACAAATTCAACAACAACCTCAACGTTGAAAAACACCAACAAATTCAACAACAACCTCAACATTGAAAAACAACAACAACCTCAACATTGAAAAACACCAACAAATTCAACAACAACCTCAACATTGAAAAACACCAACAAATTCAACAACAACCTCAACATTGAAAAACACCAACAAACTCAACAACAACCTCAACATTGAAAAATAACAACAACCTCAACATTGAAAAACACCAACAAATTCAACAACAACCTCAACATTGAAAAACACCAGCAAATTCAACAGCAACCTCGAAATTGAAAAACAACAACAACCTAAACTTTGAAAAACACCAACAAATTCAACAACAACCTCAACATTGAAAAACAACAACAACCTCAACATTGAAAAACACCAACAAATTCAACAACAACCTCAACATTGAAAAACAATTCAACAACAACCTCAGCATTGAAAAACAACAACAACCTCAACATTGAAAAACACCAACAAATTCAACAACAACCTCAACATTGAAAAACAACAACAACCTCAACATTGAAAAACACCGACAAATTCAACAACAACTTCAACATTGAAAAACACCAACAAATTCAACAACAACCTCAACATTGAAAAACAACAACAACCTCAACATTGCAAAACACCAGCAAATTCAACAACAACCTCAACATTTAAAAACACCAACAAATTCAACAACAACCTCAACATTGAAAAACAACAACAACCTCAACATTGAAAAACACCAACAAATTCAACAACAACCTCAACATTGAAAAACACCAACAAATTCAACAACAACCTCACATTGAAAAATACCAACAAACTCAACAACAACCTCAACATTGAAAAATACCAACAACCTCAACATTGAAAAACACCAACAAATTCAACAACAACCTCAACATTGAAAAGCACCAACAAATTCAACAACAAACTCAAGATTGAAAAACAACAACAACCTCAACATTGCAAAACACCAGCTAATTCAACAACATCCTCAACATTTAAAAACACCAACAAATTCAACAACAACCTCAACATTGAAAAACAACAACAATCTCAACATTGAAAAACACCAACAAATTCAACAACAACCTCAACATTGAAAAAAAACAACAACCTCAACATTGAAAAACACCAGCAAATTCAACAACAACCTCAGCATTGAAAAACACCAACAAATTCAACAACAACCTCAACATTGAAAAACACCAACAAACTCAACAACAACCTCAACATTGAAAAATACCAACAACCTCAACATTGAAAAACACCAACAAATTCAACAACAACCTCAACATTGAAAAACACCAACAAATTCAACAACAAACTCAAGATTGAAAAACATCCTCAAATTCAACAACCTCAACATTGAAAAACAACAACAACCTCATCATTGAAAAACACCAACAAATTCAACAACAACCTCAACATTGAAAAACACCAACAAATTCAACAACAACCTCAACATTGAAAAACAACAACAACCTCAACATTGAAAAACACCAACAAATTCAACAACAACCTCAACATTGAAAAACAACAACAACCTCAACATTGAAAAACACCAACAAATTCAACAACAACCTGAACATTGAAAAACACCAACAAACTCAACATTGAAAAACACCAACAAATTCAACAACAACCTCAACATTGAAAAACAACAACAAACTCAACATTGAAAAACACCAACAAATTCAACAATAACCTCAACATTGAAAAACAACAACAACCTCAACATTGAAAAACACAAACAAATCCAACAACAACCTCGAAATTGAAAAACACCAACAAATTCAACAACAACCTCAACATTGAAAAACAACAACAACCTCAACATTGAAAAACACCAACAAATTCAACAACAACCTCAACATTGAAAAACAACAACAACCTCAACATTGAAAAACACCAACAAATTCAACAACAACCTCAACATTGAAAAACACCGACAAATTCAACAAGAACCTCAGCATTGAAAAACAACAACAACCTCAACATTGAAAAACACCAACAAATTCAACAACAACCTCAACATTGAAAAACAACAACAACCTCAACATTGAAAAACACCAACAAATTCAACAACAACTTCAACATTGAAAAACACCAACAAATTCAACAACAACCTCGAAATTGAAAAACACCAACATATTCAAGAACAACCTAAACATTGAAAAACACCAAGAAATTCAACAACAACCTCGAAATTGAAAAACACCAACAAATACAACAACAACCTCAACATTGAAAAACAACAAAAACCTCAACATTGAAAAACACCAACAAATTCAACAACAACCTCAACATTGAAAAACAACAACAACCTCAACATTGCAAAACACCAACAAATTCAAAAACAACCTCAACATTGAAAAACAACAACAATCTCAACATTGAAAAACACCAACAAATTCAACAACAACCTCAACATTGAAAAACAACAACAACCTCAACATTGAAAAACACCAACAAATTCAACAACAACCTCGACATTGAAAAACACCCTCAAATTCAAAATCAACCTCAACATTGAACAACACCAACAAATTCAAAAACAACCTCAACATTGAAAAACAACAACAATCTCAAGATTGAAAAACACCAACAAATACAACAACAACCTCAACATTGAAAAACAACAACAACCTCAACATTGAAAAACACCAACAAATTCAACAACAACCTCGACATTGAAAAACACCCTCAAATTCAAAATCAACCTCAACATTGGAAAACACCAACAACCTCAAAATTGAAAAAACACCAACAAATTCAACAGCAACCTCATCATTTAAAAACAACAACAACCTCAACATTGAAAAACACCAACAAATTCAACAACAACCTCAACATTGAAAAACACCAACAAACTCAACAACAACCTCAACATTGAAAAACAACCACAACCTCAACATTCAAAAACACCAACAAATTCAACAACAACCACAACATGGAAAAACACCAACAAATTCAACAAAAACCTCAACATTGAAAAACACCAACAAATTCAACAACAACCTCAACATTGAAAAACAACAACAACCTAAACATTGAAAAACACCAACAAATTCAACAACAACCTCAACATTGAAAAACAACAACAACCTCAACATTGAAAAACACCAACAAATTCAACAACAACCTCAACATTGAAAAACACCAACAAATTCAACAACAACCTCAGCATTGAAAAACAACAACAACCTCAACATTGAAAAACACCAACAAATTCAACAACAACCTCAACATTGAAAAACATCAACAACCTCAACATTGAAAAACACCAGCAAAATCAACAACAACTTCAAGATTGAAAAACACCAACAAATTCAACAACAACCTCGAAATTGAAAAACACCAACAAATACAACAACAACCTCAACATTGAAAAACAACAAAAACCTCAACATTGAAAAACACCAACAAATTCAACAACAACCTCAACATTGAAAAACCACAACAACCTCAACATTGCAAAACACCAGCAAATTCAACAACAACCTCAACATTTAAAAACACCAACAAATTCAACAACAACCTCAACATTGAAAAACAACAACAATCTCAACATTGAAAAACACCAACAAATTCAACAACAACCTCAACATTGAAAAACAACAACAACCTCAACATTGAAAAACACCAACAAATTCAACAACAACCTCAACATTGAAAAACACCAACAAATTCAACTACAACCTCAACATTGAAAAACACCAACAAACTCAACAACAACCTCAACATTGAAAAATACCAACAACCTCAACATTGAAAAACACCAACAAATTCAACAACAACCTCAACATTGAAAAACACCAACTAATTCAACAACAAACTCAAGATTGAAAAACACCCACAAATTCAACAACCTCAACATTGAAAAACAACAACAACCTCATCATTGAAAAACACCAACAAATTCAACAACAACCTCAACATTGAAAAACACCAACAAATTCAACAACAACCTCAACATTGAAAAACAACAACAACCTCAACATTGAAAAACACCAACAAATTCAACAACAACCTCAACATTGAAAAACAACAACAACCTCAACATTGAAAAACACCAACAAATTCAACAACAACCTCAACATTGAAAAACACCAACAAACTCAACATTGAAAAACACCAACAAATTCAACAACAACCTCAACATTGAAAAACAACAACAAACTCAACATTGAAAAACACCAACAAATTCAACAATAACCTCAACATTGAAAAACAACAACAACCTCAACATTGAAAAACACAAACAAATCCAACAACAACCTCGAAATTGAAAAACACCAACAAATTCAACAACAACCTCAACATTGAAAAACAACAACAACCTCAACATTGAAAAACACCAACAAATTCAACAACAACCTCAACATTGAAAAACAACTACAACCTCAACATTGAAAAACACCAACAAATTCAACAACAACCTCAACATTGAAAAACACCAACAAATTCAACAAGAACCTCAGCATTGAAAAACAACAACAACCTCAACATTGAAAAACACCAACAAATTCAACAACAACCTCAACATTGAAAAACAACAACAACCTCAACATTGAAAAACACCAACAAATTCAACAACAACTTCAACATTGAAAAACACCAACAAATTCAACAACAACCTCGAAATTGAAAAACACCAACAAATTCAACAACAACCTAAACATTGAAAAACACCAACAAATTCAACAACAACCTCAACATTCAAAAACAACAACAACCTCAACACTGAAAAACACCAACAAATTCAACAACAACCTCAACGTTGAAAAACACCAACAAATTCAACAACAACCTCAACATTGAAAAACAACAACAACCTCAACATTGAAAAACACCAACAAATTCAACAACAACCTCAACATTGAAAAACACCAACAAATTCAACAACAACCTCAACATTGATAAACACCAACAAACTCAACAACAACCTCAACATTGAAAAATAACAACAACCTCAACATTGAAAAACACCAACAAATTCAACAACAACCTCAACATTGAAAAACACCAACAAATTCAACAACAACCTCAACATTGAAAAACCACAACAACCTAAACTTTGAAAAACACCAACAAATTCAACAACAACCTCAACATTGAAAAACAACAACAACCTCAACATTGAAAAACACCAACAAATTCAACAACAACCTCAACATTGAAAAACACCAACAAATTCAACAACAACCTCAGCATTGAAAAACAACAACAACCTCAACATTGAAAAACACCAACAAATTCAACAACAACCTCAACATTGAAAAACAACAACAACCTCAACATTGAAAAACACCGACAAATTCAACAACAACCTCGAAATTGAAAAACACCAACAAATACAACAACAACCTCAACATTGAAAAACAACAACAACCTCAACATTGAAAAACACCAACAAATTCAAAAACAACCTCAACATTGAAAAACAACAACAACCTCAACATTGAAAAACACCAACAAATTCAACAACAACCTCGACATTGAAAAACACCCTCAAATTCAAAATCAACCTCAACATTGAACAACACCAACAACCTCAATATTGAAAAAACACCAGCAAATTCAACAACAACCTCAACATTGAAAAACAACAACAACCTCAACATTGAAAAACACCGACAATTCAACAACAACTTCAACATTGAAAAACACCAACAAATTCAACAACAACCTCGAAATTGAAAAACACCAACAAATACAACAACAACCTCAACATTGAAAAACAACAAAAACCTCAACATTGAAAAACACCAACAAATTCAGCAACAACCTCAACATTGAAAAACAACAACAACCTCAACATTGCAAAACACCAACAAATTCAACAACAACCTCAACATTTAAAAACACCAACAAATTCAACAACAACCTCAACATTGAAAAACAACAACAATCTCAGCATTGAAAAACACCAACAAATTCAACAACAACCTCAACATTGAAAAACAACAACAACCTCAACATTGAAAAACACCAACAAATTCAACAACAACCTCGACATTGAAAAACACCCTCAAATTCAAAATCAACCTCAACATTGAACAACACCAACAACCTCAAAATTGAAAAAACACCAGCAAATTCAACAACAACCTCAACATTTAAAAACAACAACAACCTCAACATTGAAAAACACCAACAAACTCAACAACAACCTCAACATTGAAAAATAACAACAACCTCAACATTGAAAAACACCAACAAATTCAACAACAACCTCAACATTGAAAAACACCAACAAATTCAACAACAACCTCAACATTGAAAAACAACAACAACCTCAACATTGAAAAACACCAACAAACTCAACATTGAAAAACACCAACAAACTCAACAACAACCTCAACATTGAAAAACAACAACAAACTCAACATTGAAAAACACCAACAAATTCAACAATAACCTCAACATTGAAAAACAACAACAACCTCAACATTGAAAAACACAAACAAATCCAACAACAACCTCGAAATTGAAAAACACCAACAAATTCAACAACAAACTCAACATTGAAAAACAACAACAACCTCAACATTGAAAAACACCAACAAATTCAACAACAACCTCAACATTGAAAAACAACAACAACCTCAACATTGAAAAACACAAACAAATCCAACAACAACCTCGAAATTGAAAAACACCAACAAATTCAACAACAACCTCAACATTGAAAAACAACAACAACCTCAACATTGAAAAACACCAACAAATTCAACAACAACCTCAACATTGAAAAACAACAACAACCTCAACATTGAAAAACACCAACAAATTCAACAACAACCTCAACATTGAAAAACACCGACAAATTCAACAAGAACCTCAGCATTGAAAAACAACAACAACCTCAACATTGAAAAACACCAACAAATTCAACAACAACCTCAACATTGAAAAACAACAACAACCTCAACATTGAAAAACACCAACAAATTCAACAACAACTTCAACATTGAAAAACACCAACAAATTCAACAACAACCTCGAAATTGAAAAACACCAACATATTCAAGAACAACCTAAACATTGAAAAACACCAAGAAATTCAACAACAACCTCGAAATTGAAAAACACCAACAAATACAACAACAACCTCAACATTGAAAAACAACAAAAACCTCAACATTGAAAAACACCAACAAATTCAACAACAACCTCAACATTGAAAAACAACAACAACCTCAACATTGCAAAACAACAACAAATTCAACAACAACCTCAACATTTAAAAACACCAACAAATTCAAAAACAACCTCAACATTGAAAAACAACAACAATCTCAACATTGAAAAACACCAACAAATTCAACAACAACCTCAACATTGAAAAACAACAACAACCTCAACATTGAAAAACACCAACAAATTCAACAACAACCTCGACATTGAAAAACACCCTCAAATTCAAAATCAACCTCAACATTGAACAACACCAACAAATTCAAAAACAACCTCAACATTGAAAAACAACAACAATCTCAAGATTGAAAAACACCAACAAATACAACAACAACCTCAACATTGAAAAACAACAACAACCTCAACATTGAAAAACACCAACAAATTCAACAACAACCTCGACATTGAAAAACACCCTCAAATTCAAAATCAACCTCAACATTGGAAAACACCAACAACCTCAAAATTGAAAAAACACCAACAAATTCAACAGCAACCTCATCATTTAAAAACAACAACAACCTCAACATTGAAAAACACCAACAAATTCAACAACAACCTCAACATTGAAAAACACCAACAAACTCAACAACAACCTCAACATTTAAAAACACCAACAAATTCAACAACAACCTCAACATTGAAAAACAACAACAATCTCAACATTGAAAAACACCAACAAATTCAACAACAACCTCAACATTGAAAAACACCAACAAATTCAACAAGAACCTCAGCATTGAAAAACAACAACAACCTCAACATTGAAAAACACCAACAAATTCAACAACAACCTCAACATTGAAAAACAACAACAACCTCAACATTGAAAAACACCAACAAATTCAACAACAACTTCAACATTGAAAAACACCAACAAATTCAACAACAACCTCGAAATTGAAAAACACCAACAAATTCAAGAACAACCTAAACATTGAAAAACACCAACAAATTCAACAACAACCTCAACATTGAAAAACAACAACAACCTCAACATTGAAAAACACCAACAAATTCAACAACAACCTCAACGTTGAAAAACACCAACAAATTCAACAACAACCTCAACATTGAAAAACAACAACAACCTCAACATTGAAAAACACCAACAAATTCAACAACAACCTCAACATTGAAAAACACCAACAAATTCAACAACAACCTCAACATTGAAAAACACCAACAAACTCAACAACAACCTCAACATTGAAAAATAACAACAACCTCAACATTGAAAAACACCAACAAATTCAACAACAACCTCAACATTGAAAAACACCAGCAAATTCAACAGCAACCTCGAAATTGAAAAACAACAACAACCTAAACTTTGAAAAACACCAACAAATTCAACAACAACCTCAACATTGAAAAACAACAACAACCTCAACATTGAAAAACACCAACAAATTCAACAACAACCTCAACATTGAAAAACAATTCAACAACAACCTCAGCATTGAAAAACAACAACAACCTCAACATTGAAAAACACCAACAAATTCAACAACAACCTCAACATTGAAAAACAACAACAACCTCAACATTGAAAAACACCGACAAATTCAACAACAACTTCAACATTGAAAAACACCAACAAATTCAACAACAACCTCAACATTGAAAAACAACAACAACCTCAACATTGCAAAACACCAGCAAATTCAACAACAACCTCAACATTTAAAAACACCAACAAATTCAACAACAACCTCAACATTGAAAAACAACAACAACCTCAACATTGAAAAACACCAACAAATTCAACAACAACCTCAACATTGAAAAACACCAACAAATTCAACAACAACCTCACATTGAAAAATACCAACAAACTCAACAACAACCTCAACATTGAAAAATACCAACAACCTCAACATTGAAAAACACCAACAAATTCAACAACAACCTCAACATTGAAAAGCACCAACAAATTCAACAACAAACTCAAGATTGAAAAACAACAACAACCTCAACATTGCAAAACACCAGCTAATTCAACAACATCCTCAACATTTAAAAACACCAACAAATTCAACAACAACCTCAACATTGAAAAACAACAACAATCTCAACATTGAAAAACACCAACAAATTCAACAACAACCTCAACATTGAAAAAAAACAACAACCTCAACATTGAAAAACACCAGCAAATTCAACAACAACCTCAGCATTGAAAAACACCAACAAATTCAACAACAACCTCAACATTGAAAAACACCAACAAACTCAACAACAACCTCAACATTGAAAAATACCAACAACCTCAACATTGAAAAACACCAACAAATTCAACAACAACCTCAACATTGAAAAACACCAACAAATTCAACAACAAACTCAAGATTGAAAAACATCCTCAAATTCAACAACCTCAACATTGAAAAACAACAACAACCTCATCATTGAAAAACACCAACAAATTCAACAACAACCTCAACATTGAAAAACACCAACAAATTCAACAACAACCTCAACATTGAAAAACAACAACAACCTCAACATTGAAAAACACCAACAAATTCAACAACAACCTCAACATTGAAAAACAACAACAACCTCAACATTGAAAAACACCAACAAATTCAACAACAACCTGAACATTGAAAAACACCAACAAACTCAACATTGAAAAACACCAACAAATTCAACAACAACCTCAACATTGAAAAACAACAACAAACTCAACATTGAAAAACACCAACAAATTCAACAATAACCTCAACATTGAAAAACAACAACAACCTCAACATTGAAAAACACAAACAAATCCAACAACAACCTCGAAATTGAAAAACACCAACAAATTCAACAACAACCTCAACATTGAAAAACAACAACAACCTCAACATTGAAAAACACCAACAAATTCAACAACAACCTCAACATTGAAAAACAACAACAACCTCAACATTGAAAAACACCAACAAATTCAACAACAACCTCAACATTGAAAAACACCGACAAATTCAACAAGAACCTCAGCATTGAAAAACAACAACAACCTCAACATTGAAAAACACCAACAAATTCAACAACAACCTCAACATTGAAAAACAACAACAACCTCAACATTGAAAAACACCAACAAATTCAACAACAACTTCAACATTGAAAAACACCAACAAATTCAACAACAACCTCGAAATTGAAAAACACCAACATATTCAAGAACAACCTAAACATTGAAAAACACCAAGAAATTCAACAACAACCTCGAAATTGAAAAACACCAACAAATACAACAACAACCTCAACATTGAAAAACAACAAAAACCTCAACATTGAAAAACACCAACAAATTCAACAACAACCTCAACATTGAAAAACAACAACAACCTCAACATTGCAAAACACCAACAAATTCAAAAACAACCTCAACATTGAAAAACAACAACAATCTCAACATTGAAAAACACCAACAAATTCAACAACAACCTCAACATTGAAAAACAACAACAACCTCAACATTGAAAAACACCAACAAATTCAACAACAACCTCGACATTGAAAAACACCCTCAAATTCAAAATCAACCTCAACATTGAACAACACCAACAAATTCAAAAACAACCTCAACATTGAAAAACAACAACAATCTCAAGATTGAAAAACACCAACAAATACAACAACAACCTCAACATTGAAAAACAACAACAACCTCAACATTGAAAAACACCAACAAATTCAACAACAACCTCGACATTGAAAAACACCCTCAAATTCAAAATCAACCTCAACATTGGAAAACACCAACAACCTCAAAATTGAAAAAACACCAACAAATTCAACAGCAACCTCATCATTTAAAAACAACAACAACCTCAACATTGAAAAACACCAACAAATTCAACAACAACCTCAACATTGAAAAACACCAACAAACTCAACAACAACCTCAACATTGAAAAACAACCACAACCTCAACATTCAAAAACACCAACAAATTCAACAACAACCACAACATGGAAAAACACCAACAAATTCAACAAAAACCTCAACATTGAAAAACACCAACAAATTCAACAACAACCTCAACATTGAAAAACAACAACAACCTAAACATTGAAAAACACCAACAAATTCAACAACAACCTCAACATTGAAAAACACCAACAAATTCAACAACAACCTCAACATTGAAAAACACCAACAAACTCAACAACAACCTCAACATTGAAAAATACCAACAACCTCAA
Source organism: Isurus oxyrinchus (assembly GCA_026770705.1). Taxonomy (NCBI): domain Eukaryota; kingdom Metazoa; phylum Chordata; class Chondrichthyes; order Lamniformes; family Lamnidae; genus Isurus; species Isurus oxyrinchus. The sequence continues at coordinate 10,657 of JANJGN010000451.1, read as the reverse complement.
CATTGAAAAACACCAACAAATTCAACAACAACCTCAACATTGAAAAACACCAACAAATTCAACAACAAACTCAAGATTGAAAAACACCCACAAATTCAACAACCTCAACATTGAAAAACAACAACAACCTCATCATTGAAAAACACCAACAAATTCAACAACAACCTCAACATTGAAAAACACCAACAAATTCAACAACAACCTCAAAATTGAAAAACAACAACAACCTCAACATTGAAAAACACCAACAAATTCAACAACAACCTCAACATTGAAAAACAACGACAACCTCAACATTGAAAAACACCAACAAATTCAACAATAACCTCAACATTGAAAAACAACAACAACCTCAACATTGAAAAACACAAACAAATCCAACAACAACCTCGAAATTGAAAAACACCAACAAATTCAACAACAATCTCAACATTGAAAAACACCAACAAATTCAACAACAACCTCAACATTGAAAAACACCAACAAATTCAACAAGAACCTCAGCATTGAAAAACAACAACAACCTCAACATTGAAAAACACCAACAAATTCAACAACAACCTCAACATTGAAAAACAACAACAACCTCAACATTGAAAAACACCAACAAATTCAACAACAACTTCAACATTGAAAAACACCAACAAATTCAACTACAACCTCGAAATTGAAAAACACCAACAAATTCAAGAACAACCTAAACATTGAAAAACACCAACAAATTCAACAACAACCTCAACATTGAAAAACAACAACAACCTCAACATTGAAAAACACCAACAAATTCAACAACAACCTCAACGTTGAAAAACACCAACAAATTCAACAACAACCTCAACATTGAAAAACAACAACAACCTCAACATTGAAAAACACCAACAAATTCAACAACAACCTCAACATTGAAAAACACCAACAAATTCAACAACAACCTCAACATTGAAAAACACCAACAAACTCAACAACAACCTCAACATTGAAAAATAACAACAACCTCAACATTGAAAAACACCAACAAATTCAACAACAACCTCAACATTGAAAAACACCAGCAAATTCAACAGCAACCTCGAAATTGAAAAACAACAACAACCTAAACTTTGAAAAACACCAACAAATTCAACAACAACCTCAACATTGAAAAACAACAACAACCTCAACATTGAAAAACACCAACAAATTCAACAACAACCTCAACATTGAAAAACAATTCAACAACAACCTCAGCATTGAAAAACAACAACAACCTCAACATTGAAAAACACCAACAAATTCAACAACAACCTCAACATTGAAAAACAACAACAACCTCAACATTGAAAAACACCGACAAATTCAACAACAACCTCAACATTGAAAAACAACAACAATCTCAACATTGAAAAACACCAACAAATTCAACAACAACCTCAACATTGAAAAACAACAACAACCTCAACATTGAAAAACACCAGCAAATTCAACAACAACCTCAGCATTGAAAAACACCAACAAATTCAACAACAACCTCAACATTGAAAAACACCAACAAACTCAACAACAACCTCAACATTGAAAAATACCAACAACCTCAACATTGAAAAACACCAACAAATTCAACAACAACCTCAACATTGAAAAACACCAACAAATTCAACAACAAACTCAAGATTGAATAACATCCTCAAATTCAACAACCTCAACATTGAAAAACAACAACAACCTCATCATTGAAAAACACCAACAAATTCAACAACAACCTCAACATTGAAAAACACCAACAAATTCAACAACAACCTCAACATTGAAAAACAACAACAACCTCAACATTGAAAAACACCAACAAATTCAACAACAACCTCAACATTGAAAAACAACAACAACCTCAACATTGAAAAACACCAACAAATTCAACAACAACCTGAACATTGAAAAACACCAACAAACTCAACATTGAAAAACACCAACAAATTCAACAACAACCTCAACATTGAAAAACAACAACAAACTCAACATTGAAAAACACCAACAAATTCAACAATAACCTCAACATTGAAAAACAACAACAACCTCAACATTGAAAAACACAAACAAATCCAACAACAACCTCGAAATTGAAAAACACCAACAAATTCAACAACAACCTCAACATTGAAAAACAACAACAACCTCAACATTGAAAAACACCAACAAATTCAACAACAACCTCAACATTGAAAAACAACAACAACCTCAACATTGAAAAACACCAACAAATTCAACAACAACCTCAACATTGAAAAACACCGACAAATTCAACAAGAACCTCAGCATTGAAAAACAACAACAACCTCAACATTGAAAAACACCAACAAATTCAACAACAACCTCAACATTGAAAAACAACAACAACCTCAACATTGAAAAACACCAACAAATTCAACAACAACTTCAACATTGAAAAACACCAACAAATTCAACAACAACCTCGAAATTGAAAAACACCAACATATTCAAGAACAACCTAAACATTGAAAAACACCAAGAAATTCAACAACAACCTCGAAATTGAAAAACACCAACAAATACAACAACAACCTCAACATTGAAAAACAACAAAAACCTCAACATTGAAAAACACCAACAAATTCAACAACAACCTCAACATTGAAAAACAACAACAACCTCAACATTGCAAAACAACAACAAATTCAACAACAACCTCAACATTTAAAAACACCAACAAATTCAAAAACAACCTCAACATTGAAAAACAACAACAATCTCAACATTGAAAAACACCAACAAATTCAACAACAACCTCAACATTGAAAAACAACAACAACCTCAACATTGAAAAACACCAACAAATTCAACAACAACCTCGACATTGAAAAACACCCTCAAATTCAAAATCAACCTCAACATTGAACAACACCAACAAATTCAAAAACAACCTCAACATTGAAAAACAACAACAATCTCAAGATTGAAAAACACCAACAAATACAACAACAACCTCAACATTGAAAAACAACAACAACCTCAACATTGAAAAACACCAACAAATTCAACAACAACCTCGACATTGAAAAACACCCTCAAATTCAAAATCAACCTCAACATTGGAAAACACCAACAACCTCAAAATTGAAAAAACACCAACAAATTCAACAGCAACCTCATCATTTAAAAACAACAACAACCTCAACATTGAAAAACACCAACAAATTCAACAACAACCTCAACATTGAAAAACAGCAACAAACTCAACAACAACCTCAACATTTAAAAACACCAACAAATTCAACAACAACCTCAACATTGAAAAACAACAACAATCTCAACATTGAAAAACACCAACAAATTCAACAACAACCTCAACATTGAAAAACACCAACAAATTCAACAAGAACCTCAGCATTGAAAAACAACAACAACCTCAACATTGAAAAACACCAACAAATTCAACAACAACCTCAACATTGAAAAACAACAACAACCTCAACATTGAAAAACACCAACAAATTCAACAACAACTTCAACATTGAAAAACACCAACAAATTCAACAACAACCTCGAAATTGAAAAACACCAACAAATTCAAGAACAACCTAAACATTGAAAAACACCAACAAATTCAACAACAACCTCAACATTGAAAAACAACAACAACCTCAACATTGAAAAACACCAACAAATTCAACAACAACCTCAACGTTGAAAAACACCAACAAATTCAACAACAACCTCAACATTGAAAAACAACAACAACCTCAACATTGAAAAACACCAACAAATTCAACAACAACCTCAACATTGAAAAACACCAACAAATTCAACAACAACCTCAACATTGAAAAACACCAACAAACTCAACAACAACCTCAACATTGAAAAATAACAACAACCTCAACATTGAAAAACACCAACAAATTCAACAACAACCTCAACATTGAAAAACACCAGCAAATTCAACAGCAACCTCGAAATTGAAAAACAACAACAACCTAAACTTTGAAAAACACCAACAAATTCAACAACAACCTCAACATTGAAAAACAACAACAACCTCAACATTGAAAAACACCAACAAATTCAACAACAACCTCAACATTGAAAAACAATTCAACAACAACCTCAGCATTGAAAAACAACAACAACCTCAACATTGAAAAACACCAACAAATTCAACAACAACCTCAACATTGAAAAACAACAACAACCTCAACATTGAAAAACACCGACAAATTCAACAACAACTTCAACATTGAAAAACACCAACAAATTCAACAACAACCTCAACATTGAAAAACAACAACAACCTCAACATTGCAAAACACCAGCAAATTCAACAACAACCTCAACATTTAAAAACACCAACAAATTCAACAACAACCTCAACATTGAAAAACAACAACAACCTCAACATTGAAAAACACCAACAAATTCAACAACAACCTCAACATTGAAAAACACCAACAAATTCAACAACAACCTCACATTGAAAAATACCAACAAACTCAACAACAACCTCAACATTGAAAAATACCAACAACCTCAACATTGAAAAACACCAACAAATTCAACAACAACCTCAACATTGAAAAGCACCAACAAATTCAACAACAAACTCAAGATTGAAAAACAACAACAACCTCAACATTGCAAAACACCAGCTAATTCAACAACATCCTCAACATTTAAAAACACCAACAAATTCAACAACAACCTCAACATTGAAAAACAACAACAATCTCAACATTGAAAAACACCAACAAATTCAACAACAACCTCAACATTGAAAAAAAACAACAACCTCAACATTGAAAAACACCAGCAAATTCAACAACAACCTCAGCATTGAAAAACACCAACAAATTCAACAACAACCTCAACATTGAAAAACACCAACAAACTCAACAACAACCTCAACATTGAAAAATACCAACAACCTCAACATTGAAAAACACCAACAAATTCAACAACAACCTCAACATTGAAAAACACCAACAAATTCAACAACAAACTCAAGATTGAAAAACATCCTCAAATTCAACAACCTCAACATTGAAAAACAACAACAACCTCATCATTGAAAAACACCAACAAATTCAACAACAACCTCAACATTGAAAAACACCAACAAATTCAACAACAACCTCAACATTGAAAAACAACAACAACCTCAACATTGAAAAACACCAACAAATTCAACAACAACCTCAACATTGAAAAACAACAACAACCTCAACATTGAAAAACACCAACAAATTCAACAACAACCTGAACATTGAAAAACACCAACAAACTCAACATTGAAAAACACCAACAAATTCAACAACAACCTCAACATTGAAAAACAACAACAAACTCAACATTGAAAAACACCAACAAATTCAACAATAACCTCAACATTGAAAAACAACAACAACCTCAACATTGAAAAACACAAACAAATCCAACAACAACCTCGAAATTGAAAAACACCAACAAATTCAACAACAACCTCAACATTGAAAAACAACAACAACCTCAACATTGAAAAACACCAACAAATTCAACAACAACCTCAACATTGAAAAACAACAACAACCTCAACATTGAAAAACACCAACAAATTCAACAACAACCTCAACATTGAAAAACACCGACAAATTCAACAAGAACCTCAGCATTGAAAAACAACAACAACCTCAACATTGAAAAACACCAACAAATTCAACAACAACCTCAACATTGAAAAACAACAACAACCTCAACATTGAAAAACACCAACAAATTCAACAACAACTTCAACATTGAAAAACACCAACAAATTCAACAACAACCTCGAAATTGAAAAACACCAACATATTCAAGAACAACCTAAACATTGAAAAACACCAAGAAATTCAACAACAACCTCGAAATTGAAAAACACCAACAAATACAACAACAACCTCAACATTGAAAAACAACAAAAACCTCAACATTGAAAAACACCAACAAATTCAACAACAACCTCAACATTGAAAAACAACAACAACCTCAACATTGCAAAACACCAACAAATTCAAAAACAACCTCAACATTGAAAAACAACAACAATCTCAACATTGAAAAACACCAACAAATTCAACAACAACCTCAACATTGAAAAACAACAACAACCTCAACATTGAAAAACACCAACAAATTCAACAACAACCTCGACATTGAAAAACACCCTCAAATTCAAAATCAACCTCAACATTGAACAACACCAACAAATTCAAAAACAACCTCAACATTGAAAAACAACAACAATCTCAAGATTGAAAAACACCAACAAATACAACAACAACCTCAACATTGAAAAACAACAACAACCTCAACATTGAAAAACACCAACAAATTCAACAACAACCTCGACATTGAAAAACACCCTCAAATTCAAAATCAACCTCAACATTGGAAAACACCAACAACCTCAAAATTGAAAAAACACCAACAAATTCAACAGCAACCTCATCATTTAAAAACAACAACAACCTCAACATTGAAAAACACCAACAAATTCAACAACAACCTCAACATTGAAAAACACCAACAAACTCAACAACAACCTCAACATTGAAAAACAACCACAACCTCAACATTCAAAAACACCAACAAATTCAACAACAACCACAACATGGAAAAACACCAACAAATTCAACAAAAACCTCAACATTGAAAAACACCAACAAATTCAACAACAACCTCAACATTGAAAAACAACAACAACCTAAACATTGAAAAACACCAACAAATTCAACAACAACCTCAACATTGAAAAACAACAACAACCTCAACATTGAAAAACACCAACAAATTCAACAACAACCTCAACATTGAAAAACACCAACAAATTCAACAACAACCTCAGCATTGAAAAACAACAACAACCTCAACATTGAAAAACACCAACAAATTCAACAACAACCTCAACATTGAAAAACATCAACAACCTCAACATTGAAAAACACCAGCAAAATCAACAACAACTTCAAGATTGAAAAACACCAACAAATTCAACAACAACCTCGAAATTGAAAAACACCAACAAATACAACAACAACCTCAACATTGAAAAACAACAAAAACCTCAACATTGAAAAACACCAACAAATTCAACAACAACCTCAACATTGAAAAACCACAACAACCTCAACATTGCAAAACACCAGCAAATTCAACAACAACCTCAACATTTAAAAACACCAACAAATTCAACAACAACCTCAACATTGAAAAACAACAACAATCTCAACATTGAAAAACACCAACAAATTCAACAACAACCTCAACATTGAAAAACAACAACAACCTCAACATTGAAAAACACCAACAAATTCAACAACAACCTCAACATTGAAAAACACCAACAAATTCAACTACAACCTCAACATTGAAAAACACCAACAAACTCAACAACAACCTCAACATTGAAAAATACCAACAACCTCAACATTGAAAAACACCAACAAATTCAACAACAACCTCAACATTGAAAAACACCAACTAATTCAACAACAAACTCAAGATTGAAAAACACCCACAAATTCAACAACCTCAACATTGAAAAACAACAACAACCTCATCATTGAAAAACACCAACAAATTCAACAACAACCTCAACATTGAAAAACACCAACAAATTCAACAACAACCTCAACATTGAAAAACAACAACAACCTCAACATTGAAAAACACCAACAAATTCAACAACAACCTCAACATTGAAAAACAACAACAACCTCAACATTGAAAAACACCAACAAATTCAACAACAACCTCAACATTGAAAAACACCAACAAACTCAACATTGAAAAACACCAACAAATTCAACAACAACCTCAACATTGAAAAACAACAACAAACTCAACATTGAAAAACACCAACAAATTCAACAATAACCTCAACATTGAAAAACAACAACAACCTCAACATTGAAAAACACAAACAAATCCAACAACAACCTCGAAATTGAAAAACACCAACAAATTCAACAACAACCTCAACATTGAAAAACAACAACAACCTCAACATTGAAAAACACCAACAAATTCAACAACAACCTCAACATTGAAAAACAACTACAACCTCAACATTGAAAAACACCAACAAATTCAACAACAACCTCAACATTGAAAAACACCAACAAATTCAACAAGAACCTCAGCATTGAAAAACAACAACAACCTCAACATTGAAAAACACCAACAAATTCAACAACAACCTCAACATTGAAAAACAACAACAACCTCAACATTGAAAAACACCAACAAATTCAACAACAACTTCAACATTGAAAAACACCAACAAATTCAACAACAACCTCGAAATTGAAAAACACCAACAAATTCAACAACAACCTAAACATTGAAAAACACCAACAAATTCAACAACAACCTCAACATTCAAAAACAACAACAACCTCAACACTGAAAAACACCAACAAATTCAACAACAACCTCAACGTTGAAAAACACCAACAAATTCAACAACAACCTCAACATTGAAAAACAACAACAACCTCAACATTGAAAAACACCAACAAATTCAACAACAACCTCAACATTGAAAAACACCAACAAATTCAACAACAACCTCAACATTGATAAACACCAACAAACTCAACAACAACCTCAACATTGAAAAATAACAACAACCTCAACATTGAAAAACACCAACAAATTCAACAACAACCTCAACATTGAAAAACACCAACAAATTCAACAACAACCTCAACATTGAAAAACCACAACAACCTAAACTTTGAAAAACACCAACAAATTCAACAACAACCTCAACATTGAAAAACAACAACAACCTCAACATTGAAAAACACCAACAAATTCAACAACAACCTCAACATTGAAAAACACCAACAAATTCAACAACAACCTCAGCATTGAAAAACAACAACAACCTCAACATTGAAAAACACCAACAAATTCAACAACAACCTCAACATTGAAAAACAACAACAACCTCAACATTGAAAAACACCGACAAATTCAACAACAACCTCGAAATTGAAAAACACCAACAAATACAACAACAACCTCAACATTGAAAAACAACAACAACCTCAACATTGAAAAACACCAACAAATTCAAAAACAACCTCAACATTGAAAAACAACAACAACCTCAACATTGAAAAACACCAACAAATTCAACAACAACCTCGACATTGAAAAACACCCTCAAATTCAAAATCAACCTCAACATTGAACAACACCAACAACCTCAATATTGAAAAAACACCAGCAAATTCAACAACAACCTCAACATTGAAAAACAACAACAACCTCAACATTGAAAAACACCGACAATTCAACAACAACTTCAACATTGAAAAACACCAACAAATTCAACAACAACCTCGAAATTGAAAAACACCAACAAATACAACAACAACCTCAACATTGAAAAACAACAAAAACCTCAACATTGAAAAACACCAACAAATTCAGCAACAACCTCAACATTGAAAAACAACAACAACCTCAACATTGCAAAACACCAACAAATTCAACAACAACCTCAACATTTAAAAACACCAACAAATTCAACAACAACCTCAACATTGAAAAACAACAACAATCTCAGCATTGAAAAACACCAACAAATTCAACAACAACCTCAACATTGAAAAACAACAACAACCTCAACATTGAAAAACACCAACAAATTCAACAACAACCTCGACATTGAAAAACACCCTCAAATTCAAAATCAACCTCAACATTGAACAACACCAACAACCTCAAAATTGAAAAAACACCAGCAAATTCAACAACAACCTCAACATTTAAAAACAACAACAACCTCAACATTGAAAAACACCAACAAACTCAACAACAACCTCAACATTGAAAAATAACAACAACCTCAACATTGAAAAACACCAACAAATTCAACAACAACCTCAACATTGAAAAACACCAACAAATTCAACAACAACCTCAACATTGAAAAACAACAACAACCTCAACATTGAAAAACACCAACAAACTCAACATTGAAAAACACCAACAAACTCAACAACAACCTCAACATTGAAAAACAACAACAAACTCAACATTGAAAAACACCAACAAATTCAACAATAACCTCAACATTGAAAAACAACAACAACCTCAACATTGAAAAACACAAACAAATCCAACAACAACCTCGAAATTGAAAAACACCAACAAATTCAACAACAAACTCAACATTGAAAAACAACAACAACCTCAACATTGAAAAACACCAACAAATTCAACAACAACCTCAACATTGAAAAACAACAACAACCTCAACATTGAAAAACACAAACAAATCCAACAACAACCTCGAAATTGAAAAACACCAACAAATTCAACAACAACCTCAACATTGAAAAACAACAACAACCTCAACATTGAAAAACACCAACAAATTCAACAACAACCTCAACATTGAAAAACAACAACAACCTCAACATTGAAAAACACCAACAAATTCAACAACAACCTCAACATTGAAAAACACCGACAAATTCAACAAGAACCTCAGCATTGAAAAACAACAACAACCTCAACATTGAAAAACACCAACAAATTCAACAACAACCTCAACATTGAAAAACAACAACAACCTCAACATTGAAAAACACCAACAAATTCAACAACAACTTCAACATTGAAAAACACCAACAAATTC